>JAZDUA010001366.1:0-92213 GCA_038098605.1 Gryllus longicercus
TTCTTTTCTTTCTTTTTTTTCTTTCTTTCTTTCTTTCTTTCTCTTTCTTTCTTTCTTTCTTTCTTTCTTTCTTTCTTTCTTTCTCTTTCTTTCTTTCTTTCTTTCTTTCTCTTTCTTTCTTTCTCTTTCTTTCTCTTTCTTTCTTTCTTTCTTTCTTTCTTTCTTTCTTTCTTCTTTCTTTCTTTCTCTTTCTTTCTTTCTCTTTCTTTCTTTCTCTTTCTTTCTTTCTCTTTCTTTCTTTCTCTTTCTTTCTTTCTTTCTTCTTCTTTCTCTTTCTTTCTTTCTTCTCTTTCTTTCTTTCTTTCTTTTCTTCTTTCTTTCTTTCTTCTTTCTTTCTTTCTTTATTTATTTATTTATTTATTTATTTATTTATTTATTTATTTTGGGGTGTACTTTTTATGATGATCCTGGGACATTTACAAAATTTTCAGAAAAATGGCTTCCTCGTTTTCAATAAAATTTTGTTGTCGGGTAGTGTGGACGTTTAAGAGAATTGTGAAAATCTTATTTTCGTTGAAAATACTAATTTTTTGAAACTTGCAAAAACTCAAAAATTTCTCGGCATCTTCTTACAACTACAATTATCAAGATTTTTCCCTAAATGAAATATGATCCATAAAGATGAATTTTTGAAATAAGATTAAATACAATTTTTCGAAATTTAAGCATTTTCGCATAATTTTGCGTGATTGCGCAGGAGAATACGGGAGACAAATTACGTGCTGTTTTAGCACCACTAGTTGTGTTGTGGGGTTCCGCATTAGGTGCATTAGTGCAACTACCAGTTTTAAGGAATTTGCAATATTATACTTAATAATAAAATTAATCCTAGTATTTTGATCGATTTGCACTTTATGAGAACTTTGTTCGACTTATTACCTTTGGTGTTAACTATTTTATGTTTTTGTTACGAGTTGCATGGCGAATGTGTCGCCATCTATAACCGAGAGCTCTTTGGCTCAACTAGAACGTTCTGCGCCGTTGCTGTTTTTATTCAGTCTAGCTCGATCAGTCGATCGGTACACATCGTGTCGGGATATTTGAGTTTGTAATTTATCGAATAAAGCATTGTTCAACTTGAAATCGTGTTTCATCATTGGAGTGATCCAGAATTAAGCGCTGAACCTCTAACAAACTTTGTGGCGAAACCTATAAGGAAAACGATGCCAGCGACCGATTTGATTGGTTTGCTGCTTCCGCGTAGGCGCCACCGCTGCCAACCCAACCACTGCATACGCCGCCGCTTTGTGTTATCATAAACTATACATTTCATTTACAGCTAAAGTACTCTTCTGACAACCTTCATATTCTTCAACCCAATAGGTGAATATTCTAAATACGCGAATACTCTAAATTCAATGGCAGAAAGCAATTTTGATTTAAACTTTTGTGTTTAAAAATATGTATTTATTACGCTTAGTTTGTGTGTTTGAGTGTTAGCCGAACAGTGCGTAAGACAAAAATTGCAACACTAAATCATTACGTGACCGTTGTCAATAATACGAATGTACGTGCTGTTATATTACGATTACTTTTGCGAAACTAACATAGCCCAATAACTTTAACATGTTCAATGCTCTTGGATAAAGTGTACAATTATCAAATGTACAATTATCCCGCACGGCATTGGTGGGAAGAGATGTCGAATCCCTGATGGTTTCCGCCGGGATGTCCCTGAAAGCCAGAGAATTTTCGAAAGGTAGTTTTATCAACGAAATGAGTCCTCTTAAAAATCTTTCACCTTATCCAACAACACAATTTAACAAAAAACGATGGAGCCTTTTTTTTCAAATTTAGCTGTCCCAGAGGCTTCGTTTAAAGTTCACGCCGGTATTAAAATATCGACTTCAAATTCAAGGGACCGCGGCGTCAGTCAAATCGATTGAAGAATATCAATTTTGAAGAAAATCGGCAGAACGGTTTAGACCCTAGAGATGTTTACAGACGGACAAACAGACGTTTTGCCATCATTCGATTTTTCGTTCTCAAAATATGGATACCGGCTACACTACATGTTAGAAGATTTTTTCCTAACCCTAAACTGGATTTATCCAGGTTTTTTTTGTTACTAGGACCCTGTAATAAGATTTTCTGTCGGAAATTCTTAATTACTTAACTTTCTTTCTACTCCGTAGCAAGAAAGTAAAAAGTACCATTTGTTCCTAAGCAAATCCTTCGCACTGCGTTAGAGATACACCTGCTTACATACGATCATCTTGATGCCCGGCGGATTCAGGGGTCCCCAGCTCCCTGGCGCGCAGCAGCGGGAATCCCCACGGGATTACGCTCGGAGCAAGAACACTCCGCGAGGTCACGTGTGAGGCCGGCGCGATACATATGTGGATGAAACAAATCATACGCAAATGTTATAATTACTAAAATTCTTGTCCGTCATTTTTATTTATTGCTTTTAACCTTTGTAGACAACCAAAACAATTCTTAAATTTATTTCCTAGTTTGAAATTTCTGTAATTTCAAATTACGCCTATTCGGCCACACACTAGACACTAACACTCTTGAGGGCTCCTCAGATCGGGGATTAACAGTACGCGAGGCCCTCTGGATGAGCGCATAGACACAAGAGACAAGGGACAAACAATCATGTCCATGTGGACACTCGAATCATGGACCCCTCGTACCAAAGCGCTGGGTCGGAACATGTTCTTGGCCACCTCAGCCATCAGATAAGCGGTGAAAATTAATAAATATCCTTTTTTTTCTTTTGTCCCCTCCACAGTAACCCTGTGAAGAAGGGGAATTTATTATCTATGAATGTTTTTATATTATGCTGCCGCCTTGCGGCTTAAGCGGCTACAGGTGGGGCTTTTTCTTACAACTAATTTACAATCTAGACCTAAAGTTATCTTAATTGCACTTTGGCATTACTAACTTACACTAAAATAATTTTTGTAATTCTATTTTATATATTCTACTTAAATTGTATTTTGTATTGTTGGTGAATTGTTATTATTATTATTATTATTTTTCTACATTCACACATCATTCATACTAGTTTCATTATATACATAAAGATTCATTCTTCCCATTCATTCGCACTTCACGCTTCTTCACTTCCCACTTCACTGCACTGTTCGCCACGGCACTGACTTGACTTATTATTATTATTATTATTATTATTATTATTATTATTATTATTATTATTATTATTAATAATAATAATAATAAATATCTAAAAATTGAAAAGGGCGATGCATCTCTGTCCTTGCTGCACTGAAGTCAATATTACATTAATTTAAATTTAAATTATTCGCCGCGACGGATATTCATACTCTCTACTTTCTCGCCTTGCTGCATATGTTCCAAAGAGAAAGTATTGTTGTGTGGCGGAAATCAGCAATTTTACGAAACACTCTTGTCGTCGGGTGACCTCTTGTTGTCTGGCAGCGAAAAGTTCTGATTGGTAACAAGAAAGTGGATAAACTTTGTTCCTGTATTTAGTAAATTATTTCCTCTCTTCATGTAGTCAGAATTCATGTTTTGTAAGACTTTTACACTGAAAAATCTATTCAAGTTTTTCTTCCTTTTCTCATAGATAGATCAAAAGACCCTTAAAATTATCGGAGGCGTCATTTTCGTTGAACTTTCTGAAATTTCGAATTTGCAAAAGTAACAAATAATTCGATAGGATGCTGTTTTACCCCAAAAGTTTCTGACTATACTTATGTACGGAACAGATTCTACTCTACGTGTATTCCTTTAAGACAAGGAATCTTTCAGTAAGTTGTATTTATTAATTCACGAAGAGTAACACTGAAGTTTTGTAAAAGGACAAATGGAAGAAAAGTATTTTTTTTATTTTTATCTCACTTTACTCTAGGTAACACGTTTGATCCTTTTAAAACACATAACTACTCGTAGAGGAGCGCACAGAATGGTTTGCCAACTGTGTGCTCAGTTACTTAAAGGTAATGCGTTCCAAGAACGCTTGCCAGAATCAATGCACCGTGACAATAGCCTCACTTTGGGATTACGAAGAAGGAATTTTGCGTTCTAATTCTTTTGCGTGGAGTTTCTACAGTTTTCAGAAGTTCTTAGTTCTTAACTTGCCACTTGCCTGTTGCCAACGACATACATCTCTTAAAACTTGAGCTCTGTACAGTGGACACTCGCATCCAGAAAGAAAGAAGAAAATCCAGAAAGAAAAAGATATGATGACGTGGATTGGATACAGAACGGCATCTCATTCTTTCTGCCACATTGCAATTGTGAATAATAACTATTGCAAGATTGTGCGAACAAACAAATATTGAGCGAGATTCCTAAAGAAATTTTTTATTGACATCTAGCGTTTACAAAGACATAACGTAACAGCAATTTTTAACGAACTGAAGTGACATGTCGCGTACATTTATACCTGTAAAAACTAATAAAATTTATAAATAAATGATTTCTAAAGAAATTATTTACGTCATTCTTGCTGTATCTTGCACGTTACAGACTCAGTGATGTAAAAGCATCGTTTCCATGGCATCATGGCAATTCTCTGATGAATCAACCAAGTCCAAAAATCCAGGAAAAATTGTTTCTTGAGTGGAAGTCATCAGTTCTTTGTTTTTTCGAACATTTGGTAGCAAAAGATCTACATCACTCATATATTGAGTGGCGTAAAAGTACGTACTGTTTTAGCCCCATTGTTTTTTTAAAGATCTGCACCGAATATCAAATTGCCGTGGGGGAGGAAAACGGTGCATTACACTTATGCCGCAAATGTCTATAGCTGTGATGGGCGCGAAAACACAAAAACAATCCTTATATTCAACCAATTAATCCAGCACCCTGGTTCCCAGACGTGCCGCCAGAGGCGACGCAGCACGCCACTGACTGCCGGCGCGGAAACGCCGCGCGTGGCGAAGGTGGGCGGGGCGGGGCGCCGCCGGGGCGCCGCCGGGGAGATCGCGGGATCGATGCCCGCGTGCTACGTCTTCGGTGGGCGCGGGACACGCTTTGCCACTCCGCCGCCGCGCCGCCCGTGATGGATCGCGGATCGCCCATGTCCTGATTAGCGCGCGCTGAAGTTGCAAATGAGTCGGCTCTGTCATTGGGTGGGGCTGGGGGGGGGTGCGGAGGAAGCGTGGTTGGTCTAATGGCCGATACAGTCGGACGCTCTCCGACTGCCTAGAGGACGCGGCGGGTTGGCACGAGTGTAGCACAACATTCCTCATTTACTTAATATTTTGTAGATAAATCACCGGGAAAGGCCAATTCCATCAATAGCCATTTTTTGTGCAACTAATTTTTCAGAAGACTCATGAATGCATTCTTTCTTTTCATAGGTCATCTGGTCTTTTATTCTGTACTGAAGGCTAATTTCGCACATTAACCTGTGTTACAGCGAAAGCTTCTTGAGGATATTGCGATATTCAGCCGTAATACAATACAAATGTGAAGAGTGGTGGATGTCAACGTTATTTCGTTATCGTCCTTCCTCTGCGCGCATCAAAAATTACTCAGAACCGCCATAACCAGAGTTTAAAAAATTGTAAACTTGAATTCTTTCCATGTATATCTTTTGTTACATAGCAGTAATCCTAGGGTAGAGTAATAATATTTTTTCACATTACACTTCTGAGTGTTTACGTTTATGGTGAATTGTTTTATTTATCGTTTCGAACTATATTATTAATTGTCTGAAAATTTTAAATGGTGATATAAAGAAGTGTAGTTGATTTGATCTAAGTAGAAATTAGGAGCAGGTGGAGAAGAATGAATGTGAGAGGAGAAATTATGCATTCCAGTTAATACGTTTAAGGCATGCTCTCGTCATGTTGGTTTAGTGCATATGGAAGCTTGAATGAATACTTTACTGTAAACAGACCGGATGTTATTTTCATGTTCTCTTCACTTTAAACAATACTACAAACATCATTTGTAAACTACAGTAACTCCTTGAGAGACGTTTCTTTGTTATATCGTGCGAAGTAACGTGAACTGTGAGCGTGCACCACGCAATAGCAAGGTAAAAATCATCTTGGAAAGTTTTATTTAGAGATCAGGTGGTGAATGGAGCAGATTGAATGGGAGAATAAATTAGGAATGAAGTGAACTTGAAGAGAATTGAGAAAGAGATGAGATAATAGCAAGGAAGTAAGAAATAGGAAGACCATTTAGATTGGACATATATTAAGGGGAAATTGTATATTTTCAAATAGTTACGATGTATAGCGAATGGAGAGTTGAAGAGGTACAAACAGGAGGAAGTTTGGATTGCTGATGGATATACAAAACGCTCGAATTCTGATGAGATTAAGTGAACAAAGTACGCAGTGGAGGAAATAAACGCCAATTCAACAATTTTTACATATTACTAACATATTTTTCCACGTCGACTTTGTTAATGTAGAATTTGTCGACGTGTTTACGTTGGTTCATTCAACTCCCAATCTGCAAGTAAGGCTTTATGAAGGGATTGTAGGTTTTAGTCTCGGTGATGATGTGTTGACACACGTTCGTAAGATGTCACTGCCCCGATGTGTATTAGGGAGGCCGTCCGTTACGAGACGTATTTTCCGTTGCTTTCTCACGATCACCAGTCGCATGCAACAGCCGTGATTTAAAGAGTTGGGGTTGGACAAATGCAATAGTCGCAACCCAGTAACAGTGTATCACAGTTTTAAGTGTTTTTGGCGTTAAATAAATTCAGCTAAATCCCCACCCTTGGCATTCCTTTGTTCCTAACATTTCTTCTCACCCGTTTGTTCCCACATGCGATGAGATGATCGCCAACTTGTATGTGGGTCATGCCTCATGATAAATCCTCAAACGAAGCGAGATTTAGATGGTGCTGTGTACACAGCGAACTTCGAAGTTGGCGCGCGGGCAGGAGTCGGCAAGCCGCAGGGTACTAACCGCTTCAGCAAGCAGCGAGCAGGGGGAGCGAGTCTAAGATAGCCTAGGTCACGGGTTATACTGAGCGGCCACGCACCCGGTCAAGCAGAAGAGAACGAGACCGAGCTACGACAACGAGTGTTTGTCATAGTGATAGTTACGCTGACCACGCCCAAGTTCTGTGCTGGAAATACTGTGAGTTTGCTACGATCTTCTGGCGGTACGACACTCGGCAACGAACTTGCGGCAAGTGAAACTTCAGCCTTTCTTTTTGTATTGTCCCGAGGAGACCGGATTGTAAGTTGTCAAACTGAATAAACTATTGTATGTTGAAATCTCAGCCTTTACCTCTTTTCATACATTTCAGATGGTACCACAGTTTTAGAAGAATTGGAGATAACTTCAAAAAGAGCCAGCAATCGCTCTTTTGAATCCATTGTTAAATGAAGATTTTAACATTGATTTTGTGGTTTAATATTGCGAGAAAGAGCCGCTTTTCTATTTACTTCCTTCATGTCAGTTTTTACATAAAACTTATAGTTCAGATATTAGAATACACGGATTACATTTGATTTAAAAAGGCAATCGATCAAATAATAATAAACGAATCCATGCCTAAATATGTAATTTCAACGCAAGACCGCGATACATTCCACAATAATAAACCGCGACGCAAGACCGCAATGTAGATACAGTGACCAACATGCACAAAACGTTACCATTACAAGAAATACGAACAATGAAAGAATAAACAATATACGTATGTCTGCATGTATACTCAAAGTAAAATAAAATTATTCGTAGAATACTTGCTGGAGGAGTCAAGTGATACGCTTCACAATAGATGATACAAATGTTCAATATAAGTTTTTTTTGACACTGTGTTTTCATTTCAACACGAGCTTTTCTTTAAAATTAAAATTGAAATTAATCATTTCAGAGAAAAGCAATACTTGAGCACGAAAAGCAATACTAGATACACGAGCAATTAAAACATCTATAATTCTAAAAGAGTAAATGTCCTCTAACAAATATTCTTTCTCATTTTCCTGACCTCTGAGCGAATGAGATGGTCCCTTGTTTTTCTCTTGAACTTAAATATAACATCACTTTAGGCACACATTTCCTTCAGCTCAGTCGGGAATGAAGATATTCAAATAATCGATCTCGATGTCCCCTCGGCAGTAACTTGAGTCTTTCGAGAAAGACTCAATGTTGCATAATGATCGTCATCTGTAGCTGATTGTTAAGTCACTTCCCCTAAAAAATATATGTTCGGGTAATTGATACGGATATTTTCATTTGCGAAATGTTATTTTGATTCTTCTTTTTGTACTCATTATAATACGATTTTTTGTAATAGGGAATCGTTTAATAGAAGGGGTGAACAGTTTAAACCCTCCTACTACGTATTTCAAGAATACAGGACTTGAGTATTAGATTTCTGTACAGTTTGTACATTAGTCTGAAGTCAGTTAAAAAAGTTGGACTATGGGAGACATAGAGAATGCTTTTGTTTAAAACTAGTTTCTTTTTACGTTTGTGTCGTCACTGGTGTAGCTTCAATGGCGTGTCCATCCTGTATTTCTTTGGACACTTCACAATTGCGGACTACAAGGCGTTACAAGAGGAAGACGCCAATGCAACTTTGGGAGCGAGGACAGCCCTGCTTGGAGGTGGACCAAGGAGAAGCACAATAAGAGCCATCTATTTACGTTTTATTTCCTTTCATATCAACGGCATCTATCTTACTTCCTATTATAGAGTTACTGAACTAGTGGGATGTGAATATAACAGAGGTAAGGTTATAGTGCCAACACCAGCTCTCTACAACAGTACCGAAAAATATATGATATCGTGCGTAACATACATTGCTCACAAATTGTACTTTTATGCTGATATGTTGATATACAGAATGTGAACAATAGATTCAAATACTTGGGATATATCATCAATCAATTGTTGTAATTCCTGGGTGCAGAACCCCTCCCCATTTCGTACATTTTACCAGTTGTTCTTATTTATAGCGAGTGTTTTCTCATTGTTTCTGGACGATAAGCTGTACATTAAATTTATCTCTCCAAATATCACTGTCGTACATTCCCCAATGTTATTTTCGTTCTGTAGTTCGTTGTACAACGTTGTCCAACGTACAAATTGGTTTTTAACAAAATTAATGATTACTAATATCCAAATAAAATTGTTTATGTTTGCTTTATGAACAAGGACTTCTATTTACTGCATCAAGAATTTCTGACAAACTTTCGAGGTATTTGATATAGCTAGCCAATTGTCCGAAATTCGATATTCTTTCATATTTCCCAATCTAAAATTACCTTCACCCATTGTTCCTAATAACGTTTTCTTCTGTGCCTCTTGCTTTGGCAAGTTTTCGAAGACACAACGTTTTAAATCTCACGTATTTTGCAGCTACGCACATTTTAAGTACAATTTGGCATCACACATCTCGATGAGGTTTTTATCCAGTTTCCATGATACATTGAGCAAATGCTGAAATGGCTCCTTTTTTTGCTTCTGGGCGTAAATTTAGCTACTGTGAACACGTTTTGTTGAACTCTCCTTTTCCTTGTAGTGGTAGGATTAGAGGTAAGGGTAAATTACTATTTTGTTAGCAATACAGAAAAATCAAACCTGCAGTTTGTTTACAGTTGCAAATAAGTTTTCTATAACTCGGGAACGAAAATGTTTAGTTTTTCAAATATTTCTAATCTCGCGCTTTTTAAATTTTACTTTTATTTATTTATCTTTAACTTTTACTCATCCTTCAACTATTTATAGTTAAAATGATGAGAAGGGATTCGGGAACTCAAGAAAACATGCGCAGATGACCTGCTCCCCCATACGTCACATACAGTTTTCACGTTTGTTTTACTAAATAAATATAAATCTACCTGAAAACATAATACATTTTACCAAACGAAGGTAGTTCTCGAAGTTAGAGAAATACTTATAATTTTGTAGTTTGCGAAAGGCATATGTCCTAATATTTCTTATTTCCACAAAACAGAATCTTCTAAAACTCTTAGCGCAGTACATGAAACATACTTCCATGTGATTCTCTTTGAGTCGAACCTCCGTATATTGAATCTGACTGTTCCCTGGATAATATTTGGTGTATAGATACTTTTGTCTAGGGACATTTTCCTATCCCCTCCTACAGTTTGTAGATTTTTGAATTTTTTCAAGGTGTTTCATTTTAGTCGAAACTGATTTAGCTGATACATTATATTTCTGCGCCACGTTTGCATACCATTGTCCTTATTTTCAATGAATCACAATTTCACTTTTTCTGCGACATAAAGAGATTTTCGTTTCGACATTTCTTATGCGCGTAACAGCAAGCTGAACCTGCGTTGAACTGACGAACTAACGACGTAGGGCAGGTCTATTAGACGAAGGGGCACGCGCTTGACCTTAATATTCCTTTGGCGCACGCCTTCCCAGGATTGACTAGTTCCCTTGAAGGGGGAAAGGAAGACAGGGTTACGTTCATAAAGAAGCTGGGATGGGCACGCAGAAAACACATTTGTGTTTTAAAAATAATTATTGAATTATGCAAACGTCCAGAAGGGAGTTATATTTTATGCAGTAGTAATACTCTCCTTCCTAATTAAACAATACTATATTTAGAAACAATTGTTAGAATGTAGTGTTCATTGTTCCTTTCATAGAAAAAATTGTCGTCATAAAATTAGTACAGAGAAATAATATACAGAAAGTAATACAGAATAAGTAAACAGAAATAATTTTCAATATATAGAAACGTTTTAAACGGAATTTTCAAGGAACCGAAAAATAATTCGTTTTATAGAGAAATTCGATGTTACAGGTTCGATATTTAAAGTTACGACTGTATTATATCTTGAGTGGCAAGATACAAAAATTTCACAGTTTACATCTAATATTTCATCCACAATGACATCACTTAAAATTTGTTAATTTTTTAGGGATTGAAGAAATGTGTGAAAATTATACATTATATCGTAGAGATGGAATGCAATGAGCAGTGTTACAAGAAATGTCTCCCAATTCACAAACCTTCATTAGTTCTAAAAACTCGTTGTCAACGAGTCTCCAAATGTAATTAAGAAATTCTAATGTATCTTCTATAGTTAATTCTTTAACATGATTTATATATCGGTTGAAATTTTCAACAATCTATAACGTAATTTATAACGAGTTATAACAGTAATATTATTTTCACACTACCTCTTTCGTAGCATTGTCATCAGAGTAACGAACTGTGTTAATTCAAGGTGGCGTTGATCAGGGGAATTGCTCTTCGCAACCAATTGCGAAAGAAGAAAAATGGTATATAATGGAAGCAAACGTCATACAAAGAACACGATGTTGGTGACCGGATTATATCATCTGACATGTTCTGTGACAGAAGCTAAGTCTGCGTGGGTTAATCAGCGTCGATTCAGCGTGTTATTAAATTTTGTCTTTCATTACAAAAAGTAATCCTTTAATGAAACACTGTCAACTGGAAGTACCGCAGAAAGAGAAAACCAAAACTAGAACTCATTTCGCGATACTTTTTATTTCCCGAATGACACTCGCCGCTTACACCACATACGAGACTGGACAAAAGAATTGAAATTGAATCCAGGAAATTACTCTACGGTAAAATGACATGTGCGTTGCTCTTGACAATTAATTACACACGATTTGTAATTTTGACGAGTTCATTCAATGATTGACAACGTTTAAAAAAACGACCAGTTCTCGTAAATTTTATCTTCAGGTGGTTTAAATTATAATCAATTCTTCAAGAGTCATATTTTACATGATAAATTTACACGAAAATGCCAAAAATTGTAGATGATGGTATTCGTAAAACAATTTTCTTGCGCGTAGTTGGTGGAGCGAGTATGTACAAGACAGTGTTTAAAATAAATAAACGTGTGTGAATTTGAATCTGAAACAAAAATGTACGGTAGGTATGGAAAGTAATATTGAAATAAAATAAAAATGGGAAATTAGTGCTTCTGACTTTCTTTCTACACTTTGGCGTAGGAGAACGTTTGTCCCAAGAGCAACAAGTAAGATTGTGCAATGTGTTTTACTCTTAAAATACTTTGTAAAATGTTTAAAATAAATTATTAGAATTATTTAAAATATTAGTTTCTTTTATTTATTTATTTATTTATTTATTTATTTATTTATTTATTTATTTATTTATTTATTTATTTATTTATTTATTTATTTATTTATTTATTTATTTATTTATTTATTTATTTATTTATTTATTTATTTATTTATTTATTTATTTATTTATTTATTTATTTATTTATTTATTTATTTATTTATTTATTTATTTATTTATTTATTTATTTATTTATTTATTTATTTATTTATTTATTTATTTATTTATTTATTTATTTATTTATTTATTTATTTATTTATTTATTTATTTATTTATTTATTTATTTATTTATTTATTTATTTATTTATTTATTTATTTGGTTGTTTTGTACATAGTTCAGTTTTTAGTAACTTTACATATGTATTGATGACTTATAACTTACCTTATCCTAAACTTATCCTAACTTAATACTACTACAGAGGTTGAGGAAACCATAATGGCACCTCATAAGAAATATTCCAGATCTGAGAACAATTTACAAAATATGTGGAATAATTATGTATTTTTTATGCGAGTGGGAGGGATGGGGTTTTTGCAAAGTTTGAATAAGGTTTGGTTATGGTGTAGATTTGAAAAGAAATTGTGGTGAATGATGGGAAAAATACTAGTCTAAGCTATATATTTTAGCGCGGCCCTCCAAAAAATGCAGGACACTGTGCCATTTACTATTATTGATCTATTATTTTTTTAGTAATAGTATTTTTTAAAAATTTTGCTATTATTTACTACCATTCTGTCCTTGTCACCAAATTTCTTGAACAGAAAGTAGCACTGCAACGCCAAAGTATGATTCTTAGAGAGGAATAGCATTCACATCTATCAGGCACAATGTACTTCACAAATACGAATTCCAAATTCACGATAACGAAAACGGACTTTCGTCGGTTGTTTGTTGGGCTTCCCGGAAGGCGGACTACGTATAATTGTTTCCGTCGGTACGGAAATTATGTGACTGGTGATTAATTTTCCATGGCGCATGTTGATTAACCTTTCACAAATTAAATGTTAAATGCAAATTTTCATTCAGCACGTGCACTGCCGGGCATGTGCTTGCAAAAACTAGAAACCTCGTAGCACGACAGCTTTTTCTTTTTTTACAAAAATCGCGAAATTAGTGGCGGAAATATAAAAGTGCAAATATATTTTTCACAAACACCAGTAAATAATGAAGGTAAATTTTTTAGGCATATAAGTCACCACACACAGGAGTCTCGAAACACGCTAATCACCGATTTTTTGTAGTTTCCTCCAACATAAAATGAAAAATGTCTACCTTTTAATAATTACCTACCTCAAAACCAGCACTATTAAATATTATGAAAAAATGTCACAGAAGAATAATCATCCGATTAAATAACAACAATGAGGTCATATTTTTTCTAGCGCAGACTATTTTAAAGAGAATAATTTAAGTCATGCAATGTAGAAAAATATTTTTAATTCTTTTATATAGAAAAGAATATTCTTAATATTCTTTTCAGCTACTCTAAAAATTCAGTATTGTTGCGTGAAATGAATAATATTTTAATAATATATTTTTACTAACTTCAAGTCCCATTCTACTCGTTTTAACTTGTTCCTTTAATATGAATTGAATCAAACGAAACATCACTCTTAACATCTCCCGCATGAACCGTACAACTATGAATGGGACGAAAAGCGACTGATGAAGATAAGATAAAAGCTTAATTGCATTGGAAAATTCATCTACTTTTACACCTCTTTGAAAAATGGCACATTTTCGCGTGTATTCAGTATATACCAAATAATTTCGTTCCTTGTAGTTATTTTGAGTCAACGTATTATTGGGTTTCATAATTAATTTAAATACTTTTGTAGTAGGATAAAAGCAGCTGAACAAAACTTAAAAAGCTTTTTCCAAACGTAGCATGCACACTGCTCAAGAACAACATATAAATAAATTTCGTATAACACTGCAATAAATACTTTTAACAAAAAAAATAACTACAAAGTTTTTATAAATTCGGTAAGAACATATTTAGATCGATTATATATAGTACAACATTTCTGTATGTACCAAGAGTATCCAAAAATGTTCTGTCCAAATGTTCGTGAACAGTAGATATAAAAATGAAACGGCCTCTTCCTTGGACCCTCGCTTTTGTACGACGTCAGCTGAGTTGTAAACAGTAAATTAAATTTTACATAATGTAACAACATTGTAAATCGCATACATACACGTAATCAAAATACAGGGGGATTCGAAAATTGTTTTACGAACTTCGGGCATAGGTTCCTTGCACAAAAAGAAGACAAAAAGTCCAGATGAATATATGTCCCACAATCTTTGGCTGTCTGGTTATTTACTAAAGTATTCTCTTAACAACCCGTAAACACACAGAAAGCATAACAAGATCGCAAAATGTCCTCTTACTTCTAGCGCTTACAAGATTGCTTACTAGCGCTTACGAGAGCATACTCGGCGGTCGTGGACTGTGGCACCCTTTAAAAAATTTCCGGATTGTGTCGAATGATTTTGCAGGCGTCGGACAGATGAGGGGTATCTTCAATCCGGGTGTTTGCTGCAGTAACCATTTGTTTAAGGGGCCTCCAGAGAATCAAGAGATTAAGGTCAGAAGAACGTGCAGCTCATGGAACTGACTCTCCTCCACTTATCCATCAGTAATAGTTGATATCAGCCAATGCATCTCGAAAAATGAGACTAAAATGTGCTGAAGTGCCATCATGTACAAACACAATTTGTTTTATTTTTTCAGAATAATATATTCCTGTATAAAGTCTCAGGGAGTGTTCTGAATAAACCCCCTGTAGACAGCACCTGTAAGACGTCCTGAAAGAACCTATATTTCTACCAGACAGTTATCTACAATTCCAGCCAACAAATTAATCCTGAACTGTTTCGTTTGTCTAGCCCGAACTGTAGCATAATGATTTGGATCTGTGCATATACATATTTGTTGTCGGAATTTGAAATCCTATCTCTTCCAAACGTTACCTCGTCTGTAAACAAAAATGACGAGAGAAGAAATGTCCTGCAGACGTTCAAGATGATACGGACACAGGTGCTGCTCATGAAGTATCGTCCATGCTGAATGAGTACTTTGAGGTGTACCATACTTGAATGCATTGTCACTTGTTTTGTGCTGATGCCTGGATCGCCTTCGATACACTTTAGAATTTGTTTTTGTAGTCAGGCGGTAGGTGTAGGGTACTCGTATGAGCAATTCTTGGCATTCCTCGATCAATAGTCTGTGGTGCAACGGTTCCTGACGCAGCAACGCGACGATAAATGGCCCCGAAGTTGGATGACTCGGCTGTCTTCTGCCTGGAAACGTCATCTTATACAGCTGTGCAGCCTCGCGTCTATTATCATTCCTGCGGCCTCACAAAAATTCATCTGGTTGCTCACGAAAAAAATCACTTGGAGTTAACCCACTGCATGTTCACAATTGAAACGAAATCAGTCAAATGACAACACAAACAAGTCTCCATGGCAATACGTCGCCATCTACGTAATAGTCAAGGCCTTCTATAAATTTTTACATAGAAGGAAGTTGTAGGGGGTGGACCCGACAGGACGTCCAGCGTAAACATTTATTAATAAATTAACGAGGAAGGAAGGTTTTTGGGACACGTGTTCAGAGGAAATTTTTCTCTTCTTTTCGTGTCATATAACACCTGATCTAAAACTTTTTATGTTGGTTCGTCAAATTTATAACGTTTCGGGGTTGTAAGTTACATTCTTTTAAACATGTACAAAAATTATTAACCTTTCTGGAATATCAGGGATGTGGATTCTCTGTTGTAAGAAGACATTCATGCTCATTCAAATCAAACAAGTATACCTTTTTCACAAAATAAACTATAACCTCCGTGCACTCTTTCTGGCTCGTTTACAAATACATAGTACACACATACAACAATTCAATGAATTGTTTCCTGGAATAAAAATATCAATCCTTACAAGCTAATATTTCCAGTACATTTTTCTCCGACTATGATTTCTGCTGACCTTGTCAATCCTAGCATAAATTAATACGTTGCTTGAATTTCAATTTTACGTTACAAGATAAAGATTGATCGATTCAACAATTATAAGTTAATCTCTGAATAGTTGAAAGTCCTTTCTAGTATGTTTATTACATTACATAATCTAACTAGAGTTTCAAATAATAATAGTATTCTCATTGGATCTTTCTTACTTGAATTCACCTGCAGGTTAACGAGGCATCGGTTACACCAGGGTTCTCCTGTCTTTCTTGCGTCATCCCGTGCCCTCCAGACAGCCTCGCCTCAAATCGTCGGTGGCCCAGTTCTTGACTTAGGCGTTCGGCGTCTCCTTGCTCCATGCGGTCCCGCGTGTCCAAGGATTTCTTTTCCCATCCACGTAATGTGCACAGAGGAAATGAAATCGACCCAAAGTAATGTGCAATGGAATGTATAGTGCACCAGCCATACGAAGAATCACGTCTTTGTTATAACGATACAATACTCTTCTGAATTATAATCATCGAGTAAAGAACAAGAAATAAAAAAAACTGAAAAGAAGAATAAATACGCGTCAATTACTCTCAAATTATACTGCACGTGCTCTCCACTTTCATTACATTACGTTCGTTTTTCATAACGCACACTTTCTTCTACGTTTTTGTTATACTTTCTTATTTAAATTTAAGTAAGTTAATTATCTCTTCGGATTTATCTTTGATGAGTTTTTGAAGTCCTTCCGGGAGTCGTCCGTGTTGAATGCAAAAATTCTTCGTCCTGCTCGGCTACAGAACACAACCTGTCCGTTTCGCTGCTTCGTATAGAAAAGAACGATTTCGACTAGAGCTGACCGTTGCCTCGCCTACTAGCTACACCAGCGTATCCTATTGTTTCCGTCGGACACTAGGAGCGCGTTTTTCAAATCTACCAAACTGTCTGTTGTAAGAATGTTCCACGTTTTTTCCTTTTCTTATGAAAAACATGTGGTCACTATACGGAAGCCATGCCCCAATTTAGTGAAGTTATTTTAAATCAGACTGTATACTATATTTTCTCGTTAAACGTTTAAAAATTACTAGAGTTAAATATATGAAAGGAACACATATCTTATATATTTATATATTTTTTCATATATCATTGTTTTCAATGCCGAATTGTTCTGAATCCATTTTGGAAATTCATTAAAATTTGTTATATTCTGCTTTCCACAAGTTGGGCTACGGTGATTGTTGTACACCTTATTGCGCATTTATTACGCTACCGAACATTAAATGTTGAGTAGTGTAATAAATGCGCAGTAACGTGAGCAAATATGGCGCATCTGCACTTTTATATTCTCGTACACCACGTATAGAGAATGTATTTTAAGGCTGAAAAAAATTGATGTCGAGGTTTTGGAAGGAATATTCGTTTCCCTTTCCCGCTTGTCCGTCCGTTCGTGTATTCGTCCGTCGGCCCATTCGTCCGTCAATGTGCTTTTCTGTCTCTGGACAACACTCGCGCGTGAAAACTTAACGAATTTTTGCCAAATTGGAGACACTTAGATCATTTTGGTCTCATTCAAGGCCTTACTAATTTGAAATGTATCTTTTAACTTTTGGAGCTTTACTGGATGATCTTGAAATATTTTAAAATATGGCTTTATTTTTTTCATTTAAAGTTTTTATCGAATAGAGTAAAGTATGAGCAGTATAGATTTTAATGAAATCAATGAAGTTTTGAAAATTGCAATGGTTAAAAAAAGACACCCTTTTACAAATATTCATTTCTTAAATTAAATCTTTTTTCAAATTATATCTGATCGTACATAAATTAAAAATGCCCGCGTAAATATTCTTTGAACGCTTAAGAATAAACTTAATTCAGGGACAAAAGTGCCAGTTCCATGAAATTTCAAATTTTCACAAAAGATAGGGGGTAGTTATGTTTTTGTTGCAAGCAGTAGGAGCACGTTTGAAGTTTTTTAGCACTAGTAGTTGTTTCTAGAATTTTTACATTTAGTAATAATATTACTCAACTGTGATGATATGCATTAAGATAATATTGCTTCTAGTATTACATAGACAAAATTCATTCATCAATTAGTAAATGAATGTACAAACACGTACGTTTTCATTAGATCATTCTACATCAAGCGATGCTGCAGACATCACCCTTAAATATCATTGTGGAAAGTTTCTGCAAAATGATACGAAGTATAAAAAGACTTCATGAGCGACATGCAAATTATATATCTAGTACGAGACCCTGGACGCTGCTAATTTACGTCCAGGCACAAAAAAGGGCTGTTTACCCACCGCAAACGGAGAGCGCAGCAAATAATTAATTTCCAAATTAATTGCGTAAGTACCACGTACTGTATGGCGAAGCGTGGGGGATTTTGCAAAGTACGTATAGGTGACATTTCATGATTTACAGACTAGACAAGTGAGTTAGATATTTCTCCATGCCTAGAAGCTGTGAGAAATGTACGTCATTTTATTTTCTCGCATTCTACGCGGGAAGTAAAGAGAAAGTATTGTAATGAGGCCGCAAAATATGGCGATTTTTTGACAGAAAAACTCATATTGTGTTTTGCCTGTTGCAGAATGAGTTGATAATTCTTGCTTCTAAATGCTGTAAATTATTTTCTCTAGCACGCTGTTTAGTGAGAATTCGAGTTTCGTGAGTCGTTGACGCCAAAAAACGTACAGTAATACTGGTAGTGTTTCGAACCGTCTATCAACAACACTAGCTGCCAAAGCGTTTATTTCTCTAGGAAAATTGATAAGTTTTATCGCTATTTGGGTGATGACGCGACCGCCTTGAATTTAAAATGAATTTTTGTGAGGGAGGATAAGTTCTTTACAAAGTAAAATCATATTCATAAAACCTCTACACGTTCATTTTTTCAAACAATGACTCCAAATTTATTGATTTTTCTCGGATAGAGCAAGGTCGCCTATAGAGCAAGTCCAATTATCGATGAAAGCTTTGAATTTACGAAATTTGCAAGAGTTTACATTTTTCGAAGTCTTTCAACAAGTTCAGTATCAAAGAGACTTCTTTTTCGTATACGTACGTAAATAAGTAGCAATGCGTTTCGTGTGAGAGAAAGTTGCGTAATGCTTCGGGAAATCTATTTTCTTTCGAAAATCTATCTTTCTATCGAAAATCAATTTTTTTGAAAATTTCCTTCTGTTCTCTACCGCACTAAAGAAAATATGAAATCAACTAGTACGAGAACGTCTGCGCCATTATGCAGGTTTCCATGTTTGAACGTCACAGAATGCATTTTAATTATTGATCAAGTAATTATATTAAAATTTTGAAACAAGATTGCAGAAACAAAGTATTTTATCACACTGATTTACTCATACATCGCAAGTAATTTTCTTGGTCAGTTTGTTGAGACCGCGTAATTATAGGATTCCAATATTCATTTAGACCTATAGAAAAATCTTCGGATAGATGCAAAGAAAGAATTCGCTGGAATTTCAACACGGGTTCAAGCTTGTTAATACATTTTCTTCCGCCGACAGTTGGACATTGGATTAATTACCGCCTAGTTGGAAGCTCCATAGTGTTGCAGCGTGGTATGGGCTAAATTACGAATTTCCTGTGCACTAGTTATATACTAATAACTATTTTATTCCCCTCGAGGGTCTATTTCTCAGCGAAAAGGAGTAGTTTCCTGACAAACGGCCAGGTGGCGACAGTAGCCGCGGTGCTGCACCCTTTGCAAAGGGCGCGGGAGTGACTGGCTGGCTCCCTCCCTCCCCCCCTCCCCAACCGGCGCGCACAGCTCACCGCTCGAGGGAGAGGCAGAGGCAGCAGTGCCGGTTTCTATGACTGGGAGCTGTGACGAAGCCATTGGAATGGGGTCTAAGAGTTTTGTATTTTGTTAGCTATTTGTTTGCAATGTCGTTTTAAGCAAATAATCCTGCGCTGTCAATGGCAATTGTGTTGGAACTATAGATGTAGTTAAGATTTGAACGAGTTTCGTGGTGTGTTTCACAAGTTCAAAGGCTTAATCTTGCCTATGAATATATCGTGTCGATTCCTTGATGGTTTAGAGTCTCTCAGCTGAAGTCTTTTAGCTAGTTAATTTCACTGTGCTATATAAAACATCTCAAATTTAATGTGTGCTAGAGTTGGTGTATTCAATGCTGTTGTACTGCTTTTGTGGAAATGAGTGCTATCCCATTGTTATAACATTACATAAAACTACAGTTTCGTCATGTCGTTTCGTCTTCAAATTTGCTTCGTCTCTATACTAAATGCGCCGTTTGTTCGCTCTGAATGCGATCTTCAATACGACTTTTAGTCCGGTTAATGTTGTGTCGAGCGTTGAAGGGGCGAGGGTTGAAGGGGCGAGGGTTGAAGGGGCGAGGGTTGAAGGGACGAGCGTTGAAGGGGCGAGGGTTGAAGGGGCGAGGGTTGAAGGGGCGAGCGTTGAAGGGGCGAGCGTTGAAGGGGCGAGCGTTGAAGGGGCGAGCGTTGAAGGGGCGAGCGTTGAAGGGGCGAGCGTTGAAGGGGCGAGCGTTGAAGGGGCGAGCGTTGAAGGGGCGAGCGTTGAAGGGGCGAGCGTTGAAGGGGCGAGCGTTGAAGGGGCAAGCGTTGAAGGGGCAAGCGTTGAAGGGGCAAGCGTTGAAGGGGCAAGCGTTGAAGGGGCAAGCGTTGAAGGGGCAAGCGTTGAAGGGGCAAGCGTTGAAGGGGGAGCGTTGAAGGGGGCGAGCGTTGAAACGTTGAGGGTTGAAGGGGTAAAAGTTGAAGGGGCAAAAGTTGAACATGAGCTCTAAGACGAGAGGGGAAATAGGAAGAATTGAAGGGAACCGTGTTGATGGGGTGGAAATGGGGTCCGATGCAGGGGTGGGGTGGGGAAGCGCGTGGACCGAGCGCGGTGGACGAGAGGGTTGATGGAGCGGAGACAGAGTAGTGCGGCGGGGGGACGGAGACTGGTAGACCAGGCCGCGCTCGGAACAGAATCTCTCGCAAACTTTGCACTCTAGTCGTTGCCATCTGGAAATTATTGTTGGAACGAACTAATTAACACGAGACTGTAAGTTCAACTTAGATTGGCTGCATGAATTCCGGAACTTCTTTCTCGAGATGCTATTACGTCGTCGCAGCAGATACGGGAAGCGGCAGGCAATACCTGCTCTCCCAACCACTCGAGCACTGCTATTGCTTTTCGACCGCGTATTGCCTTTAAGGTAGAGATGTGGAGTTGTAAATGAAACTATGAATTGAAGAACTAAAAGGTTACAAAGCGGCTCATTCGTTTCAAAGGCTTAAGAAAGATGAACATTAGGGACCATAGATTATAAAATTTTCTAGAAAAATTAGCCTTATAATATAATGAATGATGACATGAAATTTTGGGTAAAGGCTACTAACTGGCGTCAAGAAGCGTTGATAATGCATAAAAATAATATAGAAAGACAATGACCATTGACAAAAAAGGTGTTCTTTAGATATCAATAATTAAATACTTAAGTTCTTTTGTCGTGTAGTGATCATCAACAGAGCTTTAACCGCCTAGCCGGAAAACGAAATTCTATGAAATTTGGGTTTCCACTTATGCAGGATTTTTGTAGAATGTACGATATTCCATATTGTTTTAGTTTTGTTACTAGTGTTTAATATATTCTAATATTTTATTTTTATTTTTGCCTCTGCTATTATTTTCTTTAATAGGCTTTTGTATCTTCGGATGTATACATGGAAACCGAATGATATCTAATGATGCTTAGAAATAAAGTAAAGAGTACAATTTTCTAATTACTTGAGTTATTCGAGTAAGCTTTTTCCATGATACGTTTAATTTTCGCTTTTTTAGAAGAAAGCTTGCCTTACGGTGAAAGATAATCTTTGTGAAAAATAAATTATATTTTTCGTGTCTTTCAGCAGCGTTATGAAGTGCATCTTACGATTTTCACAGCGTGCAATAAGTAATTGTAGATTGAGTGAATAATCTATATGCGTGTATTATTTAATGTGGTAGTGCTCTAGTTACTATTGTATTTAAAAATATGTGCATCGTGGTCTCTGGAATCAAGATACATTTTTATTTCGTAGGTAGTTGAGGTTTTGTTCATTATAATTCGTATTTATTTATTAACTAATTAATTATAGATCCTTTTAATTATATTCTTTACGAATATAACTAACGACTAAATGTCGCTGTTAAGAAGCGTTCGATCGGCAGTAATCTTTTCTTGCAACTTGGGCGAATTCTGCCAACCGTCACGTCGCCTCGTGCCTCCCGCCAGCGATAGTGCATATCTGGCGCAACACTTCGCGCTGTGAGCAAATGCTGCGCTTGCCCACGTTTTACTTTCGTGGCTGCCCTCAACTAGAACATTATGCATAGGAAAAGAAATCAATATACCTAATCAATACTACTAATATCGAAAATAAGCATAAATTGACGGAAGAATAAGCAGCCTGTGCGAGAGGTGTCTATGGTTTCGCTAGACACTGAGGAAAGTAAATGACCTTAATCTACAATTTCTCATTTGCATTGTTATGTCATCGCATGTACTCATGTGTCACTGCTTAAGAAACAGCTGACGTCATTGCAGAAGGAGACGATTAAATTCGATACACTAGTTAAAGGGTGAAGTAAAATCTTAAAGACTATACAGAGCATCAATAAAGAACTAATATTAATGTTAACAATATTCAATGTATGAATGACTTTTGGACTGTATAATTCTAAACAACTTGTTGTAAGTGTTGTAGCTCAGCTTCTGAGTCAATGAACCCATCTAGGTCAAGTTTTTTGTTCAGTTTCCCTGATCCCTTGAGCAAATGCTGAGATGCCCCTTGTTTGCTTCGATACATAAATGTAACTTCACTGTCTGTACACGTTTCCTAGAATTCAGCGAGAAAAATAGATATTCAAATTATCCTTCTCCATGTTCTCACGGCAGGAAATCCTCCACAATTTCTTCACACAGGGCACAAAAAAGAATTATAACAATACTCTGTAGCTTATTTTCCTTTTCAAGTTTGTATTACACTGGAGCAAATTTTTCCCATCAAAAACTCTCATTTCATTTGAATTCAGAATTCAACGTGTATATGGGTTAGGGGAGAGATCTCAGAATTTTTTCATATAGCATGTCACACACAGTTTTTAAGGGATGACTTTAAATAAAAAAAATATATGAGGATAGATGCTTAAGTATTCACCTGTGTCCTTGCAGAACAACCACTAATTGCTGCTTCAGGACCCCATTTTTCACACAGCATGTTTGCTTTTTGTAGTCCACTAATACATCTTCAATCGGGTAGTAAACAGACCATTCTGGCGGATATTGAAAACTGTACGCGTGGAGAGGAGCTGGTTAAAATACCGGGCGTGGCTGAAAGTTAACAGTCGCGAGCCACTCGCGTCTTTCTGCAACCCCGCAAATCCCAAGCCGCCTTGTTTCATTTCTCGCGCGAAATCCATTCCTTTGTCTCGGGTGTCCGGGTGACTCGCAGGCAGCTCCACAACTCAAGAACGCGCGTCCCCGCGAAAAACGCGCGCGGCTGAAAGGAGGGCTCGAGAGGGGGTGGGGGTGGGGAACGGGGAGGGGGCGCGCGTCCGGTTGCGCCGGCAGAGCTCCGTCAGCAGCCAAGACGCCGGGGGCCGGACAAAGGATGTGGGGCACGGGGCGGGGGCGAGGCCCGCGCGCTAAAAGCACACGACCGAAAAGAAGTCTTGGCAGAGGGCGCAATTGAGTCGGTGCCCAGGAGAAGTAGCAGGAATTATCATGCGATTCCAAACGACGCGAGGCGTGGAGGCGGCGGGAACGGCTGTGGCGCGGGGGCAGAGGTAAAAGGTGGAGGTGGAGGTGTTCATAGAGGTGATGGCGGACGACGTATAGATAGAAGTAGACGGTGGAGTGGAAGGCGGTGGAGAAGGCGGAGGTGGATACTGCTTCGATTGAGGAGGGGCCATTTTAAATTAATTTATTGATTAGTAATTCCGGGTGCGTCAACTACTAAGGTCATTAATCCTGTAAGTGCTGCGCATGTTTTTAGCGCGGGAGGTGGCGGTGGTATTTCTCCGCTCAATGGTGAGATACGGGGCCGACCTACGTAGTCGGGTGGGGATATCCCTTAACGAAGTATCTCCCAACTGCGTAGAACCGCCCGAGACAGGACAAGCTCGAACTCCCCGACTAATCTCCCAACAAGTGTGGTAGCGTGTGGTAAGGCATGTGATGGGGCATGTAAGACGTGTGGTAAGTGTGTGTAAGTGGCACCGATAGGACAAGGAAGAGGACGGAAAGATCGCGCTCGTTTGGTCGTGGTTTGTTTGTTAAGATACTGCTCTGGCATTCGCCTGATTTTGATCGGAGAAACCACGGAAAACTATAGATTAGAGCAGTCTGCTAGAATTCTCTTCCAGACAGCGACTGAATTCGACCTTGCTATCTAGCTAGAAACGTATTGTGGCGGGGGGGGAGGCAGTGCTGGCTGCAGAGGTGTCCAAGTGCTGGAGACGGTGGACGAGAGGCAGTTGGAAGCGTTGAGGGCTCTGGGGATGACGATGGGAGTGGAAGTTGGGAGAGCAGCAGTTGAAGGGGAGGGTGGCGTCCGCGAGGGCGGGGTGGGCTGTGGTGAAGGGGGCGATGGGACCAGCACTGGAGGCGTTATAAAATCTCGGAGGAGTCGGGAGAGAACGAGGTCGGAAGCGGAGTCGCCTTGTGAACGAGGCTTTATAGTCCCAATTTTCAAAAAGTGCTTCATATACTGTATTCAGAGGACGTCCGAACAACTCCTCTTGTTTATTCTTTTCTTCGTGTAGAATTTTCTTCTTTCCAAGAACTAGAATTTTCTTTGTACCTGTACAATTTCACAATGTCTGGGGGGGGGGTCTCCATCGGAATTTGTGTTGTCTTCACAATCCATAATGATTTAACATCTTTCAAAATTTCGTCTTACGACATTATAATATTAAAATACTTTTGTTTGAAATAATATAACTGACATTTTAAAACTTTATTATTTTAAACTCTATTCAATAAAGTCAATTGGATACCACGAAAAACTTGAAATGTGTAAATTAGATTCATTAATTTAATGTTCACCTCCCGGCTGAGGTGGATCATTTCAACGGATATCACTGCTGTATCTGACTGGCAGGGCCTACGATGCTAGTTCCGACGGTGGCAGGATTTTCGACACTAACATGTCCATGTCGAATTCAGCCGCCGCACCTAGTGCGGCGGCGATGGTGTGACGGTTAGCGTACCGGACTGTTATACCCAAGCTCGCAGGAACCCGATCCAAGCCGTGGATTTTAAGGGCGACAAAATCCTTCGTACGCCTTCCTTCGGAGGGGAAGTAAAGCCGGCTGTCCCATGTTAGTAGATTTACTTGCATGTAAAAGATCCTCAAGCCTAAATGACGCCTCTGAGCTAAATTCAAATCGCCTGTTTCTCGCCCAAGAAATACCTCCTTTCTCTGCTAGTTGATAGGAGCGTACCGAAATTTGCGTGGTCAGACGGAAGAGCGGGCCTGATGGCCCGAGTCTCGCCACGTAAAATAAGGCAAATTCAATTCAATTCAATTCAATTCACCTAACAGAATACAGCCTTTTAGCACCTTACAATCGGGTCATGGATCGCGCGTGATCTTTCCTGCTTCTTGTCCCATCGTCACCCTTTACTTCCACACACATAGACGTACACATGCACTACGCTACAACACACGTCGGGAGACACGTCGGAAGGTCAGAGGTCGTCGTAGCTGGGGCGGCGCCCGCTGTTAGGTGATACCTCGAAGGAGACGTGTAGGGCGGCAACAGATGCCATTGTCCAGTGACAGTGTGCATTACATTGCGCGATAAAAATAGGCCCTACATTTTTGGGGCTAATGCCCAGAGCAGTTGACGTGCCCGGAAACCCGAAATAATAAACCAATAATACCCACAATGTTTTAGCGCCGTTAAACGAAATACAGCAAAGGAATGAAAATGTATATCCAAATTCGAAAAACTACTCGAATTAATTTTTAAATAATTTAAAAAGTGTTTCACGTTTTTAGTTTATTTTCTCTTTTTTATGAAATTTAATTTGAATTTTTACTTTTTAGGGCTTCGGCGAGCAAAAAAAATTACGTTCACACCATTACAGTTAACAAAATTTACTTCATATGCATTGCTTCTTTATTTTCCGTTCCTTCTCCCTTTTCTCTGACGTACAGATATGTGTTGAAAATACATACATGAAATATTAGTAACAATCGTGGTATTCCAGGAAATGTTTTGTAATTAGTCGTCTGTATTTTATCGTAAAAAAATCATTGTCATGAGGCAACACTCATATCATTTTAACAGTAGAACTACGCAAATTAAAAATAGTTTGAAAATTTTAATTGAAAATAACAACACAGTTTCAAAATTTTAATTGAATAATTTATATTCTAGCTTTGAGAATAACACTAGGTAAGGACAGCTCTTCAATAAAGTCTGTCTGAATTGGAATACTGTCGCATGTGCTGATCGTTGTCAGTTTGCATGGCAAATCATGTCGTTAATAGTTAAGAATATTTAATTCAAACGTATTGATTAATATTAATTTGCTTTTTTGCACCATTAAAAAAATAAGTTTTTCTGCATCCAAAAACGTTTGAGAATACAGGCTTCTGCACTTATCTCCACATCATCAACAAATAATATCCGTCGGTCAAGCATTATTTACAGAATAAATTGAGAATACAAGTGGATATATGGTCTTAGCAAGGCATGGTGCTCGACTAGATACATTAAGTTATTTTTTCTACCTCATAAAGTATCCTAATAAAATACATACGTATTTGTTTAGATGATGTTTTGCGTAGCAACAATGAGTGTCGCCAGAAATATAGGTTACAGACGTAAATGGGGTACATCGAAGAGGTAAGTGCACGGAAGAGAACTCATCGTAAAAACTGGCTGTTTCACTATAGTACTAAGATAACAATATATCAAACCAAGGGAAATGTGTTTCATTTTATATTATAGTTCAGTTACAATGTGATACGTAATATTCTTTCTAACGGATAATGTTGTGGGGCTGCATGCACATCGAGCCATATTCAAATATTTGAATTACACATGTCGTGTATGTTAAACTTATGAAAAGAAAAACGAGTATTAATTTTGCGCCAATAAAACGGAACGAAAGAAAGATAGTAAAATGAAATAAAAAAAGAAAGGAAGAAGAAAGAAAGAAAAAAGAAAAACTGGATCAAAAGAAAAAGGAATAATCTCTAATTCATGGATCGTCATATTCTAACAAAAACATTAACACATCGACGACAAAAACACGCGAACGGCAATGAATAATGTTTATACAAACTATACCTCTTCTTTTAGTACTACACACCCACTATAAATTGTTTTTAACGTTAAATAAATAAACCAATATACAAACAAATAATTTATTAAATAAGTTAGGAGTTGGGCATATAGAAATTAAAGTACTTGCGATGTCTTCGGAAAATATTCACCTACCAGAATTAATAAATATTTTTAATTGGACCTGTAGGCAAAATTGTTCCTTGCTAGTGAATTTAAAACCCGAGTAAATTTTCTTCCGGGCCCGCAACAGAGGTCGCAGCGCGGCAGGCTGGCAGGGCCCGGGCGGGCCTCGCCTCGTGCAGCGCCAGCCCTACACACAATGGTGAGCAAATTGATGCATGGTTTCGGGGACGCGAACTCCGCGTAAAGTAGACGCACAAAGCGACGGAGAAGCCTGCCAACTGGGCTGCCCCAGCCTCCGTCGCCTTGCCCCGCACCTGCCCCCGCGCGGACCCAACCCCGCGCCCGCGGCCTTGCCGTGTTTTATCCTCCTGCTCCCCGCTTCGCTTCTCGCTGCCCCGCCGCTGCCCCGCCCGGCCCCGCCCGGCCCCGCCCGGCCCCGCCCGGCCCCGCCCGGCCCCGCCCGGCCCCGCCCGGCCCCGCCCGGCCCCGCCCGGCCCCGCCCGGCCCCGCCCGGCCCCGCCCGGCCCCGCCCGGCCCCGCCCGGCCCCGCCCGGCCCCGCCCGGCCCCGCCCGGCCCCGCCCGGCCCCGCCCGGCCCCGCCCGGCCCCGCCCGGCCCCGCCCGGCCCCGCCCCGCTTCACCACCCTCCGCTGCCATGCCCTGCCCCGCCCCGTCCCTCCTCTCCCCTCCTCTACCCTCCTCCACGCCCCGCCGCCGCCGCTTCCCTTATTCCTCTCACCTACTCCCCCTCCTCACCGCGCCCCCTCGCGCCTCGCCACCGAGTTACTGCAGCCTGTCGCGTTGCACCTCCCGCCTTTGTCCACTGGCAGTCACGAATTAACCTTTCGCGTAAGCCTTTTGAGGCGTCACAGCGAGACAAATCTGCATTTTCACACCAAATCAGATCCATGTTCTAGTCCGATGTCCGCTTTATCTGTGGGGCAAAATGGATCAATTCAGAGTAATTTTCATACAAAATGTTTTTGCGTTGTCGGCTATTTAACACAACGACGATGGTTAGACGATCTGATATTCATGTGAACCCTTGCGACAAAATGTCTCAATTGAATGGGTGAAAAACAAAACGGTATACGTTTCTTTTTATCGATTCTAAAGAAAAAATATTTTACGCTATACAAGTATTTTAGTGGGAATGGATTTTCGTGGCTTTAATGGATAATTGACTTACCATGGTGTTAATGATGCAACAAAGCACCACGACTTTACAGTAATATTAACTTAAACAGGTTTCTCAGAGTTTATAAAATGTCACTTATACCATTCTAGTTTTCATCCCTTCAATTGATCCTTAACCAATCATGGCGTCTGATTTTGAGATCCGAGAAAAGTCTGGAGAGGGATGTTGTTTGGAGAAACCCCAGAAAATACACATCAATGCAACCGGCCGTTATAATTCTCCTCCAGAGTAAGTCTGAATTCGACCTATCTAAAAAGCTCGTGTCTAAAATACCTCATCGTCGGGACCCGAACCCTAGAAACTCACAGCCGCTGCGGTAATGCTGGCTCAGCGCTAACTCAACCTGTCAATTTTAAGTCTCATGAAGCAAGAAGGTGCAGATTCCTTCATTTGATTATACATGGATTATACATTTTTCGAGACTTTTTAATTCGAAGAAAATATTGTTTCATGAATTATTATTATTATTATTATTATTATTATTATTATTATTATTATTATTATTATTATTATCTCATTTGATGTTTATATGATGTTACAAGTAACATCGTGATTTCACTAGACTCCAGTTGACAATATAGTGTTGTACAGTTTCATTGCAAATATCAAGATATGCAAGAATTCTCTAGACAGATAATTTCAGAATAAGCTTAGATGACGATATATATACCAAAGGACGACTTAGCCTCGTTTCCCCCTACTTCCATAGAAGTCCAGAGTCAAGAGTTCTAGATTATGCGACAGGATTTCTGCATCGGATCCAACGAAGTGATGCAGTGTCTCGCATACGAAGTCTCTACTCGAGGCTGCCAATTCAATGAGTATCATATGTACTGCACTCCGGACGCCCGAACACAATAACAGTCCGCAGAAACGTAAGTCCTGACACCCAGTGGCGCCTTTAAGACCAAACCACTATTTCAGACATTTCTTCTCCTCCAGTTGTGTTTCTGCACAAACGTGTGCCGTGGGACGTGCTTCAGTGGCACAATCGGTACTTCTGAAAAGTATGTAGCAAAGTAGTGGGTACCTTTAGTTTATTTTGTTTTGTAGCTTATTTAAAATCCATTCACGTTTTCTGGATGAATGACAAAGACTGCCATGCAGAGTGCCTACAACCACCCTATGACCTAAATCGTCAATCCTGTCACTTCCTATCATTCATCACAGAGGCAGCTATATGTTTACAGCATAATAAATACGTTTAGGTTCGTTTATAGTGGAGGCAGCATATCGCAATCTTTCTTTGTCAATTTTTTCAGCAACAGCTCTTTTTTAGTTACATACGATGCCCTTAAAAGTGGTATTTTATATTTCAAATGGAGTATTTTAGTATGTACAATAGAGCTGCTTACTATTGAGTCAAAATTGTGTAAGTACTAATGTACTAAGAGTAATGTCGAACAAGGGACAACTACGATAGAGCAAAACCACAATTTCAGATAATCGTCAAGATTAGGGCCCCTCTATCATGTCTCATATCAAGTTTAATAAAAACGTGACTGGATCGCGCCAGAAGTTCGATGTAGTTGAGTGAGTCGTGTTTTGTACCTAAAGGAGAAACAGGACACACATGTATAGGACACTTATTACACTTTTCTCGTGCGGCCGACACATTTGTCCCCGGTCAAAAACGTAATTTTCATCATATTTATAAATCAATGAAATATTTTATTTCTTCCTGTTGTCTATTTAATGGTGGTAAATAATACAAAAATTATAATTATAGAGACACAAAGTATCAGGCATTTGATTGTTGTTTTGGAAAACATATTTTACTTATTAGTGAAACTTTTTGGTTGTGCCAAATTTAATGGAACAACTAGATATGGGCGTAGTGTGTCGTAAGTACTTAAGTATACGATCCTAAGCTTTTTTATCACTTCATCTGTTGCCGTTGTTCAAGTAGAGCTTGCCTAACTATTCAGTTTCTTGTTTTAATGCTTAATCTGCATTACTACATCCTCACTGCTTATGATCTCGGAACCTCGGATAATAACGGAGCCTCTGTCCAGTAGAGATAAAAGGCATTAACTTGACGTAAAGTATGACTAACTTCGGTTCAAGGAGAATTACTCCACTTTCAATTCCAAAAAGGCATGGAACATTATCACACTGCTAATTTTATAATGATAATAACAATAATATCAACAACAACGAAAACAACTAGAACAACAACAACAACAATAATAATAATAATAATAATAATAATAATAATAATAATAAAAGTCAAAAAAACGAAGCACTTAGCCTTTGTTGCGAGGATCGCTGGCAAACTGGACGAAAATCTGCATGGAAATGGGTATTACAGTCTTCTTCATTGGAACGTACTTCATTGCACACTTCTTGGAGAAAATTATTTTTATCGGCATATTTTCATCTATCAAAACGAGTTTTGCTACCAATATATCGATTTTTAACGAAAACCCGGTATTCCAAAAGAATACAAATCGTTGCAGGCATACAGCTTGGTGAATACCTACGATACATCCAAAATACCCGGAATATCATAATATGTATCTGAGATATTCCTCGCCAGTCGTATTACGCGCAAGAGCGGCTCCGTGAGCGTGGGTGGGGGGGATGGGGAGGGGTGCGAAGGGGTCCTAGTCCAGCTCATCATCTCGCCGTGGTTTCACGCAAATAATGACCCCATATTTCAAAAACTTCGGGGGAGCGTTAAGCCGTCGGATGGATGACCAGCTGGCTCTCGGGGTGAGAGCGGAAGGCCAGATCAGGGAAATGGCGGTGGTGGTGTAGGAAGAGGAGGAGGAATGGAAGGAGGGGGAGGGGAAGGAAAGGGAGGAGGAGGCGGAGTGCGTTGGGGAAGAGGAGGGAGGAGGAGGTGGAAGACGATGAGGAAAGGGAGGAGGAGGAGGACAAAGTGGGTTGACCGATTGTTAGTGATTTCGGGCACGACAACTACTGGGGTCATTAATCCGTAAGTGCGGCCGTAAGTATTGTGCATGATTTTTGCTCGGTAGGTGGCGGTGGACTTCGCCCGCAGTAGAGCGAGATCCGACGCCGACCTACCGACGGCTATGCGGTGTTTTCCCCAACCAAGTATCTCTCACCTGCCATACATCGCCCCAGCCCCCACAAGCTCTAAGCTCCAGACCGTTCTCCCGGGATGCGTGCTAGTGTAGTGCATGATAGTGTAAGTCTGTGTAAGGCGACAAGGAATAGGACAAGGAAGAGGTAGGAAAGATCGCGCCCGATCCATACCCCGTGTGTTCGGCCACTGCTCCCGCATTCGCCTGGTGCCGATCTCAGAAACCACGGAAAACTACCTATCAGCCTTTATTTACTAGGCTGTCCGGGTGACGCCGCGTCCATGGCGAAGGTGCCGACGTTTCGGTCGCCATTCTGCGACCTTGAGGAATACGCCCTGAGGAAGGTCGCAGAATGGCGACCGAAACGTCGGCACCTTCGCCATGGACGCGGCGTCACCCGGACAGCCTAGTAAATACTGACTCCGGCCGCGGAAGCCTACGCTCTTACCTATCAGCCGGCCACCAAAATTCTCCTCCAGACAGCCACTGAATTCGACCTACTTGCCAAGCTAGGGTCGAAGATAGTGCCACCATCGGGTCTCGAACCTAACACATCCCGGTCAGAGGGACTGCAGTGACTCAGTTGATGGCGTGAGGCCTCTCTCCCGGAGGGAGGAAGTGGAGGGGATGAGGGTGGGGGGTCCAGGAGGGGCTGGAGGTGCGTCCAGAGGGGGCGGTCCCAGGGCGGTCCCCCTGCTTCCCCAGGCGAGCGCGCCAGGGATCCGATCATTACCGGGAATATCGGTGGCGCCCCTGTTCACACAGCCGCGGTTGGCGACCTCGCACCGGGCGTCTCCGCTCCCCTTCCCCTCCCCCTCCCCCCTCCCGACACGTGGGCGACGCCGCAGAGGGGCGCGGGGCAGCTGGTCAGGCGCACGATGGGCCGAATTCGGAGAAAAGAGGACCACGCATGTTTAAATACACGTGAACACGCATGAGTGTATGCGTACATCTATTGAAAGGCCCTCCTGGAATATTTTGTAAATGGCTCAAAATATTGAGATGGAATTTTCAGCAAACCATTTAGGACATGTGGGCTCATTAGTGGTATTATTAGCTTTTCGATAGCATTTTTTATTTTTATGATATTAGGCTAACGTATTTAATGGAACACTATACTTCTTTACGCGTCAGATCTTGAGAAGACAAATTCAAAAATATTATGTATATTAATAATTACCTGCACAAAGCAGTATGATATCCGGCGTCATACGAATGCAAATGCACGAAAGTTCGTGACACGGAGCAGGAAACAGCGATCAAAACACAGTTAGGTGCTGGGCTAGGCGCAGATGTGGTGAGGCGACATTGACGACCACATCGGACGAATTTGTCCCTCAAGAAACGTTCTGGCGAACCTTTGGTATTGTCCCGTATTCATGTTACTTAGTTCAGATTTCATCCAAAAGAGTCAATCCAAGTGACAAGGAAATCAGTTTTACGTTCACCTTTTATCAGGCAGATTAAAACACCTTCCAATTTTAAAAGGGGCATACTGGTCTCATGCGTGGTAGAGTAAGTCTTGCTACAAGCAACAGTAAGAATTGCGCCCCTGATTTTCATGAAATCATTGCGCGCAAGCCCGGTTCGCACGGTAAGCCCGGTTTCTCTAGTTTAAACGATTTGGGTAGATTTTGGAAAGAATAAAACTACAGAATATCTTTCTCTATTTGTGAAAATAGTGCTATTCTATTCCAATTCTATTGCAAGGATGTACTTCATTGACTTGGAACTTCATCATTAATAACCACAAAACGAAAATCGACACCGAGCAGTACACATGTATAAATGAGGCCGTATAAAAATCGTGAAGGTTGTTTTTTCGAAGAGTTGGCATAGAAACGTGTAGAAAGTAATACCAACTCAATTTCAGTGAAAGTTATGTATTTTATTTTATTAATGATTTTCAGACAAATTTACGAGAACTTATTAAACAGAACTTGTGATACATGAAAAAATTAATGTCAATATTAATAATGTCAAATTTGACACTGAAATAGAGTGAGTAATACATTTTACACGTTTTTACGTCAACTCTTCGAAAAAACGACTTTCGTGACTTTTAGACTGACCCATTTATACACGTGTACCGCGGTGTTGATTGTTTTGAGATGACAAAATGCGCGAAGTATCTTAATCCGTGGCGATTTGAACCGGCGAACGATAGAAGCCGTAACTAGTGGTGCTACAAAATGGCACAGCCTTCCCCGTATTTTAACTTTAAGAAAGATGTGCTTGAAGTGAATCGAAGTGTCGATGATAATTTTAAATATTACCCACAGAAATCATTTATTTTTATACAGACGACGAAACGAATATTTGTGAATATGTGGAATAAGGATGCGTAAAACGACAGCACTGGACGGCGGAGCGCTGGGAGCGCTCGGACATTTAGGCAGTCAGACGGTTAGTCAGAATTGCAGGCCACCTCTTGAAATTATTTATTTCTAATAATGAGGACACGCTGGTTTGTTACTATTTTTTTTACATGTAATGATTATTTGATGTACTATCCCGTCAAACATCGAGATGTGTTCTCTGAAAGGAAACGAAAGAGAAAAGGTGAACATGTTCCACATCGCACTTATCTAATAGAACCATCCTCGTCATTTAATTGAATATACTACCTTCGTATACGTCCTTGCATGAGGACAAATATCATAAAACTTGTTACAGTTTCCTTCGAAACCACAGAGCTCTCTCGAACAATGACTGCGTGGCACTTAAGGTCCGTTAGTGAATTGTTTTTACCATATTATTCTTTATTTTAGTGTATGTGTACATGTGTTTTGCTTATTTTCTCTCAAGAATCTCCTCCCTAGCTCTCATTATGCACAGGTATGGTATTGCGACCTCTCTCCTTATCCCTAAGCGATTTCACTCCGGCACCAATCAGGTTATCGATTGATTGATTGTTAGTGATTCCGGGTGCGTAAACTACTAGGGTCATTAGTCCCGCAAGTGTAGTACATGTTTTGCTCGGAAGGGGGCGGAGGAGTAGGAGAAGGAAGTGGTGGTGGTGATCTTTCCTCGCTGTATGGCGACATCCGGCGCCGACCTACCGTCGGCTAGCGGGGTTGTCTTCAACCCGGGATCTCCCACCAGCGGGCACCTCCATGGTAGTGTAGTGCATGTTAGTGTGTGCGTAAGAGGTGGGGATAAGACAAGGAAGAGGTAGGCAACTTCGCGCGCGGTCCGTGGCCGTTTGTTAGGGTACTGCTCCGGCATTCGCCTGGCGTTGAGCTCAAAAACCACGGAAAACAACCGACCACAGCAACCGGCCGCTTGAATTCTCCTCCAGACAGCGACCGCATTCGGCCTAGCTATTTGACTAGTGTCGAAAATCCTGCCACCGTCAGGACTCGAACATAGGACCAGTGTCACTGTAGTCAGAGTGACCACAGTGACAGTTGATAACTTGCGCCATTTCGCCCGGTCCTATCTCTCTCGAGAGACCGACATCGACCGTAAGTCGTTTGAGCTTTTTGGCGACGTCCGGTTGTTTACAGTAAATCAAGGGAACCGCATTTCTTCGCGGCTTACGGCTATACTTAGAAGCGCGATTCTCAACTTACCACCAACAAACTTGACGTGCCTCCGCAACCCAACCTCTTCCCGTCATTTTACGCTCTCTTTATCAGCGACTTCAATTCAATTCTTCTCCGTGGTAGAAATTCTTCTGGATGTTCAACAGAATTTGAAGAAATGAAGTAGTGGCCACGTGATGGCTGAAAGCATCGGTTATCTCTCACCCGGGTGCCGGCTGCGTCACATACACGTTCTCATAAAAGTGGTGACATTTGCCACAGAAATTATCGATAGATTCAAAAGAATCCGGACAACCATACGATTAAATGCAGTTAATTAGTAAACCAGATGAAACCCAACCAGAAAAAATCCAAAGAAAACCAGAAGTTTTAATTCTAATTTCCAATACAATATAGTTTCCCAAATATTGTAGAGAAGATAACTGTTATTCAACATTAGAATTGTTATTTATCATATAATATATTTTATATGTTGAAAATATCCAAAAAATGTCTTTATAATTTAAATGACTCATTACAAGAAGAAGGATTTTTGATAATACAGCTCATAGGCTTGCCTCAAATACGCGTCCGTCTCCGCCCCCAACATCAATAGAAGACGCTCATTTTAGTTTGTGGCCAAACCAGACCCCCAAACAGGGCCCCGTTGCTCTGCGTCGTAGCTTGCGACGTATCCATGTTCCTAATGACCTAGTCATAGCCGATCTTTTTCGGTATAGTACCAGTCAGTGTGTGTACTCTTTAGTGGAGAGAGCACTCTCATCATAAATTTGAGTAAATGCTCACAGTACATCCATGTGTATTTTTAATATAATTATAATACATAATTAATTATAATTAATAAATAATTATTTATACCGAATCTAAGAGTCCAATTGTACTCTGCTTCTAAGATCAGCTTGGATGAGATCTAGCAGGACCAGACGTTACGTTAGCTCGAGGCAAAGAGAAATGTCTAGGGTTCTTGATTAGCAAGGACACGCTAACTAATAAACCTTGTTCCTCTTTGGTCCGCAAAAATTGCCTCTCAGACTATTACGTTATGATTTGCAGATGTCTTAATAAAAGCCTCACTTCACCAATGTTTAGCAGGGTGAACAATTGCTTAGTTTTATACGATCTGGCAAAACGGTGGATTTTGTCCGCTTTTGTGGGTCGCAAGAGCAGCGTGCGGCCGCGGCGGCGTCCAAAAGGCGGCGGAGGCGCGAGCATAATAAGCCTCTCCCCTCTTCCCCCCCCCATCGGGCAGCGCGTGCCGGCCGGCGGGAGGCTCAGCCGCGTCGTGGGCTCCAGTGGATATTCGTTACGCGCCCCATTCTGCCCCAAAGGCAGCAAAGGAAGGGGGGAGGGGGAGAGGGAGGGGGGAGGCGTTCGGACGCTGGCTTTCCCTTGGCCCCCTCCACCCCCATCCACACGGTTTCACATATAATATGAAAAGCGGAAGGTTTTGTAACATATATATCTTTCTTCAAGACAAAACCTTGTGTGCCGGTCCGGATGGCCGAGATCGCTAAGGCAGTAGTGCCGTAGTAATCTCGGACCGAAGGATCGCGGGTTCGAGTTCCACCTGGGGCTTGGTTGTATTGTGTTCGTCCTTTCACACCCCTATCATCATCATATTGTGTCATCCTCATAGTCACCATACCGTTACACGCAATAGTGGTCGCTAATGACCTAGTAGTTGATGCGACCTTAAATAACAAAAAAAAATGTACGTTTATGTACCTGCGCGGGATATGAATCATACAAATTTAAGTAGGAAAATTTACAAACTGAAGATTGTACTACAAACAATTTGGCAGTAGAAATGGCATCACACGTTACACATAGGCAAAAAATTTCGCAACTTCGAAATAATACGTCCAAAGCACTTACACCCCGGCTTACGGGCTCTAATACTGTTTTTAATCTTTAATTTACAAAATGAAATCTTTCTGGGCGTCCTATTATATTTTTGCAGGATGCCCACCCGCCGAAACATGGGTTTTCGTAAAATTCAACGTATGCTTCACTAACACTTTTCGACATGATTTTTATTTTCGAAACTTCATGCAGTGAAATTCTCAGAAAAGTCAGTAACAAAAAAAGAAATTTTCGTCTGGTTTGAATGGGTTTCCACATTGTATATTAAAACTTGGGCAATTGCCTGTACACATCAGTTAACTCACATTTTCAATACTTAATTATGCACAGGAATATTTCCAGATGTTTTCAAAACAAAATTTTACCAACCTTTAAAAGAAGGAACAAAACTATAATTAAATTCAAATTTACCTGCCAATTTCTCTAATGTCCGTTTTCTCAAAAATATTGCAGAGGTTTTTCTATATGCGAACGGAAACGTTTCTCATAAAACGAAGCGTGTTCAATCACACAGTTTTAGAAAAGCAAAATCTACGGAAAACGCCATTTTTCTTTTCTTTAAGACGTATCTTCATCAATGGATCAAATTAAACTTCTATTGGAATATTTCTTAGGTATTTTAAAACCTTTTGATGTCATTAGTCTTAACATCTTGCTCTCAAAAATACCTTCATATGGATTTCATGGTATTGCCCTAGATTTGATAACCGCGTACCTTAAACACAGATCTCAAAGAGTAGAATTAACGTACTGGCACGAGAGAACATTATTTAACAATTGTTCGCCGATGACATGAATGTTCTTTGCAAAAACGAGAAAATAAATAGAAAGATTTCAGAAGTTATAATTTGGTTTTTAATAAATTAATAGAAAAACGTTTTCAAATGCATTTTTGCATTTCAAATCGGCAAACGCATGATCCATTGAATGTAAACAACATGCAGCTAGCTGATGATAAGGTAATAAAATTTCTGGGCGTCTCAATTCAACCAAATATGAAATGGAGTTTACACATTATAGATTTAACACTTAATTATATTCACTATGTTACGCATTCAGAATTCTCTCAAAATCTGTCAGCCCCCATGCAGCTCGGTGCATGTATTTTGGAAATATACATTCGCGCCTAAAATATAGCATAATATTCTGGCTCGCCCTACTGTACTAATGCCATTTACGTGATTCCTGTCTCATTTCATTGTCCTTGAAATCCCACCATTGTCTTTCTTCAATATACACCATGTCCAGCGAGGAAATGTCGAAACTCCGAAAATAACCTTTTAAGGCAATTTTTTGTCTGATAAACTCCTTGTATATTCCGAATGGCTGATCAACAATAAGATCTCAAAAGTTGGTTTGAAAACATACTTTCTATGCAAAAATTCGCATTTTAATAACATAAACACTCCAGAAACACATAAATTGTTTATTATTTACAAAAGACATGAATATATGTGTTCAGAAAGAAAAATTAACACCGCAAAAAAAGGCAGTCGAATTGTGTTAATTGGGTGCTTTTTATTTTTGTGTTAATTTTTCTTTCGGAACAAATATATTTATGTATTTATTGTTAAAATGTTGAGAAGGGATTCTGGAGTTCGAGAAAGCGTGAGCAGAAGGTATTTCATACGTCACAGTTTATTTACTGTTCTTAGACTAAATATAATAAATAATGTTCGAATTTCCGGCCGGGAGAGATGGCCTAGGGCATCAAGCGATGTCCCCGTAGGGAGGTGCAGTGTCTCTGACACGGAAGGCTTGGGGCTCGAGTCCCGACAGTGGCAGAATTGTCGGCACTAGCCAGGTCGAGTTCTGTCGCTATCTGGAGGAAAATGCTAACGGCCGGCTGCTGTGGGTGATAGTTTTCCATGGCTTCTCCGATTAATATCAGGCGAATGCCGGAGCAGTACGCTAGACAAACAGGCCGCGCGCGATCTTTCCTTCCCATTCCTTGTCCTATCTTCGCCCCTAACACACACACACACATGCATGCATTCCTCTGCCACACATGCCGGGAGACCGGTTGAGTGTTTAAAGCTTTTCTCGGCTCGGGTACTTCTCCGCTAGTGGGAAATATCTGGTTGGGGAAAACCCCTCTAGCCGACGGTAGGTTGGCACTGAATCTCACCAACTAACGGAGCAAGATCACCGCCACGGGCTGTGCAAAAACATGCACTACAGTTACGGTTCAAATGATAGTAGTTGCCGCTCCCGGAATCACTAGTAACCAATCAATTCGAAGCTCGGATTTCAAAACAAATCCATTTTCACCTTTCAAACAATTGTTTTAAACGTTCGGAATGTTCCCACTGGTCGAAGTAGTCTAATAAGTAGGATACCTTCACTATATGCGCACATTTTCTTGCGCTGTCATTTCTCGATATGAAAGAGAACTAGGGACTCTTTATGAGCAATACTCCCAAATCAAATGTGTAACGCGTTTTCGATGCAAGTTGTTTCTATTGCACCGAAGCGAAAATATATTGCAATGGTACAAGCCACGTTCGTTGGTTATACCACTATTTTTATCGACCTAGTTGTATTTCACTCCAAGGAATTATGACAATAGTAATGAGAGAAGAGATACTGCAGCTCAAGAAAATTATCAAGGGCTGTCTTTCCCCCTATATGTCACGAACATGTTTATTGGTGATCCAAAAATAAAATAAAATATATAGTAATTTTATTTCGTAATAAAGGGTGCAGGGAATTGGATCTGGTTATTCTAAAAGCATGGAAGATTCTTAACTATTTACATCCTTTTTCAGAAAGTGTATCAGCTCGGCAGGGAAAAATTTGGTGATTTACAAGAGTGGCAGGCATAATTTCTTAGAAGAATAATGTATTTAGAACGCATTTGCAGTTTTATAATCTACCATCACTAGTTCGTATAAAGAGAATGAGAGAAAGAGAAGAGTTAAATAAATAGATAGATAGATAGAGGGGGAAGAGAGAAAAAAGAGAGATCGCTCTTCGTTACAACCATAGATATCATTGAAGGTAAGGACGAAGGAGAAATTATTTTCAATTTGGTGATAATCAATCCCACTGTTAGAAGCAATTTTGCTGATTGAAAAACAAACCTACACGTACAGAGTATCACGTATTTAATTTAGACGTCGTAAATGCTATCATCTATTCACCCCTAGTGCAATTATCCGATTACCAACCGCCTTAAAGAGTTTGTGGATTATCCGGATTATCTAATAATCCGATTACGAGGATATAGCTCGTGGACTATTATCGATCTCCGTATTCTCACGGAGTTAGCAGAAGCGTGGAGCTGATGCCCACGTGATCTCCAAAGACCATTAATACTATAGCTAATCTCAGAGCTCCATGAAGATGTGAGACTAATTTTACCAGACCATTTTGTTCGTTACATCTCTCACTTTATTCTATTTATTTTCGTATATATTGACAGAATTTCCGTAATGCGAAACTATTGTTCACACAACTTCACAATAGTTAACCACTGCATATTACTTATTTGCAACGCACAGTATTTGAAAGAAAAGTATGTGTCCTACGGCCATGTGAGAGAAGGCTATGGTTTCGTTCGATACACAGAAACGTGAATATCGTACAAGAAAAATGAAAGATCGGAAGACAGTTTGCCCAAAGAGTTTTCTTGACAGACCGAGGCATTTAAAAATTTAGAAATTTAATCTTAGAATCTCATAGTTTAAAGCTTTTTATTCTTTTTGGCAAAGTTTTTTGGCGACGTTTCGAGGAATCTTTTTCTCATCTCCAGGCTCCAAGGAGAAAAAGGAAACTTTATTGTGATTATTTTGTGTACGTTTCCAACAAGCATTATTGAGAATTTGAAAATTGACTGTTTACTGCCCAAAAATATTGTATGTTAAAAATGTAACGGAAATACAGGTTTCTAAAATTCTGTCTCATGACGAGTAAAGTGAAGTGATTTTTTTTTCAAGAATTTTGTTAATACCCAAATATATCGGACAGTGACAATGATGATGCGCAACTGGTTTTGGTACGTCATGTTCATCCCAATGTACTACCTGATACCAATGATTTATTAATTACTAAACTAAATCAATACTCTTATTCGTATAATTATTTCATCCACTTAATACTAAATTGAATTCGCTTGACACGTTTTAATTTGAATTCAATCGTCAATGGTCATAATAGTATATACTTGGCGCATTTTAAGAAGTGAAGGGATACACAGTGTATTCAAAATGTTCCAGGACTGTCACCCGCACAACAATAGAAATAGCGCTAAGTCTGCGCAGCAAACGGAACCACGTCACAATATCCTTCTGACATGGCCTCCTGATGCTTCATTCATTTCTGACAAGGGGCTCAACAAGGAGAAGAGGAATTTCAACTTCAACTCAGCAGAGCGAGAAGATGTGCTGAGAATATATTTTGGAATTTAGCGAACAGAACCTTTGTCCCCTTGTCACCCATAAATGTGTCTCCCCAAAAGTGGAGGAACTTGTGCTAGCAATTACAGCATTACACAATTGGCTGGGAGAGAAAAACAAATCCCACTACATGGATTCTTCAGGTTTGAAAATATATATCTCCACATCTGTCTCACAGGACAATGAAATGTTTGCTATTGAAAACACCTGTTTGCAAGAGACCTCCAAAAATTTAATATTTCATTGCTTACAAAACGTATTAAGCAGTGTCTAGAAATTACTTAAAATTGCAATAAGCATTACATTGAACTACATTAATTTACAGTATAATTGTGGTTTAGCTCTCGAGAGAAAAAATACGTTAATTGAACTAACAAAATAAATCCTTTCACATAGTCAACCTTCTAATTTTGTTAAATAGCGTCTTTGTTTTTTATAGGGAACACTTCATTTACTGATCTAATTCACACATTTGCAAATTTATGTGCTTCCTTAATTCTTTTTTAATCATTCTTTTTTTTGTAGGTGATTCATCAGTAGAATTGTCCAGTCTCAGACTAAGACGTTGAGTAGCTGCTCAAGAAATGAGAAAGATATTAACAACTTACATTAACAATGAAGGGAATGATTTTGGAAAGAATGTTCAATAAAGTTTCACAACATGGATATTTTTTTCATTTATATTTGTGTCACTTTTTAGGACTCGATACAAAATACAACATATTTCATATTGCACGTCTGCCTCCCCCTTGACAATTTCCTCAGGCTGTTTGCCACGTGTTTTCCGTAAATACCCTATTCATCTTCCTCGCCTGAAGAAGCCAACATAGCTGACTTAGTCTAATTCAGCACTCCCATGACATTTCTTTGCAGTTCTTGAGAATACTTTCTCTCTCCATTTTTTTTCGTTTGTGGAGCCTGGGGACTCTGAACAGTATTTACTTCGCTCTGAAGCATGCTTTCTACAGACTCATCAGTGCATCAGCCTGTGGACTTTCAAACTCTAAATGCAAGGAGTTGTTAGGGTCGATTCTGTAAACCCCTAGGCTGGGGCTGGGGCTGGGAACAACTTTCTAGGAAGTACATCACCGAGTAGTAATATAGCACTGGTTGGTATTTCGTCCGTACCTTCACCAGACCTCTTTGCATTCCACTTTTGTTTGGCAATTTGCATTTCCGTTTTTGTTTTGCAATCTGCATGGTTGTTCCACGGCTGAAACACACGATGAGGTTTTAAACTTCGTGTCTTATGTTTTCTTTCACAAAGTTTCCTTCTTCAAAGGGAATGGTTGCTGAACATTGGAGAATAATATCCTCTTCAGGAAACAGCCCAAGTTTTTAATGTGGATGGAATGAGTTCTAAAATAGTATCGGCAGGGTAAGTTTTCATTATAAGAATATTACTTTTGTTTCAATGTAAACGAGTAAAATAATTAGAATGTGTAATAGCAATGTATTTGTTTTTTGCCACATGAACTGCATTAAGAAATTTATCAGCAACGGTCTTCCGTAGTAACTATGTAATTAACAAGTAGTTGCAAAATAAGACATGCAATCATTTAATTCTGATCCGGGAGAATTGACATGAAACTAGTATTGCGAAACATTAATGCATAATTTGATACTTAAAACAAGATTTAAAATTTAAAAGTAATTTATTTACCAGGAATATGTAGGGCTTAAATTTTTAGAAGAAACATAAACAAAAGAAAAATACAACCAACTTCTTATATTCACCAATAACTACTATCCTCATTCACAAAAATCAGTTGTGTCATTTTAACTTTAAACTGACTTTCTTCTTATATCAGCCTCCAATCTCTGTCAAGTCAAAGAACAATGTGAGGTGCATGGAGTAATCCTAATCGTACGTTTTGAAACAAAATTTGGTAAAAATCTGAGGCAACGCTACAGAGCACTCCACATTCCAATATAGTTTACTCACCGTCTTCCTGAGAGTTTTTAGTTATATCTTCAAAATTTAATGTTGGACCAGTCTATTTTGGTGTTGGGGTTGAAAGTGTCGTAAATTACGCTAAAACCTTAAACTTACTCAATGAGGAATAATACATCTTCAAACTTCCGAGTCATTTTAGAACGTAATAGAAACATTTAGTTCCCATTGTACTTATTTAATAATCTCATAACTGCACATGTTAATGTAATCAACTCACCTGGAGAAAATGAAGATATAATCAGGGACTAAATAAAAACGAGAGAAATAATATGAAATAATCTGAAAAAAGAGAAGGAAATTACAAAGAGCTATTCAATCAATAATCTCATATCTGCACACGTCAGTCAAATAAACTTACCAGAATAACCACAAACTCGAAACCGCCAGGCCAGTACACACAATTACACTTCACGCACCTAACCACAAAAATCGAAATGTGATTCCAGCGGCGTCGGGGAAACTAATCCGTTAGTGAACGATTCTTCCGCTACTGGCGCTTGAGGCGAACTGTAAGCTTTCTACACGAACAATTACGAACACGCTCGTAAGTTTTCATACAGAAAACGTGGAGTCTGGACAGCACGTTTCCTTTACGAGAATCTACACGAAGACTGTTCCGTGTAGACCGGGCTTTAGATAAACTAGAAGTCAATATAGTGGTAACTAGAAATTAATTAGAATCTAATTCTAATTTTAATTCTAATTGTATGTGTTTGTAATAGTTTTGTAATTTTCTCATTCTAATTGTATTTATGTTTGCCGATTATTAGCTCAAAGCGAACTTAAATAAATCTATATATTTACCTATCTGTTCAGAACTTAAGAATACATTACTTCGGTACGGTCTCCACTATATCCTTGTTTGTAATATGGTAATTATATTAACGTTCTTTCAGTTGAAATAAAGTCCCTCTTGACTACTCTTCATTGGTAAGAATTGGAAGCCGAAACTAATAAAGGGAGCATAAGAAACCCCCTCCTCAGCTTCCAAAACACAAATATAGAATGGATGAGTGGAAATACACCAGCAAAATACTTAGGAGTATTACTTGACACCAAACTAAACTGGAAACAACATATCAAATCTATAGCAGATAAAACTTATGCAAAAATATCCAAACTATATCCAATAATAAATAGAAATTCCGGACTTAGCACTGACTGCGGCTTAATCATCTATAAAACAATAATAAGACCAACCCTCACATATGCCTGCCCGATCTGTAATAACGCCGCAAAAACAAACCTAAATAAAATAGAAATAATACAAAATAAATTTCTCAGAAAGATCATTAAAGCTCCTTGGTTCATAAGCAACATACAAATCCAAAATGAACTAAATATATCATCCATTAACGAATATATAAATCTTATGACTCATAAATTCTTCTCATCCCTTCCCCAATCGCGCAGTACAACAATATTCAAGCTAGGTAAAACGTATGGTTCATCAAAAAGAATAAGATCACGATTCCCTAAAGACTCCCTTCGTCCACCTTAAATCACCTACCCATCTTCCACTTTCCAAAAATTCCACCCACTGACATCCTCTCCTCAAAATTATCACATATAACTCCAAAAACTGTTATCCACAGTTTCTTCTCAAAGAACAACGTTTTATCAGACCCCTGAGAGAGGAGGTAACGCATGCGGATGTCCATCCCTAAAAGTTAATGTGTAGAATATTGTACAATGAACACCCCTGAAAGGCAGAAATGCCGAGCAGGTAGAAATAAATTTTAAAAAAAAGCACAAGAAATAATCAAGTCTAAAGCATGAATGAGATTGTTGGTTGTCCCATCTCCCACACAGATGACCTTCCGGTTTGGCTGTTTTGACGTTCGCGTATCAACTGAACTACTCCCAACGCCAACGTCCAAATGGCTCGTAGCGCACTGCACGCGAGCACGGAGCGACGAGGGGCAGCACAATGAGGGGGGGGGGGCGAAAGGACGGCTGCGTCGTGTCATGCCCTCGGGCACATTGCAGCTCCGGCGCACGCCTCCCCCGCCGCCACACGGCCCCGGGGGGAGGGGGGCGGGGTCGCGAAGTCGGGCGCCGGGGGACGCCAGAGGTCGCCCGCGCGGGTACAATACTCCGGGCAAAGCCTACTTACGTTCTGTATGGGGCGCGGTGCCCTCTGATAACAATGAGATAATACCATTACTTACAGCCCAGCAGGGTTGTAAATACCCCTATCCAGGTAGAGGGCGGGCGAGGGAGGGGGCGCGGGCGGCGAGGTCGGCGGGGCGAGCGAGGGCAGCTGGCGGCCGGAGCGCGGGCAGCGGCGGCGGGCCGGGGCGGGGCGGGGCGGGGAGCCGCAGGCAGCCGGGGAGCCACCGCGTTTATCATGCCCCCGACAAATTGGTGGGGTCGCGCAGGAGACGGCCAGAGGGGGCGGGGAGGGGCGGGCGGAGGGGGGCGGAATGCATCGCCAGTGGATTCGCGGAGAAGATAGCAGACGCCAGAGGGAGGCCCTGTCACTGGGATATCACGAAAGGAAACAGGGTGTCGCCCGGCCGTAAGCCACTCGAACGAGGGAACGCGAGCCAACGCGAGCCAGGGAAATGCGAAGATGTACTACGTTCAAATGAACAGGTTGAGTCGTTGCAGCTGTAGTAAATCAGCACCACGTTCCATTTGATATTATCTACATTATTCCTGCATCCCCGCGATTGTATTATTAAGTTAAAATAACTGGAGTAACATGCAAACTTGGCCTTTTTGATATTATTTCTGATGGAGTACTGATATGCTAAAAAAATCTGGTAATGATCCACAAAATAAGAAAAAATTAAAAACCAACCGGGTCTCCATGAAATCACGGTCTTCTTTGGTTCTAGTGTAAGGACATATGCAGACACAATTCGGTACTAATCGCGGTGCGAAACTCTGTAGTAGAAGAAAGTTTGGGATTAGGGGAATTTGCAAAATACAGCAATACCAAGAAGGTTTCCTATGATTGATTTTTATTGGCGGTTTTCTTAAGTTTGTGTGGCCCAAATAAATATAGTTTAAAATTAATTACATTGGGTTCTAGTATATAATATGATTCGATAATTTGGGAGTTTAATTTCGCTGTGCCATTTTAGATGGGTTATACTTAGTTAATAAATAATTCTTGTACTGTTTTGGCCTTCTAAAATGTGACAGATATCAAGCGTTTTGAGTGATTTTCCTTAATGCTGCAACATTGCTACGACATCGTAGACTCCTCAGTCCCTGCGCAAAATAATGCCACCCATTTTTGGTCTAAGGGGGTGGTTTATTCTTAGGGGTGGTTTATTAGACAATTTCGTCATTGGAATACGAATAAAGTAACTTTTCTCCTCAGGATGATTCATATTTGTCATTTAAGCCATCCATTTGTTGAAGTAAATAATTTTATTTTGTTTTCATCTTCATGAGGGCGCATTTTAAAATGAATCGCTTTTAATTGTGCCTCAGTTATTGCAAATAATTTTCTTCTTTGAATGATTCTCTTATGTATATATTTTTGACCAGCACTGCACGTCATTGCTGTTGCCGTATTATCTTTTCTGCAACATAAAATGCGGGCTAGGTGTCACGTAGGTCAGATCTAAATGGAGTGGGTTTGCTTCACTGAGAAATTCATTTCTGACAATTGTAGAAAATGTTTCGTGTGAAGTGACAGGCTAGGAATTTTACAACTGGACTAATGCGTCCTTTTTTCAACGCTACAATGGGACAGCGGGCTGTCTTTCAAAATTTAATGTGATTGGATTATTTTATTTTCTTCAAAGAACAGTAAAAACTCTGTGTAACGTATGGAAGAGAAGTGCAATTGCTCACGTTCTCAAGCTCCAGATCTATTCCCATCTTTTTACCATAAATGATTGAATGATGCATAAAATAGCAACACAGCTATGTAAAAAACATTCAAGAAGTAGTAATTTTTGCTTCCGAATACAAGGAATAGATAGTGAAAGAAACTAATCGAGGATAGATTGACCCGAGGAAAAACAATCTTTTCGAAAGGATGTCTGAAGGTAAAAATTGCAACCAGCAGCTGGTCAACCTTATCATGTCAACGGTCAACCTTACGTCGCACCTTTGTCTCAGTTTTTTAATTGTTATGTTTTTTTCGACATGAATTGATTAACTTGCGTGGCTTTACGGGGAGTAATTACAGAATTTGTCTAGTGACGCCGGCAGTATTTTTCTAATTCATACGAAACAAGGCTGCAAAACATTTCGCTTCCAAATTTCACAGGCAGCATTGAACAATCTTACATGTTTTTGGTCCTGTTTTTCTACTACCAATAGGCGGATGTTTATCTCTGGAAAACGATACGTACCGATCCGATGGCCGAGATCGCTAAGGCAGTAGTGACGTAGCGATCTCGGACCGAAGGATCGCGGGTTCGAGTCCCGCCTCGGGCATGGTTGTATTGTGTTCGTCGTTTTACCCCCTATCATCATATCGTGTCATCCTCACAGTTACCATACCGTTGCAAGCAACAGTGATCTCTAATGACCTAGAAGTTGATGCGACCTTAATATAAAAATATTTTTAAAAAACGATACGTCTCAAGATGGAACGCGCGTCGGTTTTGTATTGCCATTGTATTGTCGATTTGTATTGCCTTGGTCTTTACTTGACCAAGCGTCCCGTAAATCGTTCGCAGAGAAGGAAACATTGTTATCGTGTCAGACCTAAAGGCAGCAGATGGCATGAGTAGTGCCCCATGGATCAGCTGCTCGACAATAATTTCCACAATACATTTCATTGTGAAATTCATACCTCAGTCTTTGCATGTATGACAGAAATGGGTCGAAACATGTATTATTGTAACACAAACACAATTACAGAATAAGATGGTCATAAATTAATTGTCTTTGCAGTGTGGCAACAATATTGTGCGGGAGTTACGAATGGTCACGCAGGTCTCCTTTCGATGTACCGAGCGCCTTTCCATGCACATCCGAAGAGGTTTCTAAACCTTGGAGATGAAAATTTATAGTGGATAAATAATTGAAATTAATAAAACGCTATCCCTTTGACAAAGGTTAAAGTCTGCTTGCCGCGAAACAATGATTTAATCTGTAATTTTACGGCAACGTGATTTTCATTTTCGTGATAACTTCTTATACATAGATGGGAATACGCTTGTTGTTCCAGCAAGAATTTTCAGACTTTATATATTCCTTTCTAGATCATTGGCAGCATCCAAACGTACAATATTACTGTCGGCGGACCGTTTCTCGCATGAAAGGAAAACAACATTGTCGAGTGAAGAAATTGGCATGTAATTTTTCCATCGTTCTGGTCACAAAACAGTCTATGGCAAGATTTTTAGCACTAATCATTGAGTTTCTCACTCCCGAGCCGAATTTCCTCTCCTTCCTGTACACATATATATATAGTGTCCTGGTCTCTTCGACATAGTCTTGTGGATTCCCATTTGAACTTGAAAATGCTTACAGTGAATTCGGAATTACATTTTTCGTTCTCGGCCTTGTGTAATCTCCAACACTGCGAAGGATATAACATATGCAGAGAGCTCTGTCCTCAAAAGTAGATTCTTCGTCAGCGAACAAAGCCTGTCGACATCAATGAAAAAATCAAATATCTTGACTGCTATGATTTTCCTTTTTCATATACATTTTTAGCACTACCTGGCCCTGGCGTGTCGGCTTCCATATGAAGACAAAAAACGACCGTGCCTTCCTGTTGTTCAGGCTTTCAGATGTGTTTTCAGCTTTATCGATATCGGTGCCAGGGTTGAAAAAGAAAAGTGGAGATGAAAAAGGCAAAATACCAAAAATAGGCAATAAAGACAGCATATAAATCTGCTAAAACAATTCTAGAAGTACAATTACGTGATTCCTATATTTATTTGTCGTACAATCAGAACAGTAATGAAAAGGATGAAACTTCTGGGCTCAACTTATTAGAATGAGTTAAAACTGACAGTTATTAAGGGAATTATTCAGTGGGATTGATCAAAACTATAAACAGGCTAATCAAGATATTCAGAATCCTTTAAATTTATTAGATCTTTTCCAGGTCCAGATTAAGCACGGAGCAGACAGAACGTACGCTTCGTGACCCCCAAAAATTCCACTCATCCCAATTTCCACAACTCTAAGGAGTCCTGACAAACAAGAATAAAGACAGAAAAGAAGAAAGGGAAGGGAAAAGTATAAAATGTCATAAAACGCAGCATGTTTCATCTCCTAATCTAAACGAGACAAAAACCAAGAATCTGTTGCCTACGAAAATCCCTTGCGCTCCAGAAAGATGCGGGTTGATATTCGTAACCCCTGCTGCGATCTGTTATACAACTACGAACTTGCCTCACGTGCACTGTCGTTGAGGGCTGCCTTCCCAGATGAAATCCATCGAATCGCGTTACTGTGTTTGTCTATCTTCACTGAAATCAACACGTATCAGCTCCCGCGTCGCACACTTAACCTTACGCCTGGGCGCGAAGCGAGCGCGTGGCAGGCGGCATTGCGTTTCAAAATCAGTGAATTTCTCTGTTGTGTCGTCCTCACTTTTCCTTCATTACATGCGGCAAAGAGAAAAGCGCTAACCCGCGTTTTTAACACACGATTAATCGATCGCAGGCTCATCACTTGGTCTGAGAAATTCTCTGCTTTCATATTTCATCTCAGTGTACACAGATTGCTCACACTGCATTGCTGTATCGAGTAGCTGAGTAGCAGCAGTTTGTGTTTAATTTTCCGTCTGTATTAAATGAATTTAAACCAACAGAAAGCTCATTTCAAGTGTTTGAAATAGACAGGCTCTTGTAACTGTACGCTTTAGCATGTCACGCCCTACAGATAATGATAGATACAAGGCTTCAAGAATTTAGCAAGGGGCTTAGAAACGAAAACGGCAAATCGTGAACTACGACTAAAAAAGGTTTTAGAAAAAGTGCTGAAAATAATAACTTTTTACCTCAATAAGATATGTTGGCAACATTAAACATAAGCAATAAAACAGTTTTTTTGTTTAAAATTGTTTTCGAATCTTCCTAACCATGCCGCTGTTTAAATTATAATAAAAATTTAGTTTTAATATCTTCACACATTAACAATTCGCTTCTTCTCCTTTAGCACCCAGTGAAAACAATTCTACCTGCTAAACTGTCACTTTCTTCGCATCGCTGCTTTCTACGCTTTCTTTTCTTCATCTTTATAGCGCAACCTCCTAATTCACACACACACACACACACACAAACACACTATATATAATATACTCACTATAAAAAATAAATATAGACAGACATGACAAACTATGTATGAAAGACAGACAGCAATTAGATACAACAATTCTAGAAACATGTCAAAGAATATGTAAATTCGTGGAAAAATATGACCATTATATGACATAATGAAACAAGAGTTTCAAAAACCAAAAATATGACTGTATATAGTAGGTGAAAATTGTGAATAAAATCATGCTTAACTTATGTTTCCCATGGAAAATAACTCAAAGAAAAAATATGTCATGTCATAAATCCGGGCTCTTCTCATGACGTTAATACGCGAATTCTTTTAGTGTATTTCCTCACTGGGAGCGCCCAAAATTCTGTCTTTCCATCTACGGGGATGTCCCCTTCCGGTTGTTGCAAGTTTTGTCTTTCACGGAGCATTTCCTCGAGTGCATATGTTCGACCAGCAGCCGACGGAGGGCCACGCATTTCAAAACCGCCGTTGGGCGTTGAATGTGCCACCCACCTTTCAAGGGCAATTGCAGGCAGTCACAGGTGTGAAGGCTCGTGAGGGTGCGGTTGGACTCCAGCTCTGCAACAATTAAAAATTTGTATAAAAATCGGTGGAACAAACCCACGCCAACGTAGCAGATAATTTTGTGCTGGTGCGGACGATCTTCTGTGGCGCTGTTTGATTTCAGGAGCTGAGGAGTCCAAGCACTGGAAGAAGACGGCTGGACGCCCACGCCAGAAAATAAATAGTTAAAATAAACGTCGGATAGATTAGTATGTATTCGGCTTCTGACGGCAGGTTTTTCCCCCTTCAGGGGTTTTTTCCTGAGCCGTACCTTATGGTCTCTTTTCCGCGGCTTTGATGCGATGGAGAGACCATTTGGGGTGAATACCAGAATTCGAAAGATTAGAACGCGAAAGGATGTAGGTATTGTAATGGCTTAAAGGCCTTCGGCCTAGCCACATAGAATCAAGTAAGCCAAATTGTTTGTAATAATTACCTATTAATTAAATAAATAAGATAATTTTGTTCGGTTATTTAAAAATAGCAATGTTGGGCTGTAAGAAAACTGTAAACAATAAAACTATTTCTAGTTGGTAGCTTTGCTTTTCTCCAGCTAAAGGAATATTGTATTTTGTTTTGTTGTAAGCCCTTTCATATTTCAGCCAGTGATTTCCTAAAGATGGGTTTGGCGAGTGGTGTCGAGTATTGGGTTTTATGTTCTATTCTTAATTTATTTTGATTATCCGCCCGCTTTCGTAATGTTAAGCTACAGATGAAATTATCCGACAGGTAGCACGTTGTGAACTCCATTTGATTCTGCCTCCAAAGTGAGGGGCTTCATTTTTAAGGGAGGTTCTGGGTTAATGGTGCTGCAACAACACGGAGCTACACGAATTTAACGGTAGTAAAATCGCCCGTAAAACGAAGTAACAGGATGAGCTGACCTGGTGACCTGGATAAGCTTACCCTCGGAATATGGCCCGGGCTCGTGTGTGGCTCGCGCGCACACATAAACGCACGCTCTCACGGTCACACCCGCCCACACATGTTCATGTGCAGATACGCATCTAAACTCGCCTGCGCACGCGCCCATCCATACGCACACATGCACATTCGTACTTTCAAGTATTGCCTTGCACGTCTTTACTACACCTATTTACCCCCCTCATGAGGAAAGAAAAATGCCTACGACAACGCTGCAACAAATGAAATATATGTCATAATGTCCTACCAAAATAGCGGATGCCGATGTTATTCTGTTTGCAAATATTGATTGATTGTTTATTTCATGTTTTCGGGCCCGTCAACTGTTTTGGTCACTAGTCTGGTAAGTGTAGTGACTGTTTCTATCATGAAAGGTAGTGGTTTTCTTCGCTGTTTGGTGATATCCAGCGCCGACCTCCAAGCTATGGAACTAACTTAACAATATACAAAAAAATAACAGCACTTAAATAAAACTGATGACAGGTCAAGAAACTTCACCCTGCATAATAAGTAGCACAAATTAATGGGTACAAGTGTTGTTACATATCAAATAAGATGTCAAAAATTTTTCACTCTACCAAAACTCTTTGTACAAACAGTCTTATGATACAAGGAACCTAACTATTTTCATCACCTTTCAAATTGTATTAAATACAAGTACAATTTATAATCTTTCTTCAAGAATTTAGACACTAAATTTATTTTCATTTAGTGATGTAATGTTTTGTTTTTTTAACTTGATGTACTGCACTGGGTTCATCTTCGACTACAGTCCATAATATTGTCTTCGCCTAGAAGCCTAGTTTTCGTTTATTCTTGTAGCATTTTGTTTTTTGTCTCCATATTGTGTGAATCATTGTTATACATAGACATACAATATAGACTTGTACAAGTTATTTTTCGCGTGCTATAGCTTAAGTGATTACTTTCATCCAGTGTCATTTCCAAACGCAGACCGCGTAGATAGTTGGCGAAATCTTTTACACTTGCTGGACTGGACTTTTAGTAAAATGATTATTATTTGTTTTTCAAGTAATCGAGTTGGTCAGGAATAATGCAAGTCGTAACCACAATAATGTAAGCTTTCTCTTAAAATAAATAAATAATTATATTGCACATTACATTTGTAACACAATATTTAATAAAGAAAATAAAACGTAGAAATGAACATTAAATATTGGTGGGGAGATTTAAATATTTGCCATTTGGAATTATAGTGATGGAAATGGATTTAGGGTTGATGAAAAAGGTAACATAATGAATATCTCGCGTGATATGATACATGGGCATTAATTATAAGTACAAAATTATGGTGGATATAATAGGATATAAGGAACTCTTAGGAAATAGTTACAAGATATCCTTTATAATAAATTAATTAATTAATTAATTGAAGGAGTAATATGACGGAAGAAAGAGAAGAAGAAGAAGAAGTAACAGAAGGAGGAGAAGAAGAAGGAGGAGGAGAAGAAGAAGAAGAAGAACAGAAGGAGGAGAAGAAGAAGGAGGAGGAGAAGAAGAAGAAGAAGTAACAGAAGGAGGAGAAGAAGAAGGAGGAGGAGAAGAAGGAGGAGGAGAAGAAGGAGGAGGAGAAGAAGAAGAAGAAGTAACAGAAGGAGGAGAAGAAGAAGGAGGAGGAGGAGAAGAAGAAGAAGAAGAAGAAGGAGGAGGAGGAACAGAAGGAGGAGAAGAAGAAGAAGACGAAGAAGAAGAAGGAGGAGGAGGAGGAACAGAAGAAGGAGAAGAAGAAGACGAAGAAGAAGAAGGAGGAGGAGGAACAGAAGGAGGAGGAGGAGGAGAAGAAGAAGAAAAAGAAGAAGAAGAAGGAACATGAGGAGGAGGAGGAGGAGGAGAAGAAGAAGAACATGAGGAGGAGGAGAAGAAGAAGAAGAAGAAGAAGGAACATGAGGAGGAGGAGAAGAAGAAGAAGAAGAAGAAGAAGAAGGAACATGAGGAGGAGGAGAAGAAGAAGAAGTAGAAGAAGGAACATAAGGAGGAGAAGAAGAATAAGAAGACGGAGGAGGAGAATGAGGAGAAGGAGCAGCAGGAGGAGGAGAATGATGAGGAGCACGAAGAGAAGCAATCCGTGAAGGGAAGAGCAGAAATGAAGTCCGGAGTCCGTACTCGGTAATGCGCGTCCCATGGCCCAACCGGTCCCGACTTCGACCCGCGCTCCCGCCCCGGCCCCGGCCCCGCCCTACGCCCGTGGCCCAGCGCCCTCTGGCTGCCGCCCGTGGGTCACCCTGGCGCGTGGGCCGCGATTCGGGTAACGAGATAGCGGCCCAGGTGGCTCCCTCGCGTCAACAAGCCACCTGCGCCCGCCCCCCCACACTCCCACAACCACCCACCACCCACCACCTTCCACCCTCCCCCCTCCCCCCTCGCCCACTGCCCACGCAATTGAGGCCAGTGCCGCATGTGCACTCCTCGAATTGTACTCCGCTCCTATTGTTAGCATTGCAATACCAGCGGCAGGGCGCGTGTTTAAGCTGTGACTGCTGACACAGTTCATCTCCGTACAATGATTCATTATCAGGGCCCGGCGCGATGGCCATGAAGTTAGCCTCGCGTCGCACTACGCTGCCGCACAATGAGCTTAATATACAATGGCCTCACCCCCCAGCCCCGCCAGGTGTTAATTCAAACAGTGGATTTGCGGGAAATAAACCGGCGGCGGAGGAACATTCGGGGGAACGTGGAGTGGGTCGCGGAGGAATGCTATGCTTCTGCCGTGCACTCCTCCCCGCCAACACCCCGCTTCCACCCAGCCCCGCCCTCGGCCCCCGCCCTCGGCCCCCGCCCGCGACCCCGTTGACTTCAGTTCCCCCTGTCACTCCTTGTCTTTCCCACCCACCCGGTGGCTCGTTTACAGCATTCCTGCATCCAGCAGTTCGTCCCGTCTGAACACGACCACAACTACCTGCTCGCTCGAGTGCCACACCTCTTCCTCGTCCCGACTCAACACATCCTCGTCTATCTACCATGCGTCTCCTTCTCACAGCTGCTGCAATTCATCGCCACGGCCCTGGCTCACAAGTGGAATCTCTCACTTTCCTTCAGTTGCATCTACCTCCGCGCCCGCTCCTTCGTACCGCGTATACACGGATCCCCAGTTCCAACCCGTCAACCTGTGCCTCGCCTTGGCCCGCCTCTCTCCCCGCCCCTCCATGCAAACCTATGCAAGAACTACTGATATTTTCAAACAATTCTACGTGACGATATTTGAAAATGTCTTTGAAGAACACATTTATTAAAAAAAAAACAAAACAAAAAAAAACTCCATACCTTGAATATTGTAATTGTACGATTTCCCCAAAAAGTTAAATTTCTTCGAAAAAAATAGGTCAATGAAAATGGGACCTGCACTATTCATTTAAGCGTCGTTTGCTCTATCCGGGGACAAAGTAGAATCAATCGATAGTTGTGCTCCAGCAACATGATTGCACATACTTTCTTGTAATAATTTTAAATTTGCGATTACGGAATATTCAGAGGATACAAGGAAAATGAGACTTGCTCTATACTTTTAAGCGTTTCTTGGTACACCCATAGAAACAAATTGAAGAATAAAATTGACTAAAACTATTGGTTTTCATCAAAAAATGAACGGGAACTTCTTTAATTAGCTGATTTTGGGGAATAGATTTTCTTTATGGCAAAAAATCATGGTTCAAATTTATCTTCTTGGAATGTCATCTTGCAATTTTCGAAAATAGAGAGTTCCCCGGAAATTGAAGTAGCGCCAACTGTTCCCGTTTGAAGAAAACATTTGGAAGCGTTTTGTGAAAATAATTCTTTGAATATTGCTTATATTTCGCTCAAAATTATGCAAATATTACTAATTTTCAAAAACTTGTACATGACTTTTTAAGATGTGTTTAAAGGATTTCAATAAGCAAAATCTCTATCTTCAATATTGTAGTTGTAGGGAAACACCGAAAAAGATTTTGAACTTTTACAATTAAAAACAACAGGCAGTGTCGTTCCGCTATCCAATGACAAAGTTAAATTCAAATATTTTGAGGCATTTTTGATTTTTTTTAAAATATTGAGGCTTTTATGTAAAGTACCCAAATATTTGTTTCAAATTCAGATGACCACGAGTTCCTTTAAATTCATCGTGGTATATCAAGTTTGGAGAGAATCTGCCGAGCCGTTTTGGCGCTGGCTTTGACCAATGGGGGCCGATCGGATGTTTTACTGTCAAGTGATATTTCCGTATCGAGGGCTCTCAAACATGGATTCCGACTACATCACGTTTTTTCCCGGTGCCATTTCGAAGGCATCATAAAATTAACTCTTCATGATGCTGTTATGCCAGAGAACACAATCATGATTTCAGTTCACTGAAATACACGACTTTAATAGAAGTATTTTTACAGAGGAAGACTTTTTCTGCTCTTCAGTCCCAAATCATCTGCTTTGGGATAACTATGAAGACGTCGACGTAACTAAGAAAAAGTCGAATTTTAACTAGCACAAAAGGGAATTTGATTTCAGCAACAAAAATACTGGACAAAATATGAAAAAGCAAAAAATAATCTTTTGTCAGAAATTGTTTGTACACGAAAAAATAACAGTTCTTTTTTTTCGTGTAGAAAAATCTAGTTTGCCGGAAAAAAGACAAAAATCCGAAGCTCCGAAGACGAGGAAGAGTGTTTGCTTCGTTTGCTGAGAAATATTACAAACTTGAAAGGGTGGAGTGATGGTAGGGATACATATGCAAAAAATGAGATATTGTAAAGAGCTTTCAAAATGCAGCATACGTTTGTATTGATTGGCATTCGTAATTTCTGAATATAACATCTGAATATAACAATATTCTAGTTCGTTTTGTGTGTCTCAATTTGTCCCAATCTAGACACACTTTACCCGTCGAGGGGCAGGTTGTGACAAACTGCAATGTTGCATAAAATAATTTATGTGACATTACACACTTGATATATTTTAAATGCAAATATATGGAATGTTCTATAAAATCATTCTACTTGCTTTTTTTATTGTACGTTTCAAATTATGGCCATACATATCTAAAAGTTAAAGAACTAAAAATCTCACAACTAACCTGGATATACCATATCGCATTTCTTGCCTGTTAACTTTACCTATTCTTGTCTCCACCTTTACTTGTTGATTTTTTCATATTTTAAAAACGTGATGCCTGGATTAGTGTATTTGTTTAAATTGCATTCGTTCTTCTGATTGACAATACAGTGATCTCCATACCCTAAGGTGTTTGAATAATTTTCGGACATGCAATTTGTTGCATTTTCTTCTAACCAGAGGAAGTAAGTACGTCATCAATATAAATATTAAAAGAATGAAGTTTCAACTTCTCCACATTCTTCACAGAAATATACTTTCATACAATTTTTGTTTGTTTGTGGTACAGACATAGTTTAGAGTTTACGAGAAATATCTTTGAGAACCTTAGAAAATATCTTCTTTCCATTTTGTCGCACATCAAAGTTACCACGAAAACAAATGCTACTTCATTATTCACAAAGACTACATACTACTTTTCTCGGTTGAGCGGACGTTGGTGATCGGTTTTTGTTTTTTCATACAAATATCATTGATGCAAAATCTAGCTGCTCTAAACCCTATTCCTTCACGTCAAGTATTAGATAAAGATGGTAGTGAACGTAAAAAATATGATTTTGTTGTATATTTTATGAATAGTACTCGTCAGATTTATCTTAATAGTAGTGTTCCTTAATCTTATTTCCATTCTCAAAGGTGGATTTCACATCCACTTCACTACTCTTTTATATCAAAGATTATTTTTCAAAGAGATATAGATGCAGCATTCCGTCTAAACGAATACACATTTGATCAAATCATGAACTTGTAAATAATAATAATAATAATAATAATAATAATAATAATAATAATAATAATAATAATAATAATAATAATAATGGACGCGTTCGATATTTCTATTGTTTATATTCAATTTCTCTGGAAAGAGCTGAGAGAAGTGTCTCTCACATTAACACAAGTATCATAGTGACAGAGAGAAGGCAAAACGACAATCCAATATGAACCGGCCTGCAGCTCCAAACGACCTACGGCAAAACACCTACACAGTGACAAGCCCAAACAACACGAAGGGGTATACATGCGTATATAGACTTTCCATGCGTGTGTAGACAGCTGGCGGCGCTGCTCTGCGTGTGTTTAAGCCCTTCCTGTGTATCAACGCCATGGGAATAGGATAGTACTCCCGCCTCCACCCGAGTCGTTCACCAACAGGTGAAACAAGCAGAAACAACACAAACATGACGCAATGGCCAGAACGGTTCTTACAAAGACACCCGTGGAATCAAATCTTCGTATTCCTGCAAAATGTCAGAAAACTGGTGGTGCTACAAAAGGACGAACTTTCGCGCCTTATAGTTATGTAAGATTATAATACCCCAATTTCTGTCCACATTTACACATTTCTGCCATCACTTTGAAAGTCTGCTCGTTGGCTTCCGGGGTTCCTCTCGGGGTGTATGCCCGAGTGCGGCACCGACCCAACTGGAATAAGCTCTCAGCTCCCGACTGATCTCCTGAGACGTATAGTTTACGTAAGTTTTTGGTAAGCAGAGATGGGAGGAGACATAGATAAGGAAGTCAAGATCGTTCTTTGCACATTTTCCAGCGTGGGCAATCGCAGCAGAATAATTTCCCACCTTGATAGAAGCTCTGGGATGCTTCAATGCATTATGGACTACACTGTGAATTCCGGTCATAATTCGTCAAGCACACACACATACACACGCGTGTGTGTTCGATTGAGTGCGTGTACATTCTTCACCGCGAAAGCCATGCTAATCTGACAAGTGCTCTGCGCCACCACAAGATATCAGCAGGGCCTCAGCCGGACGACCTTCTCAGCTGGGAGGCCGGGAGCGCGTGGCAGACGAGATGGGTCGAATCTTCTGTGCTGAAATGGTGGCAAGGAGAGCATGGAACGAGCTGATGCAGAGAACTGGGTGTCTGCAGCGAGCTGTGTGAGAAGCAATGGAGTATGGGAAGCCGAACAGTAGCCATTGCAGCGGAACCGGTCAGTGGAGGAATCGTAGCTGCGATTTTTTCTAATTATGAAACCAGCCCTAGAATATTTACCTTTGTATTTATTCTCTGTCAACTCTAAATGCAAATAATCCTACGCCGTCAATGGCATGTAGATAGAACTGTGCTTAAATTTGGGTGAATTCTTTGGCTGACACGCCAGTACAAATACCAAATGTTGTGTATGCATGTTTACGTTAAATTTAATAGCTGAAGGAGGTCTGCAAAATGGAGCTTTGCTAGTAAATACGTCACTGTGTTTATAACCTCGCGATTCCATGGTCTGCGAAATTTACCATTATTCTATGCCGATATAAGGCTTTATGAAACTGATAGTAAGTCCAGTCTTGAAGCGTCACAAAATTACTGTGCGCGTTTGTGCTGGTATTGCATTTTCCTAATACAATAAATAAGCTCTTTGTTAGCATTGCAACTATCTCTTAGAAACCTGTCCAGTTCCCTTGTATTGGGTTTTCAAAAATTGTTATGAAATGTACGTTTTGTTAACAAACGGCAAAATCCGGGAGAACGATCAAAGCTGCCAAGCGCAAGAATTTTCTTCTAGACAGCACCTAAATTCGACATTAGCAATATTGTTTAACATTGCTAGGCATTTGACATTAGCAATGTAGCTAATGTGAAAAATTCTCCACCGTCAGGACTGGAACTGCAGGACGTGCCGCTCAGTGGAACTCAACAAATGATACCATCAGCTACTTGGGAAGGTAAAATAAGAAAGAAATCTGATAATAATAAGGGAAAAAATCTGGCAAGCCAGGGGTAGATTGAACGTTAGATCCTTGACAGACTCAACAATTAATCGGACAGAATAAGGCCGTGTTCCAACAATACGCCCGAAGAAAGTTATGGAAGTCGATATTATGTGGTAGTGGGTCACACTTGATTCTCAAGGTGATGTGCATCTCATAAACTGGTAACAGTGCTTCCTGTAGGCATGTGTTGCTCCATAAGATCATCCCTCGAATTCCAAAGGAGAGTCAGGTCGACCTTTGCCGCTGACGATGGCAGCGTCCGAAAGGTTTTTCGATCGATTATCGCGAATGCCGTCTGTTTGCCCCCGTCAATCTTAGACCTCCTCATCTCTTCTTCAATTCCTGAAGGCAACCATCGTTGTACTGGACTTTCCTCTGTAGGTTTTCAAAGATTTAATTCATTCATCACACTCGCAACGAATGAAAGAGCGTCTTGCCACCTTGGTGAAATGGACTTGAGGCGGTAGCCATCTTGAGTCTTCGCATTCCGTGCTTTAGACACTATGAACCTGTCGGAAACTTTCTCAAATGTAATAACACAGCTTCAAACGTTCGTCTCGAGCAAGAAACGTTTCGAGGGTAAAGAAACTACTTAGTCAAAGCATAATCGCGACACCACGGATTCCTGGATGGGTTATCGCCCGGTTACTAACGGCGCAGAGACCCTTGCCGAAGGAATGAAAGGCACTGACTGACTGCTACGTGATGTGGCGAAATACAAAGACAAAACTTAAAGGAGGATTACTCCAGGTATAGTCAATGCGCAAAATGGCTAAGAGAAGTGTTGCAGAGACGCAAAAAATAAAAAAAATCAAATTTGAATTGACGTTAAAGGAGAATGCAATGAATGCACTGAGTATGTTGCGAACACAAGTACAAACGATAACTACACAAATATAGACGCCTCCCTCTTCTTTAAATATTTATGTAGTAACTAATTCTATGGCTAAACAGTCCACGAAGAGCTTTCATGTATCCTTACTCATGTATCCTTTTCATGTATCCTTACTCATGTCGCCACAGTGGGAGACCATTCTTTTACTTTGTCGCAGGGGCGCCGCGTCGATCTACTGGGGAGAATAGGGAAGGACGGACGGACGGCAGCGATGTGCGGACCCTCCTGCGGGTGTCCCCAACGCATTCGTCGCTTTCGCTATTTCAAATATTTGTGTGAGCGAAAATGATAAAATGCCATAAAATAAATAAGCGGTATCTCCACAAAGTGTAATAGTATACTGAAACCAGGATTGTTTCTCTAATAATTTATAATAATAGCTCAAACAATATTTCGAAGGCCGCGCGCGGCACAATCGGCGCCGCGAACCGCAGCGAGTATGGCCAAGAACGGATCTTCCACTCGTTCACTACGGACGTAGCGAGACGTCCGTTGGCGGCGGGGACAGAGAGTGGCGAGCAGAACTCGGTAGCGTGCGGACGCCAGAGGAGCGCATCAAAGAGTATGTAGTGAAAGGACACGTGGAGACCCTAAATGAGTCGGAAGTGATATGCAATAGGATGCAGAAAGGCGCAAAGTTATAGTATGAGGAAGAATTCTTATTCATGTAGTGAAAAAACCGGTGAAGTAGTATGAGCGTGATACGCAACGAGAAAATTAATTAAATTAATATTATCCGCCACGTGGCGATGAGGGGCCGAGCTAATAAGTGAATAACAGCAGTGATTATGAACCAGGTGTTAATATTGCAAGTAGATGGAGTTCGTTCATACGCGTAAGGACGAGCAATTAAATTGCGCTACGTAGGAAGTTCAAATCAGGTGTCGCCGCCGGCAGTATTGCATCATGGGCGTGCGTCGCGCCAACGACTTCACTTCGGGTGACGCCGAGTGTTGCCGAGCGACGCCGAGTGGTGCCGAGCGCCGCCGGACGGAGGAGACGCAACGGACAGAGGGAGGGCGATTGGAGAAAGGGCAACCCGGAAGGCCCACCGCTCGTCAAGGAGCATTCATGTAACGCTCCAGAGAATAAAAATGGTGATCACCATAGGGCAAATACTCAGCGTGATTTTTGTTAATAAATGTGTTCTTTGCATTATTTTCAATGTTTAGAGACGTGTTTTTATTGTGTTAATTGCATAGCGAATTACAGGCAACCACCAAGATCCCTCCCCCTGTCCCCATATTTAATAAATTTCGTCCAATCGACGGAATAATGTGTGGTGATTGGCTCACGGATGCCGTGAAGGGTGAGTACGGTCACAATATGTACACGTAAGATTCCGCGGCTCGAGTTCACGACTTCTCGACTGTCCGGGTGACAGGCCGACGATGGGGCGTCACCCAGACAGCCAAGACATCGTTAAATAATATAGTTTATTATTTGCAATTCCAGTTCAGGAAACTACAGAAATTAGCAGTTTTTCTAGAATAGAAAATAGTATGCACAAGTATTTCTAAGCCAACGTAATATAAAGTTAGTGCAAACAAATCTATTTTAAGGAATTATCTTTTGCGTGATATTCTTTAAAACAATTCTGCACACACAATCCCATTTTGCAGACGGGCCACCAGTAACAAAGTTCCCGTGTTTTGTCCTTCCTCTGCCAAACAACATACCTTCTCTGCGTTCTTGCTTTCTTGCCTACACGAGGTATTTCTCTATGAAGTGTTTCCCTGTAAGCCATTTTACGTTGTTTTATAATGCAATTAACACTTTCTGTCTTTCATTCGTTTAGTTGAATGTGCCAAAAAAAATTCTGTCACTATCATACAGAACACATCACAATATAGTACACCCTCTCACCAACGCTCTCGCCAATGATTCATTTTTATTGTCTATTCATCTATCTCTTCAGAACAGAGATTCACAACATAAAACAATGTGTCTCAACAATAGTTTGGCAATCAATTTTAAAGAACAACACTGTTTGACAATTTAATCAAAGGGAATACCGTGCCTCTCAACATTAAAAACGTGACTTTCTTCACTCCTACTCACACAACATACACCTCAGATATGCCGTCCCCTTTCTTGGGACACAGTCGCTGAAATTTGCAAAAACTACTCGGACAATTTGACATTCATGTCACATTGAACACTCCTAACAATATTCAAAACATACTTTCCAACAATAAAGATTTTATACCAAAGTCTCAGGACTAACGGGAATATCCGTTACGAAGAAATCGGCTGAATGGTGTACGCGCTTGTGATGGCCATAGACATACAGACGGACGGACGGACAGACATTTTTTTGACGTCACTCGATTTCCCGGTATCAAGGACCCACAAAACATGGAATCTGGCTACACCACGTGTTAGATGATTTTCTTTCTATATTTAGCCATAGGATTTATCCACTTTTACGTTACCACGGTCGGGTAACAAGAAAAAAATTCCCGTTTTCCGGCGCACTATAACAACTTTCTCTTCTTCCGAAGTATCTATGTAAGGTCGAAAATGTATAAAATATGGCTTGTAATTACTCTTTTAATGATGCTAATGTCATAAAGCCCACACCATATCCTATTAACATGATATTTTCACCTTGTTTTCAATACAATTTGTTAACGTATTGCAGATTTATTCACTGCCATATTGATAATGGGTACCTTAAATACATTAAATAAATCCCGCAATGTTCAATCGCTAGCGCTCGCGGGCTCGCTTTCCATCTACTGGCCACTTCTTTGTAATGGCCTCTTCTCCCACGAACGGACGTTCTAAAATCTCCCTCCCACGCCGCTGGAAACACTACGGGGGCGGGGCGGGAAGCTGGGATTAGCGTGGCAATTATACCCCGGAACCTTTGAATATTCAACGAATCAGGAATTCATTAAATTTAGTGCCTTTCTACGGTCCACTCTTTGCGGCTTTAAGCTGTTTTATTTACAAACTTGAAGCGAGCCCTATTCAGCTAGAGGAGTAATTGCGTTATTCCTAACATTCTGCGCATAATTCAATATGTGATTAGCATGAATCGTTTAGCGAGATGAGCAGCTCTAACGCAATTGCTTAGTGTCAAGAATTGTGTGGTAATTCCTTAATGCAAATATTAGTAGCCTCTGCCAACATTCGAGAAAACAGAACGCGTAATTCAGTATGTAATATTCACGAGACATGCTAACCGATAATGTGAGCTTCCATATGTTGAATAATTGTTTGCGACTCATAAATATCTGAGAAGTACTATACTCGTGCAAAACCTGTCGCCATCCCCAACTGTTCAGCAATTTCAAGTTAGTTAGCTGGTCGAAAAAAGCGCGCCTAATGAAATGAAGCTCATTACTTCAATGAAGCAGATTTCTATTCATTTCATGTAAATAAAATTGTCAGAGTGTAAGGAGAGAAGAAACGTACTCATGGAAGGTTAATTTTTGTATTCACCATTTATAAGTGAAGACAATCAGTAATGTGAGAGCCGAATTACGAATTTCAGTTCACGAATTCAATTTTTTTCTACTTCAAAAGAATAATAAAAATAAAGTTTAAATACTTTTGCTCATTTTCACTGCTTTTACAATTTCATCGTCTGCACTGAGCAAGACATACAAGGTCTGTCCAAAAAGTAAGTTGAATGACCTTACGCCCCCGAAGCAAGCCACTGGCAAGGCGCGCCAAGTGACGTGAATGGTTGTGTGGGGTTTAGGGAAGCCAAGGACAAACACGTGAGTTGTCTGCAGGCTCTTCCACAGTACGCATCGCTGCTAGTTTCAACCCTTGTGTTAGTGACGCGTCGGAATTTTAAGATGCCACGTTTCAAGAACCAGCGTTACGCAATAAATTTTGTGTTGCGCTCAAGAAAACGGGCGCTGAGACCGTTGCCATGCTAAGGGAAGCTTATGGCGATAGCACCATGTCCAACAATATGATTTACCGCTGGCAAAAGATGTTTCGAGAGGGCAGAGAGGACGCCGAGGATGAAGACCGCTCTGGACGCCCGTCAACGTCACATTCCGATCAAAATGTGAAGAAAGTGAGGGACATGCTGAACTCTAATCGACGCCTGAGTGTTAGAATGCTGGCAGATGAGTGTAATATCCCTAAAAGTACTGTGCATCGCATTGTTACCGCAGATTTGGGCATGCGGAAGATCTGTGCGAAGATGGTCCCAAAGGTGCTTTCCGATGAACAAAAGGCTGCTTGTGCAAGGATTTCGCGTGACCTCTTGGAGCAGTGTGAAAATGATCCGAATTTTTTGGATAATGTGATTACGGGTGACGAAACATAGGTTTTCGAGTATGACCTGGAGACCAAAAGACAAAGTGCTGAGTGGTACACGCCAGCTTCCCCGCGCCCAAAAAGGCGATAATCAGCAAGTCCCGTGGAAAGGCCATGCTCAACGTGTTTTTCGACAAAAGAGGCATTGTCCACTCAGAGTTTGTGCCACAAGGACAAACAGTGAACAGTCATTTTTACTTGCAAGTCCTGAAAAGGCTCCAAAGCAGAGTGAAACGCGTCAGGAAGGTGATCGCCAGCACTCTTCACCATGACAACGCGCCGTCGCACACCTTCATTATTAGAGAGTACTTAGCGAAACGCGGTGTGGCAACATTGCCCCAGCCGCCGTACAGCCCCGACTTGGCTCCACTGGATTTCTTTTTGTTCCCGAGGATCAAGAAGGAACTCAAGGGCCACCATTTCGGGACTTTGGAAGCCGCCAAAGAAGCAACGATGAGGTGCTTGAAGGAGGTCTCCGTCGACGCCTTCCAGGGTACGTTTGGCGACTGGGAAAAACGCTGGCGCAGGTGTTCCGAAGCGGAAGGAAGCTACTTTGAAGAATTTTAGTTACTTGTATGCAATAAATCTTTTTTCTTGGACTTATTCAACTTAATTTTGGGACAGACCTTGTAGTTTTTTCGGAACATAGTTCAAGTTTCTCTATAATAAAAGGAAATAATTTGCATATTAAAAGAAGTTATGACAAACTCAAATTCCTGTGTTGAATATGATTGTACGTTCGTACGAGTATTCGGCATTTTACAGGCCGTCAATAATCTAGTAGTTTAAAAAAAACTATATTTCTCTGAGGAATCGTATAAAGAGACACATGTAACATGTAAATATTGGAAATTAAAAGAAACTGTTTTTGGGTAAATAATCAGGAAAAACAATATTTTACGGCCTAAATATATGTACTTAACGACGATTTAGATAAATTGATATCTTTTAATATTCTAAATGAAATACAATAAACTTTGCTGGCTTGCTTGCACATTAGTTTTGAAATGCACGAAGAAAACTGTTTAAAAAGAATTTCATTTAGTGGAAAGGAATCAGATTATTGAAATAAGACAGTAGCACTTATTAATTATTTGGGGAGAAAATGAAGAACGCAGTAGATAAAAAACGTCTAATTCCAAGTACATTGTACATTACACCATAAAAGATATATATTCGATTTCCTAAATTATGTAATGTTGTAATAAAGAAACACCGAATTGTGAACTCATGCGATGTTTTGAATTTTCAGTTTCATGCCTAGGAACTATTACTTTCTATCTCGTAGTCCGCCGCGATTTGCTATCCGCCTAACAGTTAACTTCTCCCCCTGTATTTGACATTAATGTCAACTGACACTTTGAATTTTGATAAATTTTCAATTCCTTTTGTGCTCCTTAGGAACTTTTAAAAACCCAACTTTTCATTGAAAGGACAAGGGCTTACTGCCGGATGTCCTAGTCCGTGATCGGCTGCAGTCTGCTCCCCGCTTTTTCGGGGTATCGCGCGCCGCCGTCTGCCTGCAAGACAAGCGGCCTGTGGCAAGAAATCGATGTGAGGGCGGCCGCCGCACGGCCGGTGGAATTCCTGAGCGCGGGGCGATCAGGTCAGAGTGGCGTCCGCCGGCAGCGGCCCTGCCGTAAAACGTCAGGCCAAGCAGCATTAATTTGCGTGTCGCGGCGGCGCGCAGCCGGTGGATTTAAGCCGTTAAACCGCGTATGGCTTTCGGACAAGTCAGAATTATCTGGCGTATTAACTAAAGTGGCAGTTAAATCCAATTTGGCATCCGCTCTGCATATATTTCGCGCTCTCCATTAGACTAAGCATTAAGCAGCCTCGCCGGCGGGTGGTGCGGAAATATTTGCCCAATCACCGAGATTATTGTGGGATTGGAGCTTTCAGAGCGACGTGCAGGCGCCGGAGGGAGGGGCGACGGGGCGGCGGGGCGGCGGGGGCGTGTGTGTGCATTGACTGGCCGTGCTGGACAGGAAGCGATGCTTTCTGGTCGCGATTTCCGCTTTTCACAAATGACTTCTTCGCAATCACTTCTCGATTTATTCCAGTTAAATGTGTATTTATTGCAGTCGATTTATTCCAGTTTGCTTCTACAAATACAGTGGGATCAAAATACTTCAAATTTCGAAAGCTTTGCACCTTTTGTGTACAATTTCGAATTATGTTTAATATATGTTTGAGATCTAAAATATAAAATATATTAAACATCATTCTGTTTTAACTGACGTTATACAATCTAGAGGGTATGGCAAATGTATCTACCTATTGTAAACATCAAGACAAATTAAGTTGTCATCTTCACAACGATTTTAGCAATTTTGTTTTGTACCAAAAAGTTTGTTATGTAAGCTCTACAGTATTTTGGTGTAATAGAAGAGATGGTTATTTGCCATTGTTGTTCAGCAAGAGAAGTTACATATTACTTACAATGGTAACACTTCATCTCTCTACTGTGAAATATTGTCACATTCACAAGAATTTTGATGTAATTTACTGTTTGTACTGTTTGATGTTTTATACATCATTTTACTGTTTGATGTAATTATACATTTTCATTGCCATTTCAAATTATTGTTTTCAAGCATTTTTTAATGATCCCTATAATCGCTCTTTAATGCTAGGTATATATTTTTTTGTATAAGTGTTTCATGTCAACTTGCAACTTGTGAGTGGAACTTCATGCCAGCATCTGCTGTTTTTCATATGTCAACTAACCACAAACTTACATCAACTGTTTCATCATTTGTCAAATATGTAAGTACTGCATCTTTCTAACAGCGAAGTGCAATGTGATTTAAAGTGCTTCGATTTGTGTTGTCAGTTTCCTTATCTCAGTACTTCAAACGTGTGTTAGTGCATAAATGCATTATGTTGATACAAAAGTGTTTCTGTTTACTGTGGGGGAATTAATTTCGCATCAGTAACTAATTAGGTATTAGGTTTCCTTTAACTTATTCTAGTGTTTATTCCCTTTCCTCATTGTGTATACTTTTATTGTCAAAATTGATTTACTGCTGTGTGGATCACTGTGTTTTATATCACATCAGCTGACATTCACTTGCGCTCATAAATCAAACTAAAACATAAATTCTACTTCTAAAATAATATCAACCTTAGTGTTCATGAACTTGAATCTGCTAAAACGTTTGGTATCAAAATTTTGCAGCAGCATGCTTTCCTACCAACATTGAAGGCCATTACTAGTGATGAACTCTGTCCCACGAGCAGTCGTCTCCTCTCGGTCAATCCCTTTTTTGATACAAATGGGTGCCTTCGTGTGGGCGGTAGGATCTCAGAAGCCGAATTGCTTTTCTACACGCTATACCACTTATTTTACTTTGCGTGCACCATTGTGCTAATGAACTCGTTTTTGATGCTCACTTAAAATTGGCTCATGCCAATGTTCAAACTTTAACTATTTGCGACAACCTTACTGGATTGTCTGAGTTCAAGAGCAATCAAATATGTATCATGAAAATGCATCACGTGCTTTCGGCACACTCCTGTTTCTGCACAACAGCTGACGGGCAATCTACCCTCTGTACGTGTCACTCCCAACACCATCTTCAATACAGTTGGAGTCGACTATACCGGTCACTTCTGGATAAGGTTTGGTGTTTGCGGCAAAAGTAGAGTTAATTATTTCCTTTCCTTATTTGTGTGCGCGGTCACAAAGGCTGTTCATGTTGAATTAGTCTCGTCCTTAACTACGGAAGCGTTCATAACGGCATTCAGACGTTTTGTGTCTCCTCGTGGGCTTCCCACTGCTATCTATTCAGGCAACGCCACCGCTTTGGGGGAGCAAACAAACGATTGAATGCGCTGTATTACCTATTTATATCTTCAGCCTTTCAGAAACAAACTTTTAGCATCCCACATCAATTGGAACTTCAACCCTCCAAAATCCCCACTTGGAGGAGGCCTCTGGGAGTTAAGCATCAAAATTTTAAAACGGCATTTGATTTGAGAACTAGGAGAAAAAACACTCCCTTATGAGGAACCACTGACAGTTATACCTTACGTTGAATATATTCTAAATTCACGACCTCTGGTTCGTCCAACGGATGATATTTCTGAATTTAATTATTTAACACCTGGTCACTTCCTAATAGGCAGACCACAACGCCTTTCAACCCACCTCTTTACGCTCCTATTCGAACTCTCAACTGTGTTACTGCCTGCATGGTGTAAAGTGTTATTTAATATTACAACAGCAATGATCTGAATTACATCACTCAACGTGTGAGCTGACAACTGTATTGTTACAACAACAACACAACCGCCACAACCACCCACCACTCACCCACCACCATCCACCCACCACCCATATATTCAATTACGAAACTGATAATTTTGATTGTTTATCACCAAAAAAATAAACAACAATAAATGAAACAATGTAACCATGCAGCACAGACATTGTGAATTAAAAATAACAAAATTAACGTAAGATTATTAACTTTTGTTGGAATTTGAAAGCATTCTTTCCGCACAATTGACATAAATGTGTTGAATTCAGTCCGATAAATCTTACATATATTACGGATGGTTTCACACAAATTTAAACCTTGGCCGCATCTGCGTAAAACTAAATTTCGGGAGTGATTATGGTGTAAACCCATCGACGACATTAATGTCCTTATCTCGAAAACTTCAGACAAGGTAATAGCACGGCGCCCAGGAGAAGCTCGAAAAGGTAATTTACATCTCCAGGAATTAAATTTGATCACACTGGCCGATGGCAATCGCGGCAAGCACGCAGTGTCGGCCGCTCTGAGCCTATGCGAAATCCAAGCATCAGCTTCAATGGAAACCCATATTCAGTCCCATCGAAGTACCAAAGGAAACGCACAGCCAGACTAAACGGACCCCGAGCTCCAGTGGAATACTAGTGTCAGCCCCATCAGAACAATAGCGTCAGCCCAACGGAACTATAGGGTCAGTCCCAGCGTCAGCTCGAGCGAAGATTTGGTGACAGCGAATTCCTTCGCCCGTTTCCGGCACCTTAACGTCAGCTACAACTTGAACCTCAACGTCAACCCCAGCGTCAGTTATTGCGGACCGCCAGCGTTTGCCACTGTTAAGCATTAGCATCGACCACAGCGTCAGCCACGTCAGCCGTAGCGTCCGACAGAGTCAGTAAAGCGACAACCACAGCGTCGCCAACAGCGTCCGCCAGAGAAGAAGTCACAGCGTCAGATCGCAAAGCTCCGCTGCTGATGCGAGCAAGCGGCACCGTCCTCCCCTCACCTGTTGGCCACTTCTGCCGCGCCTCGGCCGCCGTCGCACCAGACCACACTCGACCCCGCTCAGTTCCGCAACTCCCGCCCTGCCGTTTTCGCCTACAGGAGCTTCAGAGCGCCCGGCCGTCCTCCGTTGCAGAACCTCCGCCCCCACCCGCTTCCGCCCCCACCCGCCTCCGCCCCCACCTACCTCCGCCCCCACCTACCTCCGCCCTCACCCGCCTCCGCCCTCACCCGCCTCCGCCCTCACCCGCCTCCGCCCTCACCCGCCTCCGCCCTCACCCGCCTCCGCCCTCACCCGCCTCCGCCCTCACCCGCCTCCGCCCTCACCCGCCTCCGCCCTCACCCGCCTCCGCCCTCACCCGCCTCCGCCCTCACCCGCCTCCGCCCTCACCCCCTCCGCCCTCACCCGCCTCCGCCCTCACCCGCCTCCGCCCTCACCCGCCTCCGCCCTCACCCGCCTCCGCCCTCACCCGCCTCCGCCCTCACCCGCCTCCGCCCTCACCCGCCTCCGCCCTCACCCGCCTCCGCCCTCACCCGCCTCCGCCCTCACCCGCCTCCGCCCTCACCCGCCTCCGCCCTCACCCGCCTCCGCCCTCACCCGCCTCCGCCCTCACCCGCCTCCGCCCTCACCCGCCTCCGCCCTCACCCGCCTCCGCCCTCACCCGCCTCCGCCCTCACCCGCCTCCGCCCTCACCCGCCTCCGCCCTCACCCGCCTCCGCCCTCACCCGCCTCCGCCCTCACCCGCCTCCGCCCTCACCCGCCTCCGCCCTCACCCGCCTCCGCCCTCACCCGCCTCCGCCCTCTCCCGCCTCCGCCCTCACCCGCCTCCGCCCTCACCCGCCTCCGCCCTCACCCGCCTCCGCCCTCACCCGCCTCCGCCCTCACCCGCCTCCGCCCTCACCCGCCTCCGCCCTCACCCGCCTCCGCCCTCACCCGCCTCCGCCCTCACCCGCCTCCGCCCTCACCCGCCTCCGCCCTCACCCGCCTCCGCCCTCACCCGCCTCCGCCCTCACCCGCCTCCGCCCTCACCCGCCTCCGCCCTCACCCGCCTCCGCCCTCACCCGCCTCCGCCCTCACCCGCCTCCGCCCTCACCCGCCTCCGCCCTCACCCGCCTCCGCCCTCACCCGCCTCCGCCCTCACCCGCCTCCGCCCTCACCCGCCTCCGCCCTCACCCGCCTCCGCCCTCACCCGCCTCCGCCCTCACCCGCCTCCGCCCTCACCCGCCTCCGCCCTCACCCGCCTCCGCCCTCACCCGCCTCCGCCCTCACCCGCCTCCGCACTCACCCGCCTCCGCACTCACCCGCCTCCGCACTCACCCGCCTCCGCCCTCACCCGCCTCCGCACTCACCCGCCTCCGCACTCACCCGCCTCCGCACTCACCCGCCTCCGCACTCACCCGCCTCCGCACTCACCCGCCTCCGCACTCACCCGCCTCCGCACTCACCCGCCTCCGCACTCACCCGCCTCCGCACTCACCCGCCTCCGCACTCACCCGCCTCCGCACTCACCCGCCTCCGCACTCACCCGCCTCCGCACTCACCCGCCTCCGCACTCACCCGCCTCCGCCCTCACCCCCTCCGCCCTCACCCCCTCCGCCCTCTCCCCCTCCGCCCTCACCCGCCTCCGCCCTCACCCGCCTCCGCACTCACCCGCCTCCGCACTCACCCGCCTCCGCACTCACCCGCCTCCGCACTCACCCGCCTCCGCACTCACCCGCCTCCGCACTCACCCGCCTCCGCACTCACCCGCCTCCGCACTCACCCGCCTCCGCACTCACCCGCCTCCGCACTCACCCGCCTCCGCACTCACCCGCCTCCGCACTCACCCGCCTCCGCACTCACCCGCCTCCGCACTCACCCGCCTCCGCACTCACCCGCCTCCGCACTCACCCGCCTCCGCACTCACCCGCCTCCGCACTCACCCGCCTCCGCACTCACCCGCCTCCGCACTCACCCGCCTCCGCACTCACCCGCCTCCGCACTCACCCGCCTCCGCACTCACCCGCCTCCGCACTCACCCGCCTCCGCCCTCACCCGCCTCCGCACTCACCCGCCTCCGCACTCACCCGCCTCCGCACTCACCCGCCTCCGCCCTCACCCGCCTCCGCCCTCACCCGCCTCCGCACTCACCCGCCTCCGCACTCACCCGCCTCCGCACTCACCCGCCTCCGCACTCACCCGCCTCCGCACTCACCCGCCTCCGCACTCACCCGCCTCCGCACTCACCCGCCTCCGCACTCACCCGCCTCCGCACTCACCCGCCTCCGCCCTCACCCGCCTCCGCCCTCACCCGCCTCCGCCCTCACCCCCTCCGCCCTCACCCCCTCCGCCCTCACCCCCTCCGCCCTCACCCGCCTCCGCCCTCACCCGCCTCCGCACTCACCCGCCTCCGCACTCACCCGCCTCCGCACTCACCCGCCTCCGCACTCACCCGCCTCCGCACTCACCCGCCTCCGCACTCACCCGCCTCCGCACTCACCCGCCTCCGCACTCACCCGCCTCCGCCCTCACCCGCCTCCGCACTCACCCGCCTCCGCACTCACCCGCCTCCGCACTCACCCGCCTCCGCACTCACCCGCCTCCGCACTCACCCGCCTCCGCCCTCACCCGCCTCCGCCCTCACCCGCCTCCGCACTCACCCGCCTCCGCACTCACCCGCCTCCGCACTCACCCGCCTCCGCACTCACCCGCCTCCGCACTCACCCGCCTCCGCCCTCACCCCCTCCGCCCTCACCCCCTCCGCCCTCACCCCCTCCGCCCTCACCCGCCTCCGCCCTCACCCGCCTCCGCACTCACCCGCCTCCGCACTCACCCGCCTCCGCACTCACCCGCCTCCGCACTCACCCGCCTCCGCACTCACCCGCCTCCGCACTCACCCGCCTCCGCACTCACCCGCCTCCGCACTCACCCGCCTCCGCACTCACCCGCCTCCGCACTCACCCGCCTCCGCACTCACCCGCCTCCGCACTCACCCGCCTCCGCACTCACTCGCCTCCGCACTCACCCGCCTCCGCACTCACCCGCCTCCGTACTCATCCACCCGCTCCTCGCCACATAAGCTAAGCGTCGCTTCCTCCCCCTCGCCACACCCTGGCCAACGATCCCCGTCCTCCTCCTTCTCCCCTAGCGCCACCGTCGAAAGGGGCCGTCCGTCACCCGCAGCCGCTGCCCAGTCCCCTCATCCCACTCCGCTTGGCCCGCCTCACTGACGTCCCTCTGCGCCGCCGTCCCCACCGCTGCGCGTCGTGGCTGGCGGCCGGCGATGCATGATTAATTGTCGGCCCCCATTAGCGCGGCCGCTTGCAAATCGAGTCGTTGCGCGGCGGAGCGGGGACGGCTGGTCGGCCTGCAGGTTTCAGGCGGGGACAGGGGGTGGGGATCAGGGAGGGGAGAGGGAGGAAGGGCGCGAGGAGAGCGGGGACGGAGCGGGGACGGAGCGGGGACGGAGCGGGGACGGAGCGGGGACGGAGCGGGGACGGAGCGGGGACGGAGCGAGGGGGCCGAGCGAGGGGGCCGAGCGAGGGGGCCGAGCGAGGGGGCCGAGCGAGGGGGCCGAGCGAGGGGGCCGAGCGGGGGCCGAGCGGGGGCCGAGCGGGGGCCGAGCGGGGGGCCGAGCGGGGGCCGAGCGGGGGCCGAGCGGGGGCCGAGCGGGGACTGGTGGCTGGCCGAGGGTGGTCAAGGGGGCGTGGCAGGAGGCAGAGCGCAGGTGACGCTGCGCCGCTCGCCCGCCTGCCCTCACAAAACAGCGAAATAGAATCACGGTGAAATTTCATCCGCCGGCGGGGGCGGCCACCCGCGCCGCCATCCGATGCGGTGCTGGCGACGCGGATTCGCGGCCACCGGACAGGCGGATACGCGACGAGAGGAGTGCGGGGAATGGTGTGCAGCGAAGAGAAGGATGAAGGGGTGGGAAGGAGAGGAGGAAGAGAGAGAAACGAAGGAAGGGACCATAAATTCATTTATTGCGTCATTGTGACACGTTCAGCGCAAAAATACACTCTATACTACTTAGTAAAATAATGATAGATAATAAATTTTACAGTCTATAAAACATTTGTACGAAGTTGTAAACTTGCATTGAATTACTGCCCTGAACTCAATTTTGTTGCGTCCACAGTATAATTTCTTAATATCGGAATTTTTGGCTCCAAAAATATTGTTGAACAGTTCAATTACGAAAAATTATTGATTACCTTCAAGTCATCCGTTTTATTTTCTTCAAGTCAGTGGTGAGTGATATAGTTCATCTGTATTTCTTCCCTTATATAAAATCAGAAATTTGGTCTTTACAATATTCATTTCTAAATAGTAGGTTTATCGGTTAATGCAAATTATAAACAAGATGGGGCTCGAACCTGACGTTGTGGATACAAATTGTGGACACAAAATTACTCTAAGTTAATGTAAAATAATATTATTATACTAATTTTTGCTTTCAATTCCATATTTACGTCTCCGTAGTTATATATTACCTCAATAAGCATTGTCCGAGTAATTGACCAAAAAAGCCTCTTTAGGTCGTTTTCTATTAATTGTTGCTTAATAGTGTGAAGGACGTTTAAGAGAATGGCGCAGGTCGCATGTACGTTGAAAACCGTGTTTTTTTAAAAATTGCAAAAATTCTCGTTGTTTTAGTCTTGCTACAACTAAAACATTAAAGATAGAGATTTTCTCTTAGTAAAATCTGTTCCTTAGAGCTCTATTTTGAAATACGGTCATGTACAATTTTTCAAAAATTTGGGTACTTTTTGCGTAATTTTACGTGAAATACAGGCGACAAAGAATGTGTTGTTTAACCACCATTGTTTTTTTTGTAATTTAAAGCCAATTTAGTGTAATTTTGCCTTTTTGACAAATGTACTTTCATGAAACTTGTCTCCACACAATCTTTCTTTTGCTTCTCAATATTGTCATCCCCTATGATAGCAATTTGAACTGTACTATTAATGCAACTTAAAAAATGTTTATTAGATTTGTTAGCTGAAGTGAAAGCGTAGGCTTAACGAACTAGCAATGGCGAATGTGCTCAAGGAAGCGCTCCTCCAGGGCTTGCTCCGTCATGTGCCGCTGTGATAGCGCCTGAATAATCTCATAACTTCGTCTTTAACACTTTCCATGGACTTTGTAGGTCTTTTTAAGTCGAACAGACGCAGAATCTTGCGTATTATGTCTGTTATTTCTTGAATAAATGGCAAAATGGTCGTTTTGTTGTTGGTATTGTCGCTAGGTGTAGTGATATCATACGCAGAGCTAGAGGCGGACTCTGTCAGATAATACAGCTTTGTTCCAGCGTACCGCACTGTATCGACGTAACGATTAATTTTGTTATTGTTATTGCTTCCAATTTGTAAGATAGTCAGTAAATTCTCTATCAGATGCATTTTGGGAGTAATAGCCAACAACTACTAATCCTTTGTATTCAAAACAAACGATATCTAACGTAACCTTCAAAAATTATTTTCTATATGGTTTATTTTAACATTATCTATTTTAGTGTGTGTTCTCACGAATATTATTACTTCGCCGCTCTTCTATTTTGTGAATTACATCTGATACATATATAGTTTGTATCAGAAACAATTTACGCTCAAGATTTGCAAGGTTTACAAAGGGCGGGAAAGAAAGTATCCTTGGACAGGATGGCGTAGAATAAAAAGTTTAATTTGTAAACTTTGTTTAATAAATTTGAAAGGAAGAACAGCAGTACTGTGGTACTTATGCTATCACTTCATTTTACTTGATTGATAACCATAAATTGACAGTACCAAGAAGAAACGATTTTTTTTAAAACACCCGTAGTCCAAAAATACATACTTTAAGAGAGTGAAAAAACGTTTCAGGACAAAATTGGTATACATTTAAAGCATCAAAATTGCTGTGCACTTTCTCAACCTATTGTGAATACTTATGAACGCTTGGGTGTAGTTCAAGCCTAAACTGTATTGCAAAAATTATTACATAAAGTAGGATGTGTATGGAATATGGATTTTTCTAAGAATTGAGAAATTTTTATATCAAAAATATTTATTTGGAGCAATAATATTACAGTATTTGAAGGAATAATGCAAGAAGTTAATGTGCGTAATCAATTTGGAATATTATTGACTAATATATTGTTCTTCGCCATTGACGTTATCATTATCAGTTCGTTTTTCACTTTAGCATATGCCACTGATGAGAAATTTAGGTACAAGTCTCTGTTGGCAGGTGGCTATAAATATTGAGACAACTTCTGAAGATTCGACTGCGATTCCGACACATTATGCTTGAGAAATAATCACAGAGAAGGCGTAGATTTAAAGGACTATGATTCTTTTATCGAAAAAAGACTCTGGACTATGGTTCTTTTTTCAAAGTCTCTCAAACTTTCGGAGATAATAACTACGGTCAGGGGCAGATTTTGTCCACAACAGTAGTCAGCAAATGGCGGCTATGAAGCTTTAGCTATCTCAAAATCTCACTTTTTAGACTAAGTTTTTTTAGCAAAAAATAATAAACAAGGACTTTCCAAAAGCGTTTTCCGGAAATATTCGGTGAAAAGCTATTCGGACCTAACTATAACATCTTCAAAATGGCACATATGTCATAATAACGAAAAAAATTGATTTGGAATGTTGTGTGAATTAAAATTTAAAAGCAACTTTGAATTTAAGTAGGAACACGTTTTCTCTCAGTTCCTGTCATCGCTAGTTGTGCTGGATTACCGTCAGCGATCGCAAACGGCCTTGAAATAAAAGCACCGTCTCCAATGGCTGACGTAAACGAAATGGGACACGCAGGTAAATGGGGTGTTGTCGCCGAGATGGGGCGGACGGGTGAAGGCGCAGGCGAGCGTCATTCGGCTGGAAGCAGCCTCTAAACGGGATTCCCCCTCGCCGCCCCCGCGCCCTGCGCCCTGCGCCCAGCGCCCTGCGCCGCCTCCCAATGAAATGGCTTTCCGTTGTGACGGAGCGATCGTGACTGCGAGGCGCGATACGCGCTTTCCTGCGCGAGACCCAAACGCACTTCCACTCGGAAACGGAGCGTATATTTAACCCAGGAGTTCACCTGAACAGCGCGAATCTAGGAAGAAATCAAAACCATGGTTGGGATGCCGCAGGCGGGTATTGGGGTACTGATTTTTTTTTCAGGTCGCTTTCTAACATCTAGGTCATGTGACGACCACTCTGATTGTTTACGCAGGCGGGTATTGGGGTACTGAATTGTTTTTTTTCAGGTTACTTTCTAACATCTAGGTCATGTGACGACCACTCTGATTGTTTACGTAGGCGGGTATTGGGGTACTGAATTTTTTTTTCAGGTCGCTTTCTAACATCTAGGTCATGTAGCGACCACTCTGATTGTTTACGCAGGCGGGTATTGGGGTACTGAATTTTTTTTTCAGGTTGCTTTCTAACATCTAGGTCATGTGACGACCACTCTGATTGTTTACGCAGGCGGGTATTGGGGAACTGAATTTTTTTTCAGATCGCTTTCTAACATCTAGGTCATTTAGCGACCACTCTGATTGTTTACATTGGGGTACCTGTGCAACTGGGGAAAGCACGACACGTAAGAACAACACGAGCACACGCAAACATCAATATCTACGACGGGATTCGAACCCTTCGAGCCGAGGCAGCTAAGGCCCTACATCATTAGCGACCTTGAAAATTGTCAATGAAAATTTTCATTTGAGCTAAACAATAACGTTTTGGGGCTAATCCGTCCTCCTCAGACATAGAAACTAACACGGCTGTGTTCCGATAGGCACACATTCGTTATTCTTATTTTTCATTACAAAATTACATTTAACGGCTGAATCAATACTAAGGATTCAGGAGCTGAGGAGGCCAAGCACTGGAAGAAGACGGCGGGACGCCCACGCCAGAAAATAAATAGTTAAATTAAACGTCGGATAGATTAGTATGTATTCGGCTTCTGACGGCAGGTTTTTCCCCCTTCAGGGGTTTTTTCCTGAGCCGTACCGTATGGTGTCTTTTCCGCGGCTTTGATGCGATGGAGAGACCATTTGGAGTGAATACCAGAATTCGAAAGGTTAGAACGCGAAAGGATGTAGGTATTGTAATGGCTTAAAGGCCTTCGGCCTAGCCACATAGAATCAAGTAAGCCAAATTGTTTGTAATAATTACCTATAAAATAAAATAAAAATACTAAGGATTCATGTTTTGCTGGAAAGGTAGTACTACCATAGTAATTAGTAGGGAATATATTCAGTGTAGCCAATATTTTTTTATAGCTCGTTTCGGAGTTTGTTAAACCTTTCTCACGATTATAACATAAACAATGTTAAGTTTACGTAGGTTCCATTTTATACTTGGCAATTTTAATGTGAGTAGACTAACTTACCAATTTAAATTGTAGGTCTTTCCCTGCCACCATCAACCATACTTCTCTCCCTCGTGCGCGCACACCACGCAATATAAACCTCTTTCCTACAGACACACGCTCCCCTCATGCCTCACACGCATCGTGCATGTCATGTCCGGCATCATCAACATCACCTGTACATTAAACGAATTATTTTCATTCACGGTGTTCTCGTTGCCGGCTGTCATTCCACTTGCTGTTACCGTCAAACAATTACATTAACCACACACAAGATTTCCATTACCAAGGGAAACAACTCACACGCAAGAAAACCAAAGAGAGAGAGAGAGAGAGAGGGTATGTGAGAGAGAGAAAGAAAGAGAGGGAGAGAGAAATAATAAATTGAAACACATTACAATACAATTTACACATTAAAATACAAAACATTATTAATACATATATGTATATTTTAATGATTCTACATAGTTCACATACACAGTTATCTTAAGAGTTGTTTGGTGCAATAATGTACAATTTATAATGCAATTGACATAAGCGAAGTGTTTTGTGAAAGCGTAGGCTTCCGCGGCCGGAGTGCGTAGTATTTAATTGGCTGTCCGGGTGTCTCCGCGTCCATTGCAAAGGTGCCGACGCCCTGAGGAAGGTCGCAGAAACGCCGGCACCTTTGCCTTGGACGCGGCGTCACCCCGACAGCCAATTAAATACGAAATGTCTTGGTTTTAAAATGTTTCTAATCTCTTTTTGTTGGTTCTTTTATTCATCATTCAACACTGTATGGTAAAGCGGCGAGAAGAAAATTTGGAGGTTAGGAAATCGTGCAGATTATATTTTTTGTCTCATTTGTCGCATACAGTTTTTACTGTTCTTTGCCGAAAATGAGAGGGGGAAAACAAAATAAAATGCCTTTCACTCCCTTTTTACAAAGTAGTTTTACATGTCCTGCCAATCTCAGATTCCCGTTTTGAATGAGTAAAATTCACAAATCTTTACTCGCAGAATACCCTGATTTCCTTCTTTGTATTGAAATACGTTGGTTCTTCTAGATTGCACAAAACGTATAAACTTGCATTTCTGGGAATTAATTTAATTTCGTTTCTGGTTGATCAAGATTCCAACCTATCTAAATCAGCCTGCGATTTTTTCCCTAAACAAGTATCGGCAAAAGGCGTATTTTCGATTCCATTCCTTTGCAAATATCAATAACATATGCTATACAGAAAAACCAACCTAGTACACTCCCTTGTGGCACTCAGGTCGTTGCGTCAGCTTTCGACGAGAAATTAGACCACATTCGCACCCGTTGAATATGCGAGCACAGAAATTTCAGGATCCAAAGAGTAGTTTCTTATGGGCAACGAGTATTCTTTGGTGAAGTCTATAATAATTACGTGAACAATGGAACCATTATCAAGAGAATAAGCAAAGTTCTGACTGACGGTAACTACCCGACTCACAAATAATCGTACATTTTTACACCACCCCCCTTCCTAAACATTTTTGTTTTCCCAAATTCCGCGTAAATATTCCATTTCCTTACAGACAGCAGATGTTAGAGTGAATGGTTTGGCTGTATGGCAGTGGGCGATATTCTCGCAGGCGCTGGGGGGAGGTCTTGAGGCGAGTTAGCGGCCGCCGTGGGCCAGTCGGCGTCGAGGCTAAATAAGAAATTGCGCGCGGAGCAGAGCGGAGCCGCCAGGGAGCCACGATAGATTGAAACAGCTCTCAATGACGCCGCTAAGCGTGTCCTGCGCGGGGCGGCGCGGCGTGGACGGCGGAATGCGGCCTCGAGAGACTGCGGTGGGCGTGGCGTAGCGGCGAGGTGCAGCACGTAGATGTGGAAGCTTGGCGAGGCGGGGCGGATTGCAGCGTTCGGAAGCGGGAACGCGGCGAGGTGGGTCGGGTCGTGTCAGAGCGTGGCAGGGAGCGGGGGGACAGTTAGAGATGTAAGGGCAAAGGAGATGTAAGGGACAGTTTAGAGATGTGGCAAAACAGGCAGAAGCGGTTAGGAGCGGGGAGAAGAAGGGACGACTGGGAACGAGCGGGGAAGTGCGGGGGCGGGCAGGGACGAGCGGTTACGACCGAAGAGGAGCGGGTAGCAGCGGGGACGTGCGGGGAGAAACGGAGAGTGACGGGGACGAGCGGGGACGAACGAGTAGTGGCGGGGAAGAGCGGACTGGAACGGTCAGGGGCAGGGAGGAGCGTACTGGAACGGGCAGGGACGTGGAGGAGCGGGGAGAAGCGGGGAGGAGCGGATAGAACGGGAAGCAGTGTGAGGCGATGAAGACGAGCGGGCAGGAGGAAAGCGACGGGGCGGGAGGGGAGGAGAGGGGAGGGGAGGGGCGGGGGAGGAGGGGCGTGATGGGTGACGGGGAGAGGAGGGGAGGGGCAGGATGGAAGCGACGGGGCGGAGGGGAGGGGCGGGGAGGGCGGGGACGAGCGGCACGGGAGCGAGGCAGTCTGCTCCGCGACACTTATCGGCGCTCCCCAAGGGCCTGTAAGTCGCGGGCGTGACCGCGGGTCGCTAGCGGCGCGCGGCTCTGGGGGAACCCGGGGGTGGAAGGGAAAGGGCGGGTGAGGGGGAGGGAGGGATCCCGGGGCGGGGGAAGGGAGATGTAGCAGGCGGGGCACACGCGCCTCAGACAACGTGCCCTTCAATATTGGCAGCGACGGGGAGGGGATTCGGTGTCCTTCCAAAAATACTTCGGCATAAATCTACTTTTTCTAACCCCTCCTTACTTTTGTTGTAACTCGTTGCACTTAGAAACGCCTCACTTCAGATGAAAATTCACTTTCGACATCCCTTTCGACACTACCGGGTCTTCTGAGTCTCCTACCGGCAAAGGTATCTCAGGGTGTCAAGAGATCTCGCTGCACTGCCTCTGGCCGAGAGGTCCTAGACTTCGGGTCCCGATGTACGGCCGGATTATCGACATTAGCTTGTCAGCTAGGACGAATTCTTCCGATGTCGGGAGGAGAATTCTATGGGTCAACTGCTCTGATCAGTAGTGTTCCGTAGTTTCTCTGGTCAACGCCAGGAAAATGGCGGAGCTGTACCCTAATAAACGAGCCACGAGCGCGCGATCTTACCTTCCTCCTTCATGTCCAACCCTCACACCTTTCACACAGTTACACGTGCTACATTACCACATATGGCAGGAGACCAGTTGGGAGCTTAGAGTTTGTACCGGCTGTTCTGGCGGTGCCTCGCAAGCCAACGTTGGTCATCGCCCAAATCGCCAGCCAGCAAGAAAAGATCATCTCCCCTTCCACGATTAAACATGTACTACATTTACTGGTCTCATGAGCTGAGCGGTGTATAGCTAATCAATTCGCTCGATATCGCTAATTAATCAATCCTCACTTACATATGAGATCTTTAGATACATTGAGATTTCGTCAGCACTAAATGTAATGTGTGCAAGCGGCACGTAAAAAGCTGTACGGAATTACATTTTAGCCTATCAGTCTACTCATCTGGTGCTTGAAGGTAAAAATACAGACATTTTTTCTCAACGATTCTGTATGTTTTTGGGGCGCTGAATTCACACTAGAGGCAATTTAGGCAATAGAGCGCATTCAAAGCAATGACGTTTGCTCCTCTCTCCAAAGTACGAGATTAGTTCACTTTCGCTTTCCTAATTCGCAGCGGTCGCAATCTAGTTTCACTCAGTGATTGGCTGATAACTACGTAACACATAGTAGAACAATATAATCACACAGCAGAGAAAATCAAGTCACATTCTTTAAAAGTCAGAGCAGATATCGGTGATTGGATGGAATCTCGATGTCAGGCAATTCCTAATTCTTCACAGCCGTATTTTTGTATAGTGAAGCTCTATTTCTTTTTAACTCAAAGTTTACATTTTGAAATAATATTTATGAAATTATGTGGTTCAATATATTTGTTTCTAATACGAAATGAATTTTTAATTTTATTCTTACCTTTCATAATTTGGCACATACGTACCTAACGTATTGACAAAGGCATAGACAAATAAGTTGTGGTTATTAGCTTTTTGGTGGCGATTGGTACTTACATATCGACTTTGTTTTTTCAATAGAATACTATTATGGAACAATTATAGTTTGTAATCTCCCTTCGAATGCACATGCACAAGGAGGGGTGACTCCCATCATCAACCGCTACTTTCCCAAACACTATCGCTCTCTCACTCGCACTGCGCGCCAACCGGTGGGGGCGGGGGGATGGGAGGGGGGTCGAAGAGCACAGGCCGGCTGAAGGTGCTGGGCATACCGGGTCTCAATGTGCAGTGAAGGTGTCAGCAACCCGAATCAAAACAATTACCGCTGGCTACGCACAAGCGCTGACACATAGTATAGTAAGGTTCAGTAAAAGAAATATTTGTATAGGAAGCCTCGCTCCAGGTCCTCAGTCCTATTACTTACGTCTTCGGGAGTTCAGGGGTAATATAGTGTGTGTTTCTAAGACAACAGTTCGCAGGTAATATGGCCTGAACATCAAGCTTCATCCTTACCATCCCGATCACAATTCCATCGAATTAGTTTGCGGCTAGATTAAGAAACGTGTTGTTAAACAAAGCATCATCTTTATGAGTTAAAGACAATGTACACCGAACACTGTTTTTCGGATATTATCCAGATAAATGGAAGTGTTGTGAACCCATTAAGAAATTTTAAGAAGAATATATGACAACAGACATTATGATGGACGAAATAATTTTTTCTTTACGGGTTAGTTCCTCTGAGGACAATAATGTCACACAGCCCAGGCTGCAGTGACATTGACGGCTAATAGATCCTCCTTGCGGTGAGAGGGCGACGACTCGCGTGCGTGCAGTAGGCCAACACGTCTGCAACTGTGTCGGCGGTGAGTGAAGCCCGCAAAAATAAGCTCCTCGCAAAAGGGAGATTTCAAACTTTTAGTTTTTACACCAATAGGTAGATGACGAGAAGACAAAGTAATACCACAAATATTGGTATTATTTGGATATTAACAGCACGAATGTTATTAAAATCCGGCGATTCACGCAAGACAGGTTTTTCTAAAGTTCGTCATATGGCGAAGAGCAGGGTAGCGCAGTCCTTTGAGACCTTTTTTATCCTGACTTTAAGAAAAGTCTCGGCAAAGCCCCCCCCTATTACAGCCATCAGAGAATGATTTCAATTTTCTTCCAAGAGAACCAACAGCAGTGACAAGTAGATCACCGTTGTGTCTTGATTAGTAGCATCGTCCCTTAGATCAGGCACATCGGCAGCATCGTCGATTTTTAAAAGAGGCATACCAATGAAGGGGGTATCAGTTAAGGACTTCAACGATCTCTTCTTCTCTATGTTTAGGTAGTGAACTTCAATTTTTTATTTGTAACTTTATTAAAATCTTTCTGAACCATTAGTGATGGTTTCGCCTTTCAATACGTTTATTGAAAACATTCGAACCGGCACCATACATAATCGCTTCGTAAAAACTCCGGCATTTTCATACTGTTCATAATAACGTTAAAACCTTTTTATGGTATCTGCTGATATAGAAAACAGTTAGACAATGCAAGAGCATCATAGTAAATGAACTAGTTCTTCAAAAACATGATGTCGCCAATTGCGTTCCTGTGGAAAACTACAAGAACAGAAAATGTTCAGACTATATACGCCCTTCCCATACCTCACAAACTGAAAATACTTTAAAAAGCGTAGAAAATTGTTGCAAAATATTGCTAAACACACTATTGTACTTTGGAACTATTTACATAGTTCTTACATATATAAAAGGTTCCTTCTATTATAATGAAAATATTATGGGTAATTATTGGTACCGCGAATCGTACGGCAAACCCAATGTTTTTGTTTGCAACGCTATTGTACCATTTCCAGTTAAGATACTACTCAAATTATTTGAAATTTATTTAGTAACCATATATGTACATTTTTTAAGTAACTATTCAATTTTGGGTAGAGAAGCATGCACCGTTATTAAAACGAATTTTAATGAAACTAGACTACGAACTCGCGACGGGGCGGGCCAGGCAAGGGCCGTAACGGGGTGGAGTGGGGTCAGAGCCGGAGCGAAGTGTGGGCGGAGCGTGGGTAGGGCGTGAGCTGGGCGTGGGCGGGCCAGGGGCAGAGCGTGGGCAAAACGTGGGAAAAGCGATAGCGGGACGTGGGAAGGGCGTTGGCGGAGCGTGGAGAGCGCGTGGACGTGGTAACAACGGAAAACTACTGATTAGATCAGCCGACCACTAGAATTCACCTCTGGGCCCCTCTCGCATTAGACCCAGCTCTGAAGCTACTACCAAGTGTCAAGGTAGAGACGATAACAAGCCCCTTTCCCCACCAAACTGTCCGCTCGACCGGAAACTCTTCTCCCTTCCACTGGGAGAACGCGTGCAGGTATCTCCCCCAGTGGGTCTTCCCTAGCCCGGAGAAGTTCTCTGCGGTACCGACATGTGTAGTAGTGTAATGTGTATTAGTGTTTGATCTTTGTGTGTGTGTGTGTGTGTGTCATAAAAGAGGATAAGAGAAAAAAGAGAGCATGCGGTTCGTGTCTCGTGTGTTAGATTACTGCTCCGGCATTCGTCTGGAATTGGTGGGGGAAACCTCGGAGAACTACCGATCACAGCAGCCGGCGACTAGAATGCTCCAGACAGATGCGGATTTGAGCCAGCTACAGGGCTAGTGTCAAAAATCAGCTGCCAACGCCTGGACTAACTCCAAGACCCCCTGTCAGAGTCGCTGCGCAGGCAGCCGCAACTCTGCTCAAGAGAGGGGACGACTCCTACGAGCAGTTTCACGAACAGGCCTGCGAAGCAGGGAAGCGCCACATTTGCCAGCACAGTTGGAGTCGGCAGGACGATAAGTAGTATGCTTTGCGCCTTTGTGCTTTCTGGAATGAATGTTGGTAGAACGCGAGGGATATGCTAAGGCTGAAATTCCTAGACGTCATAACAGGAAACGATATGGTGGATATACTACACATTAGGTAAGGATATGTATCTCAATGACGTAATTCCCATGTACATATTTTCATTGCTTACTTTACTACAAACTATATTGTCTCCGTCGGGAGAAATCGTTTTTCACAAACTGCAGAAACTAAAAAGTACTAAAAGTATTCCTTTTTACAATCAAATACTAATAATAGTAATGTTACTAAAAGTAAGATTCGCTATAGTTATTTATGCACCAAGCACGTTATAAGGGTTCTAATGACCTCGAGCGAAAAAACACCCTCGGGCCAAAGGTCCTCTGGCGTATTGTTACCGCTCGACCATTAAGAACAATTAACGTCCGTGGTATATACACAATTTTATTTTCCCTCCTAATTTTATTGATTCATATTTACTCATTTACTAATTAACTAGATGACCTTGACTTGGTTTGTCTTTTCATATTTCTCCCTCATAACTTCCTTTGATATTCTCTTCTCAGAATGCCTTACTAGCGAGAGATACGTTATGCAGCGTATATCGAACTCCGTGTGTAAGGCAATAACAAGCTATAACGTAATCAGAAAAATATAAAATAGTTTTTCCTTAGTGTTATGCTTTTAAGAGCCCCTCGGATGGTTCGTGGACAGGCTGGTAGTTTTCTGTGAGGTGGTCTGTGGTCCGATTCACGGCAGGAACAAAAATGAAGCTGTTGCTTTCTAAAACAAATCGTCTCTATTTCTGCAGGTGTATGATAAAAGAAAGCTCAGCTTATTTGGCCTTCCTAAGTATGGTAATGGGAAGACTTGCCCCATGCGTGGAGAATATATAAAAACAGGGCTCAGGTCTGGCAAAAAGTTGGATGAACCCGATCGTAAAATGCCAAATAATTTTCATGACATCACAATAGAAATCACCTAACTGTTTTTTCGGAGCTGTTTTAAATGAGTATCATTTGCCATTTTCCTCTTATTTTAGTTTCCGATGCCTTTTTAAAATTCTTAGGGAACTACACCGGCACACACTTCGTGTTGATCGGAGAAACCATAGAAAACCGATTAGAGCTGCTGGTCACTAGAAATGCTCTCCGGACCGTGGCTGAATTTGATCTAGCAAACTGGCTAGTGTCGAAAATCCTGCCACCGCCGGGACACGAACCCGAGGGCTTCCCGGCCCGAGGCGCACCCGACCGACCTGCTCTACCTCCACGAGCGGCGGCCACGTCCCTTCCTCGGCCAGGAGAGGCGCCCGTCACGTCAGCTCGGAAGTATTCCTCGTAATTACGAAACAATTTCCTTTTATTTGCGTCTTCCACTTGCTTGGCACGCGCACTACTCTCATTATGAATTTTCAGTTAAATTTCATTTGCAGCTCCCTCGTGAAATACGTCATCAACTTGTTGTGGCAGTTATTTGCCTTTTCTCGCGAGGAAATGTAATTAAAATACGTTGGCAAATAAATAAAGTGCCTAGCTCGGAGCTCATCTGCGGCTACTGCCTGCTTGGTTCTACCTTGCAGTGCCTGAATGTCGACCTGAACCTTACGGAAGTGTAACAAAGCTGCATCCCACCCGTTATCATTGGCACGGGCATATTCTTACACGTGTGAAATTTAATGCAATGTAACGCAACGCCATTTATTCAGTGTATTGAATTTATCGTTTGTGGCTGAAATACCGATTGTTTCTGTGAAACGTTGAAACGTCAAGTGAGCAGGATTTCCATTTCTGAGATCATGGTTGTCTTCACGAATGAATAACACATTAATACTTCAAAATCAAATTGCAATCATCACAAGTTTCAGACACTGTCCTGTTATTTATCCTGTCACTAAACCTCGTATGAAACAAAAATACGAACAGTATGAGTTGTAAGAATCCTTGATTGACATAATTATGTATATTTGCCGCGTAAAGCAACGTTCCTATTGTTAAAGTGATCTTGGAAGATACCCTTATCCCAAAAGATGTAAATACTACAAAAGAAATATGTTGACATCTATCCTCTAAGTTACTACTAAAAGTAGATACACATACCCGAAACTATTTTGTTTCGCAAATAGAGAGTGAGTATTCCTATATAACTGAAATTCGTCTTACGTTTGTCATGAATTTTTTCAATCATATTTCAAGAACATTCTGGCACGGTAAGATAAGACGTTATAAAAAAAATACTTTCTAAAATAATACAATTATGCATTTCTGACACCCAAAATATAACAATTTGCGAGAAAAATATTTATAAATAATCTAATCTGTAAGAATATTCATAAAATTAATTACTTTTGAGTACCATATACATTTTAAATATCATTTCATCCCTCACCGGAAAATTACATATTTCGGACACATACTCTTGAACATTGAAATTTCAATATTGTCTTTGGATTGAATTCCATAATGAAGAAATCAGTTCATCGTCCCAAAATAATGCGATCCATCTAGTTCAATTTGCAACAAAATGAACAAAATTCAACATTTTTTCCGTTCACATTGCGAGATTTGAAGTTGGCAACTCCCGTTATTCGTCTTTGCCGTTGATTGGGAACGCGTGGAAGAAGCTTTGATGGGGCTCCGGCGCCAATGGGCCTCCACTCGTATTGAGGTGTGTGCTGTTGGCATCGATTGCTATCATCGTCCGCATTACGCACAAAGCGCGCCGTAAAGAATGCTCCTCTTCGCACAGGCGACTCCGTCCGTCCGTCCGTCCGTCCGTCCGTCCGTCCGTCCGTCCGTCTGTCCGTCTGTCCGTCTGTCCGTCTGTCCGTCCGTCCGCTCGTCCGCTCGTCCGTCCGTCTGTCCGTCCGTCCGCTCGTCCGTCCGTCCGCTCGTCCGTCCGCCCGTCCGTCCGCCCGTCCGTCCGCCCGCCCGCCCGCCCGCCCGTCCGTCCGCCCGTCCGTCCGCCCGTCCGTCCGTGCGTCCTTCCGTCCGTTTTTTTAAAACACAGAGTTCGTCGAAAATGAAACCAATAACACTTCACTGAACATCCTTCAATAGAACAAAATAGAAGAAAATTGTAGCCGGTTTTGATAAATTACTTGTATAAAATTTGCCCAAAGTTCCAGAAAAATCACTCATATTTTCGAAAAATTCTACATAACCACATTTTAAGATCTGTTTTAGAACAACCGATTTTTTAAAATAAAATCATCAATGTTGTTGCTGGAAGACACCGAATATTTTTGAATTTTTGTAATGTTCTAAAAATTAGAGATTTCAATGAAAATGAGATCACGCCATATTCCTTTACATTATCCGAAAATAAAGTTTAATAAAAAAATTTCGAGACATTTTTAAGAAAGTATTTGAAAATGTTGGGCCTCTTTAGAGTACCCCAAAAATCCAAATATACTTTTCAAATGTCTGAAGGTCTCGAGTTCAGAAACATAACGGAATATAATTTTTGGAGAAAACCATCTGGACGGTTTAGGCGCTAGCGTTGACCACAGACAGACAGAAATACAAACAGATATACAAACAGAAAAAAGACGGTTTGGCCGTTAATTGCTTTTTGGATATCAAAGCCTTACCAAACATGGATTCCGAGTAATTTGCAACATAAAGGAAAAAGTATTTCTGTCGAAAAATCACATATTTTTCAGCGCACGATTGCTCTTCTTATGAAGTAAGACAATGAAGTAAAAAATACTGTAACCGCTCTCGATAATAAATACTGTCTTATCTTCGTAGGTTTATGACCTTCTTTATTTGGCGAAATGCTAACTACACACTTGCAGCTTGAAACAACTAAGACGATAAGCGAAGTTACAGAGTTAACGTGTATGTATTATTAGGATAAAAGTCTAATCTGCAAGCTTAATGTCGTCATGTTTGTTAGGCTAAGAATAATTTTGCGACATGGTCGTATACCTGTGTCTTTGTGGTTGTGGCAAGAACAGAGATAAAACGAGCGAAAACTTTCTTACTACGAATGGTAGAGATTTTACTGCTACGTATGACGGACGAACTCTCAAGTTTCCATGCCTTTATCTCCATTATTTATAGACGTTTGCAAAAAAGGTAATTTAGATGGTTCAAGAACATTTTACACCTTTCCTCAAATAGTGTTTCAAAAATACACTTTTACGTATATATTATTACGGAACACTACGAAACACATTCATATCTCGCATTCCATTGTCGATTTTCGATTCAGAATTCCAAACATAAGCAAAGACTCGTCAGCCCCAACTTTTTTACTTGTATGCTTTTTCACGCAGTTTTAACAAAATACTATTATACTTCATTTTTTCTAGTGATATTGAGTGCGATTCTGAAGATGTAAATTTTTTTGGGTTCTATCTTAATAAATACAAGAAAGTGAATAAGTTGAAGGTGTTATTGATGTTCGCTCCTTCTCATAAATGTCTATCTGCACTTTCCCATCGATCTTTTATACGTATAACAGTTGATGGCATCGCAGTGGCTGTGCTGTAGAAGGGAACGAAGAACCATTTTCTCTCCATCCCTCGCCTTCCCACCTTTCCCTTCAAAACTCACTGCAGTGCCGCCGCACCTCACGTCGCGTTGCGACCCAATTTATGTTCCCCCGACACCTACTTCTTACCTGCCCACGTCCCGTCGTCCCCGCCCCGTCCCCGCCCCGTCCCCGCCCCGTCACCGCCCCGTCACCGCCCCGTCACCGCCCCGTCCCCGCCCCGTCCCGCCCGCCCGTCTCTGCGCTCGTGGACCGGGCCGTGGTGGAGCGGAGCAGGGTGGGATGGGGTCCACGTCCGGCGTAAGTCCGCCCCCCCCCCCGGTGGCGCCGCCGCCGATGCCTCGTTCGCTCCGTGGCGAAGTCCTTCCGAGATGAGCTAATGCTATTTCAAGACCGGCGCCCGCTAAATGATGGATGTCGCTGGGCCGTTGGCAGAGCGCATCGGCTTTCTCATTTCGCCGCCGCAGATTCGTCGTCGGCGCTGCGGCCCCGGCCGTCGTGGGAGCGGCCGGCGGGGGAGGAGAAATGGACGGGGCGGAGCGCGGTGAAGCAGGGAGAGCTGAAGCGAGGCGAAGTGAAGTGGGGCGAAATATGGTGAAGCGAGGTGTAAAAGTATCAGGATGGGTAGAGACGCAGTGGGGCGCGGCGGGGCGTAGCGGGGAGCGGAGGGGAGGTGCTGGGAGGGGCTGGGAGGGGATGGCAGGGGCGGGGCGGGGCAGCACGGATGTTTGTGGCGGAGGAAGCATAAAAGGTGTCTATGCATTTATATTAGTCTCGTTTTGGGAACAGAGCAACCTGTCTCGAAAAAATTCAGTGTTGAAATCTTAGGAATAGCGGGGTAGATAGTGAAAATGGTCCCGGCGTTTACGCATTGCTAGTCTGATAAAACTGTTGATCCCATAAAAAATGAAGTTTATAGGGTTTCCATCTTCACTCGACCGTTCGCAGATCGAAAAAAGAATTGGCTGAGATAACACAGGGTGTCAACTGATGTCACTGCAGTGCCTGACCGGGAGGTTCTAGGGTTCATGCCCCGACGTCGGCAGACTTGTGAACAGGAACTAGAGAGCCAGCTGGAGGAGAATACGAGCGGCTGGTCGGTAGTTTTTCGTGGTTTCTCCGATCATCACCAGGCGAATGCCGCAGCAGAACCCTAACAAAGGGGCCACAGACAGCGCGCGATCATTCAATCCTCTTCTTTATCCTATTCTCATCCCCTTACATGCACTGCACTACCACATGTCTAGAGAATCGGGTAATGGAGGTAATGAAGTCTGTTCTAAAATAAATAGAGGTTTGTTAAATGTCATGTTCAATATTTGGAAAAGACGAATAGAATTTCTTTCTTTTATTGGAGTAAAGACTATTTATAAAATAAACTCTCAATAACTGATCCAATTTTTTTCTATACATTTTTTCTCGGATAGAGAAAATGCAAAATTTTGGAAAATTGCAAAAGTTAGAAAGAATGCAAGCAAGTATGTGCTGCTGTATGTCTCTGAAGGTAGTGGAAAATCTCAAAATACAAGTAATAGAATACTTTCATTTACGTCGTATTTTGCTATAATAGATTATAATGTTGGTCGCACATGGTTGAGTTCTCGGGATCAGTCAGGTATTTTTTCTATAATTTTGGGATACAATAAAGGAAAAGTGCTGTGATACTCCCTACACTTTGCTTTTGTGTACAGGGGACGCAAGAATCGAAAATGGAGTGTATAGACATATTAAACTCTTTAACGTTTGGATATTTGAAGATTAAATAGCAACTAATATCTCATGTTAAAATAAATGTACAATATCTTCTGCAATGACAATATTGATTCTATAATAGTTGTAAAAGTATGAGGAATAAAGATTGCCAAAAAACGTGAGGCAATAAATTATTTATTGAAAACGTTAGGTTTTCTCTGTCAAATATCTCTAATGAGGTTGGAAAAAGCAAAAAATGAAAACAAACAATTTTGGAAACTCGCATTCTGAATAAACAAACGTATTATCTACGATGCAATTTCAATGCATAAGAAAAAATACATCTTTTTTACTTTGTCTCTGTTTGGAATGATTAGAATGCTAACATACTAAAAAGTCTGTGAGATCCGTGAGATAAAAAAGGGCATGCGGAAAGCCCGTT
>JAZDUA010001043.1:0-117500 GCA_038098605.1 Gryllus longicercus
TATTTTTTTTTTTCGTTAATCGGCGCCGACTAGGACCACGCATGCAAGCATCCTGCATTTAACCGTGGCTCAGTTTTTATTTATTATCACCACGGGTGGCAGGTGCTTGCAACAACTTTTGGGGGGACCAGCATTTTTAGCTGGATCCGATTTTTATCCCCCACGGTTGTTAGCCCTGAGGGTATGGAAGATGAAATGATGATATGATGATAATGGGGTGAAAGGACAACACATACAGACATACACAATACACTCATGCCCGAGGCGGGACTCGAACCCGCGATCTTCTGGTCCGAAACCACTCCGGCACTACTGCCTTAGCGATCTCGGCCATCTGATCAGCCACTACGTTATAGTTTTTTTTTTTTTTTTGTTATTATTTAAGGTCGCATCAACGTCTAGGTCATTAGCGACCACTATTGCGTGTAACGGTATGGTAACTGTGAGGATTACACGATATGATGATGATAGGGGGCGAAAGAACGAACACTATACAACCAAACCTGAGGCGGCACTCGAACCCGCGATCCTCGGTCCGTGATCGCTACGGACTTAGCGGCCATCAGCCCGGCTCTATAGTTTGTTTTCTACTCACGGAAACAGGAGATTGGTGGCGCAGTTGTGGCTTCGGATTTGGATTCACAGCGTCGAAATACATAGAGAAACATGTGTCAAGTCTCGGGGTCAGAAACCTTTTATTTTATTTTTGTGTGCTTGTGTTATTTTTGAAAATTGGCTTCGAATTCAGATTCAGCGCGTCGACATACGTGTCAACTCTTTGAATCTGGCAACAACACCCGAAAACAAAAATAGCAAAAAAAATCAATTTCACTGGTGGTTTTTGCCATTAAAAACTACAGGGTGTAGCTTCAGATTGGGACTCAGAACATCTAAATATATAGAGAAACATATGTCAAGTTTTTGGGTTTAAACATTTTTTTAACATCATCGTTTAACATCACTTGGTATTTTTTTGACAAATTATTTGACGTTAAATAAATAAATAAATAAAATAACTAAAATAAATAAATAAATATACAGTGTTGTCCGTTTAAGGTACCTGAAATGATGAAAATCGTTAATATTCATGTTTTTCAATTTTTTATTGCGTCCCTATGCTATGTATTATTCTCTTTTTAATTCTTCAACCCGTTTCCTGCTACGTTCATTCGTTTTAGAGAAAATAATTTTTTCGAAGCAAGTGCCAACTGTCAAGTCCTTAGCGAGTGCACTTCAGACGCATTTTCCCGCACTGGGAATTTTCAGCACATCAATGCTTCTCAAACATCATACATCATTAATGATAAAAACTCATAATATAATTGTTTTTGAAGCCAGTAGCACATTATTTCCTCTTGAGAATGGCTAGAATTGTTAATGGGGCAGTAAAAGTTTCAGTTATATGCACTGAAATCTCCAGAATAAATTTATAAATTTTTTTTTCTCAAAATAACCAAATCCTGACTCTTTACTTTCCACAGGGTCGTTACAATTTTACTTAATTCAGTAGAATACACAATTATTCTGATTAATCTAAATACATGAAAATGAATACATATGTTTAGTGTTATGATGTCTGAAATAACTTGTATTTTCGCCAAATACTTATAAACAAATAAAGAAAAGTTAAAAAGAACTGATTTCGAAAAACATAAAAAAAATCATTTTTACAAGGGGAAACAATTGAGACAAAATCTTGATTTTTTTTTCGGCAGACAGCTACCTACTAGTATGCGACTGTAAAGCGTCGACCACGTCTGCGACGCGTATCACGTGCAGTGCGGTCACGTGAGGCCGAGCTGCAGTTTCGGGTGAACGGCCCCGCCATTCCGAAGCCACCCGCGCGCCGCGTACACAAGTCACGCAGTTGGGGCGCTGCACTTCGCGCGGTCAGCGGAGCGGAGCGGACAGGGGCGAGGCGCGAATAAATGCATTTCCTCCCGCCAGGCGCGCCACCTCCGCGCTCCGCCGGGGGCGTGGTGGCGGGGGCGGGTGGGGACGGCGGGGGGTAGCGAGGGGGGCAGAGGTAGTGGCCAAGATTTCCGAAAAGTGTGATCCAAAACTTCAGGAGGGGCTACGTTGGATTTTGGGATTTTTTCTTCTTCTGTAAACGATCCGAAAAAAAGATTGGGTCACTGACTTTGGAATTCTGTGGTGATTAAAGTAAGAAACGTCATTTGGCACACAACAGACATGTGAATCTAGTCTGTTATTTTTTTACGAGCCATCTGTAGGCCTACAGATTTCTAGTACGAAATTACGCACGTATTTCCGTATCGTCTTGTAAGAAAATAGTACATTACGAGACAATGATGTAATGATCGGCTTCTCAGCTTCTCCTTGGGGCCCTACACATCGAGATTCAACCAGCGCCGTAGCGTGCGTGCGTTGCCCAGGGGGGAGAAAAATTTCGCCGCCCGTAATTCAAAATACCACAAGATATTATTATTTACTGTGAAATTTTGCCGCCCCCAATATGCTACGCCATTGGGTTCAACTGGATGATAAGTTGTGACTTTACATTTCGCACAGTCGTCGCCGCCCCCCTGCCCCACTGCATCGGAGTCTGTGGGTGGGGTAGGGGGCGGGGGATTGGAGGCGCCGCAACGACATAATGTACAGTGGCGCCCTCGCGCGGCGGCCGCGGGGACGGCGAGCCACGCGGCGCGCGCCGGATATGAAACTAATTAATACGCCGCGAAGAATTAGCGCCGCCGCCGCTGGTTAAATGGCGAAACATTAATCTCGCGAGGCGCCTCCGCCGGCCACTGTGTTGCCAAAGGAGGGGGAGGGGGCACGCGGGACGGGTAAGCGGAGGCGAGGGAGGGGAAGAGGAAAATGCAAAGAAAAAAGGAGGAGGTGGCGCGCAAAGAAAGACGTCTTGCGGGTGCGAAAAGGGCAGAGAAGAGAGAGGCGGTAGGAAAGAGAAACGGGCCAAGGAGTGAGAGGGGAAAGGATGAGAGAGGGGGAACGAGAGAGAGGGGGAAGGAGAGAGGGGGAAGGAGAGAGAGGGGGAAGGAGAGAGAGGGGGAAGGAGAGAGAGGGGGAAGGAGAGAGAGGGGAAGGAGAGAGAGGGGGAAGGAGAGAGAGGGCGAAGGAGAGAGATGGGGAAGGAGAGAGAGGGAGGAAGGGGAGAGAGAGAGAGAGAAGCAGCAGCAGCAGAAGAAGAAGAAGAAGAAGAAGAAGAAGAAGAAGAAGAAGAAGAAGAAAAAGAAGAAGAAGAAGAGAAGAAGAAGAAGAAGAAGAAGAAGAAGAAGAAGAAGAAGAAGAAGAAGAAGAAGAAGAAGAGTTCAACCAAAATGACTTCCTAGGTCCGTATGGCGATAATGACCAGAGATATTGATTTGCATGAAATTACATATCTGGTTCTTGATTAGTTACAATATAACTTTTGTAAGACGTTTTACGAGTTATGTTTTGGAAGTGATTTGAACTCTATTTGATTATCCGCATTTGTTTCCCAGTGCTACACATTTTTACATATTTATGAAAAAACATTCCTTCGCTTATTTCAATATTTTATGCACTATGTGTTCCCGTAAAGGAGCCCTCTTTTACCTTTTAGTTACATTTAAAGTGGTGAACGGTTTTTAGAAGTAGAACTACACTTTTATCTGCAATTAGTACAACGGTTCAAGAATGACAACAAAAAAAATTCTGACATCGAGCATAATTTAAACAATATTCACAATAAAAAAAAGAAAGATGAACATTTGAACATACAAAACTGCGTTGTAACACACTGCTTTCTAAATGGAGAATTATCACAAAAGGATTCAGATACTTGATTAAATATTGTTCTACAGATAATACAAACGAGCTCTTTGAGAGTTTGATTAATGCTTTTACTTCACCATTGCGCATAATAGCATTATTAATGCATGCACATTATGCAATTTAATATATACGTTGATGTATTTGATGACCCTTTAAATAGTGCATTGATATTTACTAATTTAATATTTTTATTAAATTTCTGTTCATATTTTATCCCTGGAATACACAGATGTGTGGCACGGCACCCGAGTTCTTTGAATTGATACCAGTCGGCGCTGGGCTGGATATTATTGTTGTATTTCATCTGAGTACGTTTTCTTTGCTCCTGTACAGGTTGATTGCAGCAATCTCTTTTTACTACTTTATATGTTTTTCATTGTTTGGGGTACTGTAGCAAACTTAAGTATTAGGAAGTGTGAAATATGGAATTAAAACATCTCCTGATATCACAGATCTGAGAAAAGGACGGTCAAAACAAGCTAAGTGCAGAGTATAACCAAGAATAAAGAATAGGAAAACAAAATATTTTTGTGGCAAATGTAAAATACCTACTTGTGCTGACCATAAAAACGATGTGTGCCTGTCATGAATTGAGTGAACCATTCGATATTTTGTCTTTCGATTTGATAATGGGTAAGCAAATAAAACTGATTTTACAATGATATTTTCTGTTCTAATTTCAAGGAACTAACCAATAAAATTATTACTTTCTAATTGCGGCGCTGTGATGCCCCATCTGCAGTATTTCAGGGTTAAATATTTTAGTCCCAGATGTTGGATCATATTAGGCGCGTGTTATTCCGAACAAATCCAAACGCCCCGACAATGATATTCGAGGCTGAGCTGAAGACGGAGCCTTCTCGTCCGCCCCCTCGAGCTGCAGGGTGATTAATGATTGGAGGCCGCGCCAACAATTCGCAGATTCATTAGTTGAACGTCGTATCACTTGCCTGTCCCCCTCCCCCCTCCCTCCTTCCCTTTGTGGACGACACTTCGCCGGCAAGTGAACATCCCAGGCATATTTGCCCTCCTCTATTGCGAGAGTTTGTCATCCGATAACAATATTCTCCATTCAGTCTGCCCGCTCGGACCTCCAAGTCCATCCATTCATCTGCATTACTGCTACTGGCGGGGGCGGACGCGGTTGTAGCCTTCTGGAATGCACCGAGTCCTTGAGAGGGGTTCTCGTGAAGTAGAGAGTAGTCTAATTGTACTGGTGGTTGTACTTGTAAGTGGTTAGTGGCGGCTTAGGTGTCTCAGGGCATTAATTGATCTCTCTGCAGTGCCTTTGATAGGGAGGGCCTCTACCGAAGGTGGCAGCAATTCCACACTACTTACACAGCTAGGTTGAATTCGGTCGTTCTCTGGAGGAGAATTCTAGCGGTAGTTTTTCCGTGGTTTCCCCCGATCAACACCAGGCGAATGTCGGAACAGTACCTTTACAGACAGAGCGAGATGTGTCCTTCCTGACTTCTTGGCTGTTCGAATGACGCCGAGTCGTTGGCAGAGAGGGCCGACGTTCTCCACCTGTCATGTTGTAGGCTTTCTCAGGACAGTGACGCCGCGGCACTGCGCGTCCGGTATTTACATTACAGGCGAAAACGGTCGGCCTCTCAGCCAACGACGCGGGTGCCCCCCTCGCCAGTCAAGGCGTCATGAATTCGAGCCACGGAATCTTCCATTGGCCCTTTTTCCTGTCCCTTCCTTGTCTATCTCATCCCTTTGGCACACACACACTAGCCACACACCACACACACACACTAGCACACACACACACACACACACACACACACACACTAGCACTACTCTACCTCATATGTTGCGCAACGTGACGGTAGGTTAGAGCTTCTCTTGGATGGGGGCGGTGCCTCTTTGACGGAAGATACCTGAATGGAGGACGCCCCCCCCCGCAAGTCAACAGGTAGTTCGGCGCTGGAGCCAGTTGAGCGACGAGACCACCGCCCCATTCCCGCGACGAAAACATGCACCTACACTTACGACACTATTGACCACAAATAGTTGAGCGCCTAGAATCACAAATCAATCATGCAAACAGGCCACTCACACACACGACACACACTTACTGTCTCTTTCTCTTTTTTTCTTTTCTCTTTCTCTCCTTCTCACTTTCTCTCCCCTTCTTTCTCTCCCCCTCTCTTTCTCTCCCCCTCTCTTTCTCTCCCCTCTCTTTCCTCCCCTCTCTTTCTCTTCCCCCTCTCTTTCTCTCCCCCTCTCTTTCTCTCCCCTCTCTTTCTCTCCCCCTCTCTTTCTCTCCCCCTCTCTTTCTCTCCCCCTCTCTTTCTCTCCCCCTCTCTTTCTCTCCCCCTCTCTTTCTCTCCCCCTCTCTTTCTCTCCCCCTCTCTTTTCTCTCCCCCTCTCTTTCTCTCCCCCTTCTTTCTCTCCCCTCTCTTTCTCTCCCCTCTCTTCTCTCCCCTCTCTTTCTCTCCCCCTCTCTTTCTCTCCCCCTCTCTTTCTCTCCCCCTCTCTTTCTCTCCCCCTCTCTTTCTCTCCCCTCTCTTTCTCTCCCCTCTCTCTCCCTCTCTCGTTCTCTGTTCTTTCTCTTCCTTTCCCCTTCTTGTTGCCTCTCGCTCTTTGTCTCTCGCTCTTTCTCTCTTGCTCTTACATATCCACCACACTGTCCTCTATCCCTTTACCTATTCATTTCTCAGTTCGAGCATCCGGCTTTCTACGATTGCAGCAAACAAACTTCGCTCCGCCATCCAGCTACCAGCAGCAACCGCTCATTCTCGCCCCGAGGGCTGCGGACACCTCTCTCTCTCTCTCTCTCTCTTCTCTCTCTCTCTCTCTCTCTGTCTCTCTCCCTGTCACGTGGGCTGCCACCGCGCGCGCGAGCGCTCGTCCGTCTCTCGCGTGGATGAACCAACGCCGCCCCCGCCGCCGCCGCCCGCCCGCCCTTCGAGGCGATAAATTTCATTGCGGAGAGCTCGCGCCCGCTCGCGCCCCATGCGGCAACAGCCGCCCCCACCACCGCCCCCACGCCCCCGGCCCACCCCCCCCCGCCGTCCTGCCGCCCTCTGCAGAACTGACCGCCCCGCCACCCCTGCCGCCCTCCCACCCCTGCCGCCTCACCGCCCCCCCCGCCGCCCCCGTCCCATCTGCCGCCGCCGCCGCCACCTCATCGCGTGGCGAAGCGAATCTTACTCCTCAGAGATTCTAGGCGCCTCGACCGGAGGCCCTAGGGCTACACTCCTCGACAGTACTAGCATTTACCCCACTAGCTACGCAGCTTGGTCCAATTCAGTCGCCGTCGCTCACGCCCACACCGTGAGAGCTGCTAAGGTCACCGCACCAAAAAAGGACAGTTGTTGGTATACTGCAACTGTTCTTTTTTTCTCTGTGTGCAGTGCCTCTGGCGGGAGGTCCTAGGGTTACACTCCCGACAGTAGTACGATTTTCCACACTAGCTACATAGACAGATCGAGCTCAGTCTCGCTCTCTGGAGGACAAACCTAGAGACCTCTGCGATCTTTCCTCGCCGTTCCTTTTTCTACTCTCATACACACGAACAATGGCGCAACACTACCACACATGCTGGGACGTCGGTTGGGGAACTTAGAGCTTGTTCCGGCTAGGGTAGAGCCCCTCTCATCCTCGCAGATTCCCTGTTAGTCGGCGCCGGATACCGGTGTCCAGCGAGGAAATGATTAGCACCACCTCCTCGAGGGAAAAATCATACACTATACTTATGGGACTAATGGCCTTAGCAGTAGACGCGCAAGGAATAATTAATCATTCATAAAAAGGCAATCATCATCTTTGAAATAATCCTTATTGTTAATAATACAAACTAATCTTGCTCTTCTCCTCTCTCTCTCTCTCTCTCTCTCTCTCTCTCACGCTCTCTCACACTCACTCTCTCTCCACACTCACTCTCTCTCACGCTCACCCTCTCTTCACGCTCTCTCACACTCTATTACTTTACGGTCGTACTTCTTTCCAATCCCTCTTTCTCATCTATCACCGCCCCTTCCACTGGCGTTACGCAGGTCAGCTCCTGACGGAGACAAAAATATGTTTCCCTGCCAAACCCTGATGTTCGACGAGTTGCCTATCAGCAAGGCAAATGTCATATGTAAACCTTTAAAACGATATTTTCCACCGTGTGTTGCTCAGCAAAAAGTGATCATCTTTGACCTTCCTGCATGTTCTAAGACTTTGCAACTTTTTTTCTAAGACACTTGTGCGTGTTTGTCTGTTTGTTGGCGCTTATTTATTTTATCGCTGAAATCACTATTAGTCGAGAAACAGCAACATATTGAATAAAAATTATAAAATAAAGCTTTACGTTTTGAGCCCTTTTCAATATTATAAGAAGGCCACGGTAAACCTGCAGCCCCACAATACGCACACCTACTATTAACACTGTGTATGTATGTATGTATGTATGTATGTATGTATGTATGTATGTATGTATGCATGTATGTATGTATGTATGTATGTATGAATGTATGAATTAATGTATGTATCTATGAATGTATACAATAGAAGTATTGATTGTACTCTTAACAAGTTCATTAAGCAGCAAGTCCATGGGCGTTGTTCCAACGTGTGTGCCTAAGTCGCTTACAATACCCTAATGTTCATTCAACGCAATTCGTTACATATCACTCAAAAAAAAAGGAAATTTTTAGAAGTCGGTTTATGTGCATTGCCTCTCATGAATATATAAAACAATAATAATTTTAATAATTAACAACAACTATTTGAGTACTCACCTTCTTAATTTTTCAAAAATTATATTAACAAACAGGCGTCATAATATTTTGATGTAACTTGAATAATATGAAATAGCGATCAAAATGATTGTCCATTAACGTACACCATTGATACAAAATAACTCTTATAACTCCATGAAGCACCCCACATTCAGGACCAGCACGTGCGTCGTGTTCCTCCTGCCATCGCTTCCGTTGGGGCGTGCGCGCTCTCGCAGTCACTGGAAGTACCGGCGCCCGCCGCAGCGCGCGCGCAGGTCGTTTCGGCACACACGAGCGACGCCGAACGGAATTTATGGGGCGGGCGCCCACGTGTGCCGCTACAAGCGCCGGGTGCTGGGAGCAATTCTCTCGCCCTCCGTTTGGACTGCGATTTTCGCAACTCTGCCCCTGGCAGGTATCAGCTGTTGAAGGTTGCGTCCAATCGGGGAGCTTGAACGTCACCGTAGTGACGTCACTATGGTGACGCTTCAGCTCCCGATTGGATGCAACCTACCAGGAAGCACAGTTGCATAAATCGCAAGTAAGTCCCGATTGGCGTGTTGGGGGAGAATTGACAGATTCCAGGCGCATCTAATGATTGATTGATTGATTGATTGTTAGTGATTCTGGGCGCGTCAACTACTACGGTCATTAGTCCCGTAAATATAGTGCACATTTTTATCGCAAGAGGTGGTGCCCGGCGGTATGGCAAGATCCGGTGCCACGGTACACATCGATCACAGGTGTTTTCCAAATCCAGGTATCTCCCCCAGCCGAACACCGCCCCCAGCCGGTACAAGCACTATCCTCCCGATCAGGGCAAGCTCTATCCTCACGACAGCCAATGAGCTTCAGACATCACTTTGCGTCACAACATTAGCGGGGAATTTTTAAATGTGGCCATATACCAAATCACCTCGTTACAAGACATTGAAATAGATTTATAGAAGTATTTCTTTTAAATATTGCATCTTGAACACCTTCGTCGTGTTATTTTTTGAACGGTCACCGTTAAAAATTCTCCCTTTATGCCACTTTCAAAATGTTTTTCATCACTTCTCGTTCTTCATGCAACATGCGGCCAGCGTCTGGTCTGGCTTTTCAAACGAAATGCCCGTGCTGTGGTCACGTGTTCTTGACGCAAACTGAGCAAAAACCGGAGCCACTGAGTAACTCAACCATATCTTTGCACCATTTGCGGGTTTGGTGGTATAACGATTAGCGTATACGACTGTTATAACGTGTTGAAACTCGACTGAAGCCGTTGAATTTTAAGGGTGAAAAGATCCTTCGTTCGCCATCCTTCAGAGGGGAAGTAAAGCTTGCTGTCCCATGTTATAGATTTACTGCATTTACAAGATCCTCAAGCCTAAAAGAAGCCTCTGTGCTAAATTCTAATCGCCTGTTTCGCCGCCCGAGTAATATCCCCTTTCTCAGCTAGATGGTGAAAATAGCGTAGCGAAATTTGCGTTGTCAGACGGAAGAGCGGACCTAATGACCTGAGTCTCGGAACGTAAAACAAAATATTGACTAACCATAGCACTAACTCAAAGCTTCGCTGGCCGTTCGAAGGCTGGGCGGGCGAATATCGCGTCGGCGCGGGCCGCGAGGCGGAGGGAGGCGTGTTCGTTTCCAGTCGCGTCCAACACGTGGCGTGTCGATTCCGCTCGATGGCTCCAAATCGCAGCGATCCGCGGTGGCGTGCGGGTCGCGTTCGAACCACGCCTTCAGTTTTTTTTGCGCGGGTCCCGCGCTGTCGAACGGAAAGTGATCGGTGCGGTTGGCGAGTAGAACGGACGGCGGGTGGCACGTGCAAATAGCTGCTCGCGGTTGCAGTTTGGAGGGTTAACGACGCGTAAAAGGGGGTTCCTTTCGGGTAATTATTCCTGTCGCTGCTAAAACACGTTCTCTTTAGCAAATATGTTTCTTGAAACACCTATTTAGCGTAGCATATCATTTTTTGTAAATAAAACTGCCACAGAGCGAAATTTCATTTGCAGAAATTGTAATTATTATTATTATTATTATTATTATTATTATTATTATTATTATTATTATTATTATTATTATTATTATTGTTGTTGTTGTTGTTGTTGTTGCTGTTATTATTGTTATTTATGCCTTAATTCATTCATGTTTCGCTTACAATTTACTCTATCCATCTGCGTTATTAAAAGTTTTTGACTGCATTTCGTAAACACCTATATTACTATTTTATTGTTACGTCTGTATTAGCTACGTTAGTGATGCTTATTAACAAACAAAATTAAACAAAAACTATAAACAATAACCTTTATTTTGGAGTGTTAATTTCATAGTTGGATTCTTGGGCCATGGAGTGAAGTTGGCATGAGTATTAGTCTAATGTAAACAATTATTAACCAAATTATTGATAGTTACTTGTAAGATAATTCATTATGAGAATTTTGCATGTCTTACATACGTTTTAAAATATTTTATATTCCTAAAGTATGATGTGTGTTTACATTTATAATAAGATGTCAAGGACGACATAGTAAGGGTGTAACTGTAATATGTATCGATTGGTAGCCCGATAGTGTGAAACAAAGAGTAACCATTGTAAACGTTCTTCAAAATAAAGACTATCATCAACTAAATCTGTACCTGTTTGGTTTCTGACTTTAATAACCATCACAAATAAATTTCAAAAATATCTTTATAATATTAGTAATCTATTGAGGAGATTATGGTTATGAATTATCATCGACAAAATTTCTGTACTAAAAATCTGTTTTGTTTCTAAGATCAATAATATTAAAATGTATTGAACACATTTATTCAATCTCCATATTACAAATAATTTCATGAATGTACTAATTAGTAAATTTGTAAATAAAAATGTAAATTTATACCCGTTTTTAATATTGATAATAATAATAATAAATGTAATTATAACAAATATTATAGTAATAGATATACATATATTATATATATATATATTATATATATATATATATACTGAATATTTAGTACTAAATATCTTTTTACTTGCAAATAAATAAAATAGTCAATCAATCACTCCAAATTCTTATTCTGAAAGTATCAAATAGAGCTGCTTATATCTAAACTATTTTTATATAAATGCGCATTCATTTGACAATTATATCATTTTCCCTGCCAACACTAATCAAAATTAATACATACGTTATGACCGTGTCACAGTTTCACATTTCTGTATCGCAAAAAAAGAAATTTATACACCCATTGACCTGAAAAATCTTTGATACGTCTTTTACGTTTTACTGTTCTGGTTAACGAGCACTTGGGAATAAAACCTCTGCCATTTCATTCGTCATATATTCTCGATAGTTTTTAACCTACTTTGAGTTATTGTCTACAATCTAGGGCATGGAGCCAACTCTTTTCTTAAATAGACCCTCTTTCAAAGAATGCGTTATCATTGACCGTCTTAAATTAGTTAATAAAATTAAATATAATATGTCAAAATCAGAATACAAATTTCACATAAATCTCTTGAATATAAAAATTAATTAAGAAATATATACGTTTTAAAAAACCGTTAAGAAATGTTTGATTATTTTTTATATTTATCATTTTTATTTTATGAAAATAAACAAGTTTTCAGGTTCACTGACTTCAATTGCTAAAATAATCGAATTTAAATTATGGCTAAGAAATAAAATCATAAAAGATGACAGAATTTGTACTTTATTACTACACTTTCGACGTTTTATGTAAGAAAACAATCAGCTAAGAAACATTATTGGCATAATTTTTGTAATTGACAAATTACGAAAATCAGTTGCCGGTGCTCATTCGGTTACCAACTTCCAATCGATTCCTCACCCAATCAATCAATCAATCATTAGCCCTTTTTAAAATTTCATCGATCGCAGAGTTTAAATGTAGTGCAATGCTTGACCATATTGATGGAATAGTCAAATGATATTAGAGGTTCACGAAGTTCTATATTGTGTAATGCAGGTGATGTCAGAATCAATCGTAATATAAATCAGCCCTTAAAACTGGATCTGTTATACGAGAACCTGCACACCTTTCCTTGGGCTCCGGAATTTCATACTTTATCCTTGCACTATAATACGAGTTGAATAACGAATAGAAGTACCAATGAAGAGAGGTTAGTAACATTTGAAAATTATTTTCGCCACAAAATAAAAATGTTTGCATCACTAAACGAACTACAGTTTTGATTTCCACAATCCCGACTCCACCACACCTTGGAAAAGGAGAGCTCATAAAAACGTGTTCATGGTGAAGCTGCATTTACGTCCAGATGTAAAGCAAGGGGCCATCTCGACTGTTGTTTAAATAACTAATTTTAAATACTTTTAGGGACTTTCATTTCGTCTTGAAACACGCACGCTCGCAGGGGAGGGCCGCGTCGCGAGCGCTTTATTCCGCCGCGGGGACCCCTAACGCTGGGCGAGTTGAGGAGTTGGGGCAGCGGCCAGTCCTTGGGGCACACCCGGCGCGCGGTCGGGCCTCGGGGGGGGGGGGGGGGGGGGGGCGACTCACTCGGATGAGATGTGCGCCGCGGGCGCTCCGCAGCGACAACCCGCACCCCACCTTTCCCCTCCCCTTCCGTACCCCTACAACCGTCTCTTCCCACCCTCCCCACCCCCTCTCTCTACACCTATCCCCTGCCACCCTCTTCCACATCCCTCACACACCCCACTACCACCCACATCCCCGCTCCCTCCTACAACCCCTCCCTCACCCCCACCACCCGCCCCCTCTCCACCCTGCCTTCACCCTACCCCCCCTCTCCTCGCCCTCTCCAACAGACCTCCCACAACTCTCACCCCTCCACCACTCCCCACGACCAGCCCAACCATACCACCACCCCTTCCTTCCACCCACCCCAACCATTCCCCCTCCAGTACACTTCCCCCCACCGCCACCTCTCCACATCCCGCACCCATCCCCAATCACCCACATCCCCGCTTCCACCAACTCCCCCTCCTCCCATCCCACCCCCATCCCCTCCACACCCCTTCCAACATCCCTCCCCACCACACCAAGTCCCCCCTCACCACTACCACCCATATCCTGCCCAAAGCTGTGGGAGGGGACAGGAGGGTAGAGCCCCACGCAAGTCGTCAGAGCGTGCTATATACGTGTTGACAGGTGCAATCAATAGGATAATTATCCTCATTACGAAATTTCATACGCTAAGGATAGATGGCTGTTTTGGCTATTTGTAAGAAACCGCAAACACAAAATGTCGACCGCCTTAGGTGAATGGGCATCAGCTCATGCCACTGCAGTGCCTCTGACCGGAGGGTCTGGAGTTCGAGGCCCAACAGTGTGAGGATTTTCGGCGCTAGCGTCGGAGCTCGGTGCAATTCATCCGCTGTCTGGAGGAGAATTCCAGCGACCGACTGCTCCCATCGGTAGTTTTCGTTGTTTCCAATCAACACCAGGCGAAGGCAGGAGCAGGGTCCGGTTTCTTGAATGTTGATATGTGTGTTATAAATATATTTAATAAAATTCAGTGTAATTAACTACGTATTCTATGTAATTAAGTATTATTAATATTATTATTATTATTATTATTATTATTATTATTATTATTATTATTATTATTATGTGCAGTGCAGTGGCGTGAAGTGCAGTGACATTGTGAAACTGAGAGAAACGAGTGAGTAAGAAAGACATTACAGCTCGGCTATTTGCAGTGACGTGAAGTGTGGTGCAGTGAAGTGTGGTGCAGTGGATTGCTATGAACGATTGCACGGTGAAACGTTCACGTGAATTTGTAAATATTTTAGATTTTGTAAGTTGTTAAGTTCTGTAATGTTAAGTTAGTGTATTCTGCCACCAAGTTCTCACACTTAACTACAGTTTAATAAGTATAAATCTGATCTAATCCAAGGAATGGGCCACGGAGCGCGTGCGATCTTTACTTCCTCTTCCTTGTCCCATCTTCACCCCTTACACACACACACACACACACACACACACTTCCATGCACTACACTACCACACACGCCAGGAAACCAGTGGGGAACCACGTCACTCGGTATTATTATTATTATTATTATGATTATTATTATTATTATTATTATTATTATTATTATTATTATTATTATTATTATTATTATTATTATTATTATTACTATTATTATAAATCGATCACATACATAGCTGCCTGGCCCTTGCCTGGTTCATCAGACGCCATCTCACTGATACACTCCATTCCCCACATTCGTTGCTATCTATCCGCTCGCTCTCTCCTATTGCCATCCCCCTCCGCACCGAATCTGCCCCTCCCTTCTGCGGGACCTCCTTGACCGTCCCCCCTTCCGCTGGTCCTCCGGGCCGGAGCCAGGCCCCGCCCCTCCCCGCCCCGCCCCGGAACAAGCGGATTCAATTACCCGGCGCCTCATTAATACAGGCGGAGTTGGCGAGCGGCGGTCGTGGTCGCGGCCGCGGCCGGAGCTCCTCCGGGGCTCCAACTTCCTCCAGACGCCCCCCCTCCCCCCTCCCGCACCCGCGGCCGCGCCCGGGCGACGCGGTACCCTCCGCCTCCCCCCTCCCCGGCGGGCGGTGGGGACGCGACATCGACAGCGGAACATCCATGTTCAATATACATCGTACAAAACCATCGATGTTTGAAAACATCGATATTTTGAAGTTGCTTTCGTACCCTCCAATGTACAATATAATTTAACAGTTGCCGTGAACGTTAATTTATAATTAAAATTATTTGAAAACAAAGTTAAAAACGCCTCTCCCCAGTACGATAAACTCGAAGAAAGTGAAGAAAATACCATGACATTAAAATCATCTTTGACAACGGATAGTAGTCTGGTTGAAAGAAATACAGTGTTCGTTTGGATCGAACACAAACACTGTGGTACCATCAGTTACTATTTCGTATTTTAAGTTTTACAAATTTGTGTTGATGATCATTATTCACAAGCATAACATCGAAAACATGAAAACATCGATCCCAAAACATCGATATTTAAATAATATCGGCTTCAATATACCGTTGTTTAGAACATCGATATTCTTATAGAAACTTCGATGTTTTTAAATATCTACATCACTAGTTTCAAGTAGTTTTATTGTAACTGCATTTTTATTTTCTAGGCGTACTTCGTAAGAAGAGATCAAAATGTATCGGTTTTTATTACCTTAATAAAAACAGACTCAGCGTTTTCATAACAATTTATTTCTAATTCCGATCCTATTTCAGGTCAATTTCAAAAATCTAAAAAAATTCTAAGGTACATAAAAATGATGGAGAAGTATATGAATATAATAGTAAAACATATATTCTACAACGATGTATTAGGAAGTATTGATCCATAATAATTAAAGCGGGCTGATAATAAAGATGGACTGACAGGCCGGAAGAGAAGAGAAGAAGAAGAAGAAGAAGAAGAAGAAGAAGAAGAAGAAGAAGAAGAAGAAGAAGAAGAAGAAGAAGAAGAAGAAAACCAAATTGCGACACACCTATTTTCCAGATTTGTTGACACATCATAAACAAAACAGTAATCCTTTTGATAAAATATTTGCCAAAGGTATAAAAAACAATCAAGTTGTAAGCATCATCTGGTCAACTAGTATTACAATTCTCTTTTTTTTTTTTTAATTTGTTACAGGTTTTAAGAGTTTACATGGAATTACGGAAAAAATGACTTTGCTCATTGCCGCTCCCGGAATTATCAACTTTCCTCTTATTGTTGCGGGAGAGGGTGGGTTTCTGCACGCGGGATTTCTCCCGCCACCGCGCGAGTGCATTGAAAAGCAGTGGCTTTGTGGCGGCCTGTCGCCCGCCCCGGCCGCCGCGCCGCGCCGCGCGCCGCCTGGCAGCGAGGCGACAGCGACAAGTGGCCGCGAATGTTTGCGATTAGCTCGCAGCGTTGCGGGCGCCATAGCGCATTCTGGCGGGCGGAAAGCGACACGCGCTCGCGCGCTGTAGCCGTCCTGTGTCAAACTGACGCACAAGTCGCGGGTACTAGTAGTGTTTCAAAGGGGGAAAGTGCGATGGTTCTTATTTTTCCATTTAATGTATTAGATTCATGAAGAAGAAACATCGAAATATCCATTTATTTTTTTATAGGGGCTGATGATGGTATGGAATACATCGTAGATTTGAACAATGGCAACTTACTAGTTTATTAAATTTAAAAACATTTCTAATTTCAAAATAAAAAAACAAAATTTTTTACAACAATAATAGTAATAATAATAATAATAAAATAATAATAATAATAATAATAATAATAATAATAATAATAATAATAATAATAATAATAGTGTAATGGCGATCAGATGGCCGAGATCGCTAAGGCAGTAGTGCCGGAGTGGTTTCGGACCAGAAGATCGCGGGTTCGAGTCCCGCCTCGGGCATGGATGTATTTGTGTATGTCTGTATGTGTTGTCCTTTCACCCCCATTATCATCATATCATCATTTCATCTTCCATACCCCCAGGGCTAACAACCGTGGGGGATAAAAATTGGATTCAGTAAAAAATACTGATCCCCCCCCAATTGATACATGCACCTGCTACCGCGATATATGATACTGAGCCACGGTAAATGCAGGATGTATGAACGCGTGGTCCTAGTTGGCCTATTCGCGAGGAAAAAAAATTAACAGTGAAATGAGAATACGAACTTCACACAACTACACAACTGGTAACAAAAAGAAAAACAAACACAATACTACAAGTCCTTTCAATATGTCCACATTCCGTTTCGGCTCCAAGACGCATACCTCCTTGTTTAAATTCTCAAGACGTCAACATCATCTATACTCCGAGACATTCAACTCCCTTCAACATATCAACACATCTGTCTTTCGTCTGTACTGAGAGACGTTTAATTTTCTTCTATATTCCGAAACGTATTCTATCTTTCAAAACGTCGGTTTCATCTATCTGTGGAGACTTCAAACTTTCGTCCGTTCAGCAAGGCGTCTACCTCTATTCTGGTTGTTGATTTAGTTCTTCAGTTTATCTTGTTCGTCTTAATAGTATCCGAACTTGCCAAACTGTATTTTAGTCTCATGTAGGCCGTGTACATAAACGCCTTCTTGACGTCAGACATACTTTGCATCTTGAATCGTTACAGTTGACAAGCGATGAATCACAGAGTAGTATTTTTTTCTTCTATACGTGCTTATATACTGTGTAATACTCGTAATAAAATTCTCATACAGAACAAGGGCTTATTCTTCTTTGATATTTTTCAAGACTATTCTACCATTATGAGACAGGAAATTGAGAAAATGTGAAAAAATATTGTTAGCGGCGATAATTTATAAATTAGAATTCATCACTACACAACTGTTGAACTTGACCTCGCTAGGTAGCTGGTGTCGAAAATCTCGCCACCATTGACACTAGGACCTCCTTTGCAGAGGCATTACACTGACATTAAATTGGACTGTCAAGAAAATGAATGATTAAGAATTCTAACAGCGCAGCGCAATGTTCACTACCACATTGGCAAGAAATGTATTTTTAACCAGAGAAGAGTTCTAATCATTACAAGACATTCCGTTTCATGCAGTGAGACACAAATTGTGTAATCTATTATTTACATGCCGTTGGTTACAATTTAAAATGACGCGTAGAAGGTAATTTGCAAAGGATGAATAATAGCAAAGTGGTCTCACATGAGCTTTTCGATATCTAAACTATTCAGAGGCTAACTCATCGTGCAAAAATATTTCACGAACGATATGTCAAAAGCCAGCTCGCGAAATGCCAAAATTATAATACGGTAGTAACTTAGTGATTATCAGAATGGCTAAACTAGATATACTTATTATTACTATTAAATTATCCCTGTGATATGTATAATTTGAATAAAAAATACATCAATGTACTCTTAAGTAAGTACATAGAAAATTGTAACGCATTCAATTAAATATTTATAACAATTATTTTTAAACTCTTGAAAATGTCGAAAAATGATCATTTACACGTACATAGAGTAGTGGAAACAAATATAAAAATAATATATATTTTAACTGTCTTTAAATTATAGAGATAATTTTATAATAAGATATTTATTAGACAGTTACACAAACAATCAACTAGATCTACTCTTGCGTCATTTATTCAGCTTCGTCCGAAAAGCTTCTAATCTGACAGCGTTTGGCATGGAAAGTTTATCACATGCTGTTTCGGGCATAAAATTGAATTTATCTCGGCGCTATCTGCACAGATCTTAACCATCTTGGATTAGATCTTAATTCTGACGTGTGTGCAAAGTAAGAGCACGAAAGAACCTTAAACGCAGATTTTATGATTATATATCTGAGATCATATTGTATGATTATATAACAGAGATCGTTTGCGATTACACAAATGCGAAGAACGAGAACTATAATTCCGTTTTCACTGATGCCATTTCAAGATTCAAAAGGGAGTCCACAATTGCATTTAGCAGAGACAGAGTCGTGAGAGATAAAATTCGTAGCCATCATACCGGATGACCACGTGAAATCAAGATAACAAAGAAAGATCGTTTCTTTACACGTTGTGCAAATGCAAAATTGTAAATAAAAATTATAATAAAAAGTCAATCATTTTAATTATTCTTTTTTAATAGTAATTCCTTTTGAATGTGATTTTTCTTTGTACACACGCCTTTTTGCAGCTTTAACTATAATATGTGCCTTTTTTCGTGCCCAATTTAGCAAAAATAAATGCCCTTTTCGTGTCTATTTTACTAAAAATAAATGCCTTTTTGCCTGCCTATTTTAAGTAAAATAAATACCTTTTTGCGTGTGTATTTAGGAAAAATAAATACCTTTTTGCCTGTCTATTTTAGATAAAATAAATGCTCTTTTCCCCGTCTATTTTAGGTAAAATAAATGCTCGCCTGCCTATTTTAGGTAAAATAAATACCTTTTGCCTACCTATTTTAGTGAAAATAAATGCCATTATGCCTGCCTATTTTAGGTAGAATAAATACCTTTTTGCCTGCCTATTTTAGAAAAAACAAGTGGCTGAACGTCCGGGCTGTAGCCACCCGAAGCAGCAGATGCGCTTTTTCTCGAGGAGGAGCAAAGATCGCGGCGGGAGGGGCGCGGGGCAGAGCCACTGGTGGCGGTGGTGGTGGTGGGGGTGGAGTGGATGAGCGATGGCGCCCGTGGGAGCAGCGGTGTGCTGTCCGCCGCCCCCGCACCGCCACGCGAGACCCCCCAGCGGAGGGGCAGCGACGCTCCTCATGGAACACGATTCCGCCGGGCAGCGCGCGCCCTCCCGCCCAGCTGCAGGCTCCGAGCGCTGTGGCCCGGCCGACGGTTCCCCAACCATTGATTCGTTCATTGTTTACTAGTGATACCGGGGGTGTCCGTCATTAGTCCCGTAAGTGTAGTGCGTTTTTTCTCTCGGGAGGGAGCGGTAGTTTCCGTCCAGTGGATGGAGAGATCCGGTACCAACATACCGTCGGGGGAGGGGGGTCCCCAACCAGGTATCTCCCACCAGCGAGACAGCGCCCCCAATCGGGACAAGCTCGAACCGCCCGGTAGGTTTTCCGGCATGCGTGGCAGCGTAGTGCATATTTGTGTGCGTGTAAATCATGAGCAGAGTAGAATAAAGAAGGAAAAATCGCGCATGGTCCGTGGCCCGTTTGTGAGGGGTACTGCCCTGGCATTCGCCTGGTGTTGATCTTAACTATCAAAGCCGGGAAGAGCTCTAAGCTCCCCACCGGTCTCCCGCCATGTGTGGAGTGTGGTGCATGCTAGTGTAAGGGGAGAGGATAGGGCAAGGAAGAGGAAGGAAAGATCGCGCGCGGTCCGTGGCCCGTTTGTTAGGGAACTGCTCTGGCATTCGCCTGGTGTTGATCTTAACCATCACAGCCGGGAAGAGCTCTAAGCTCCCCACCGGTCTCCCGCCATGTGTGGAGTGTGGTGCATGCTAGTGTAAGGGGAGAGGATAGGGCAAGGAAGAGGAAGGAAGGATCGCGCGCGGTCCGTGGCCCGTTTGTTAGGGTACTGCTCCGGCATTCGCCTGGTGTTGATCTTAACCATCACAGCCGGGAAGAGCTCTAAGCTCCCCACCGGTCTCCCGCCATGTGTGGAGTGTGGTGCATGCTAGTGTAAGGGGAGTGGATAGGACAAGGAAGAGGAAGGAAAGATCGCGTGCGGTCCGTGGCCCGTTTGATTAGGGTACTGCTCCGGCATTCGCCTGGTGTTAATCGGAGAAACCATGTAGATCTACCGATCAGAGCAGCCGGTCCCCAGAATTCTCCTCCAGATAGCGGCTGAATTCGACCAAGCTATCTAGGTCGTTAGGGCCTTCCGGTCAGAGGCACGGCAGTGACATCAACTGATGCTCTGAGCCACCTCTCTCGGCTTTTCCCAACGAGGAATGCAGTGCTGCCTCCGTTCGGGTGCGCGGTGCAACGTCTCAATGGTCAAAGCTTCACAGCAACGTCATCAACAGGGCTCGGATTCTAATGACATGTCATCTTTTCATTGGTGCATTCTAGACGCAGCTAACTGGTAAATGAATATTTATCACAACATTCAGGGGATATAACAATATAATTATTGGGTGTTTTTGCCATTTTCAATTTGTAGGTAGTGTTTGGGTCATTTTTGTTATTTTAATGCATTTTTTTCATGTTTCTGTTAGTGAATGCTTCATGAATTTACAATGATACACTAAATACAAAGTATTTATTGTATCATCAGTTTATGACGAAATTCACTACTGCAGTCACTGTTCTTCGAACACACGATTTTTCGCGAATTTAATCGACATTTCAGAATGAGCTAAAAATGCAAATTAAAACAAGCCATTACTTTTGTTAGAAACTATATCAGCCATATCTGAGCATGAGGAAATATTATCCTTCCTATAAGTGGAAATACATAATGTTAAAATGTTTGAAAAAATATTTTTAATTGGTCTTGAGAGCATATATGGTAGTTGTCTACCAGAAAAAATTGTGTCTATTTTGCTTTCTATGAAATATTTGATTTCTTTATGATTTTTAAAAATGAAATAATAACAAATGACTCTATTTGTTAACAAATAATTGGCCAAAATGCATATTTTAATAATTCTAGATCATTTGCTAGACGAAATGTGAGTTACATGCTGCATAAAGAATTATTTTGTATAGTTAACGATTTACGATGTTCGACGTGCATTAAGTGCTGAAAATTCCCAGTTCGGGAAAACGCATTAAAAGTTCACTCACTAAACGTTTGACAGTTGACACTCGCTTCGAGGAAATGTTTTTGCTAAAAACTAAGAAATGTAGCAAGAAACGGTTTGAAGAATTTAAAAGATAATAAAACAGCGCATACTGCCCAATAAAAAATTGAAAAGAAGATGAAATTTCACGACTTGTATCATTTTGAAGTAGACAGCTACGTTGAACATAAATTCGGCAATGACCCCGGGACCTCGCCCGTCGGCAGACCGCACCGCCTGCCGTCCTCGCTCCGTCCTCGCTCCGTCCTCGCTCCGTCCTCGCTCCGTCCTCGCTCCGTCCTCGCTCCGCCCTCAGCGACGCAGCGCCGGGGGCCGCGCGCAGTTAGAGTTGGTGGCCGGGCGAGGACGGGCAAGTTGGCTCTCCCGCTCTGAGTAATGAGGACCGACGGCCGACCCCCTCCCACCCCCACCCCCACCCCGCCTCTCCCCTCCCCTCCCTGCAAACCCCGCAACCCGAATTCAACTCAAACCAAATTCTACAGACACCCACTCAACTACAAGCTTATCAACAGGATTGTCAGTTTGAACTGACTATTCCACGCGTGAAATTAAAACCAATAGAGCTTAACTATACATACAAAATGTCCCCAATTAAAACGGCGAATCTCAAAACGTTTATCGGTTTTTAAATCCGATTTTTCTTACCTCTTCTACCTACTGGCCAATCACAAACTGTGACTCATCTCCCTTAGGAGGAGTTACACATCGATTGCTATGTCGATAAATAAACACCGTATGTACTATTACATAACCTCTGATTTTAACATACGCTTTCAGTTATTTTCAATATTTGGCGCATTTTGGAACTCTGTTGGACATAATTTCACTCGTGGAATAGTCCTATTAAATACCACTCGTGCTTACATATGCGAAACACTGGGCATTAAAAAGTTAACTTTAACATTTTCCACATACACAACTTAAATGGTGTTTTTACACAGTTGTGTTCTACGATTCGCATTTTTTTTCTTTAAGAAATTGGTAAAAAAATTATGTCGTTGTAGGTGAAACAAAATTAAGTATAGGTTAGTTCTAATGCCATAAATTAAACATTGGCTCTTTGGCATACCTAGTTTAAAGTACAAAGGTTCTGGTTCTAAAGTAGTAGTTCCTACTACTATTAATTGTCGAAATGTTCTTTTTGATAGATTTTTCTTACACACAATTTTATTTATTTAATTCTCCCTTCCTCACACAATTTTCTTTATTTAATTACACTATTCTATTTTACGATGCATTCAGTCAGCACACTCATTTTCGCTATGCTGCAAGAACCAAGGCCTCTCTCAGGATCTCAGACAACCATCTCACCCCCCCCCCTTCTCCCTCAGCCAGCGCCCCCTGAAACCGCCGCTACGGCCTCCCTGTGCGAAGCGCTGGGGCATTTCGAGACTGCAGTGGACTTCGCGCACAAACTGGGCACTCGACCGACGTCACAGACACAGGACTCGACGACGCTGAGTGCCGTCTCAAAAACATTGGCTTCATCGCTTGTAGACAGATATTTTTGGCACAAACCAATTTTGTTCACATTTCGTGTCAAAAATCTGACGAAAAATCCAAAGAAACAAAGTAATAACGCAGGCACAAGTCCTGGACGTTTACAAGTGTAACGGCATAGCTTCTGGTGAAGCAGCAGAGTTCGTAATTAGAAACTGGACACTCAACAGACGACACAGACAAAGGATACGACGACGCTGTACGCCGTCTCAAAAACATCAACTTCGTAGGCAGAAACAGCAAAAACATCAACTTTCGACAGGCAGCCCCAGGACAGGTAAAAGAAGCATGCAATATAACTGATATACGATATCGGAGGGGATAGAAGTTAACCGATTCCGTTATTTATGAAATTACCAATGTTTCGTTCAATATTTTTCGCAATACATAAGTCTTGTTAAAAGAAAAATGCATAGAAATAAGTAATACCTTGTCTCTAAGTAGGATTCATTCGTTATCTTCAGCTACAAGTCATATATTTAGAGACCCGTGGTCAGATTGTTCGGGGTACAGAACCAGCATTTGTCTGATGTTGATGGGAGAAACCACGGAAAACTACTGATCAGAGCAGTGTGCCACCAGAATTCTCCTCCATACGGGAGAAATAGCACCAGCTATCTCACTAGTTTCGAAAATCCTGCCACTGTCGGGAACCGATGCGAGAGACCTCCCAGTCAGAAATGCTGGAGCGGCGACAGTTTTGGGCGGGAGAGGGCAGGGGAAGGGGGGGCGGGTCGGCAAGACGGGCGCGGGCCGGGGAAGTGGATGAAGAGGGGGAAGGAACGAGCCGAAGGCGGTGATGGGAGTAGGTCCAAGGTTCGAGTCCCGACGGTGGCAAGATTTTTGACTAGCTTGTCAGCTAGGCCGAATTCAGTCGCTGTCTGGAGGAGAATTCTAGAGGCCGGCTGCGCTGATCGGTACTTTTCCGTGATTTCTCCGATCAGCACCCGGCCGGAGCAGTACCGTAACAAACGGAAAACGGACAATGCGTTATCTCTCTGTCTTCTTCTTTGTTCTATCCTCATGCCCTATTCTCACTCACTTACTCTAACATGCCGGGAGATCGGATGGTAGCTAACAGCTTCTCCTGGCTTGGGCGGTGCTCTGCTGTTGGGAGATACCTGAGTGTGGAAAACTCCGCAAGCAGATGGTAGGTCGGCACGGATCTCGCCATACAGCGGTGGAAGACCACCGCCAACTCCCGGGCAAAAACATGCCCTACACTTACGGGATTACTGACTCTGGTAGTTGACGCATCCGGGATCGCTAGCAACTAACCAACCAGTAACGGGCCAGGAGTGGAGGAGACTGGGAGCGAGGACCAACCGGGGCGGTGGCGGGGAGGGGGCGTGGAGGCGCAGGGTCGATGTGGGATGAGGCGAGGCAGGGCAGATCGAAAAGTGGGGCGGGTGCAGCGGAGAGGGGCGCGGTGGACCGGGGCGGGGCAGACGAAGGCAGGGAGGACGGAGGCGGGGCGGAGCGGGGAGAGGTGGGTTGGGCAGGCCGGATGGAGCCGGGGCGGTGCGGTGAAGACCGGGCTGAGGTGGAGAGAGGCGGGAGATGGAGGTGGGGCGGGGCGGACGGGGGTGGGGAGCGGTGGGTGGGGCAGGCCAGATGGAGCCGGGGCGGTGCGGTGAGGGTCGGGGTGAGGTGGATAGAAACGGGAGATGGAGGTGTGGCGGAGAGGGGCGGGGCGCGGCGGACGGAGGCGGGACGGACAGTAACGGTGGAGCGGGGCGGGGCGCGTGGCGCGGGCGAGCGAGGAGCGTGAGCGAGGGCGTGGGCGGGACATGCCCTTGTTTGCCGCCCCCTGCCCCACTCCCCGCTGCAAACACAGCGGGCGGCCTCCACGCCGGCGCGCGGCCGCTTGTTAGGGCGATCGCCGGATTAGGGCCGCTGCGCCCCGACCCTTCGCCTCCGCCTCCGCCTCCCCCCGCGAGCGCACCTACGACGCCCTTCGGCGCCCAGCGCGACACGCGCCGGCGCAGGCGCCAGCCACGGCACTGCAGGACGCCAAGGAATAACTGAATTTGGGGTATTCCCTCAATCTATTCTCTTCTTTACTCCTATCTTCTATATACAGAATATTTTGAATATATTGACTATATTGACTATATTGACTATATTGACTATATTGACTATATTGACTATATTGACTATATTGACTATATTGACTATATTGACTACATTGACTATATTGACTATATTGACTATATTGACTACATTGACTATATTGACTATATTGACTATATTGACTATATTGACTATATTGACTATATTGACCATATTGACTATATTGACTATATTGACTATATTGACTACTTTGACTATATTGACTATATTGACTATATTGACACTATTGACTATATTGACTATATTGACTATATTGACTATATTGACTATATTGACTATATTGACTACATTCACTATATTGAGTATATTGACTATATTGACTATATTGACTATATTGACCATATTGACTATATTGACTATATTGACTATATTGACTACATTGACTATATTGACTATATTGACTATATTGACTATATTGACTATATTGACTATATTGACTATATTGACCATATTGACTATATTGACTATATTGACTATATTGACTATTTATTTAAAACAGGCAATCGCCCGATATTACATATCATTTTACAATTATTATCATTCTACATAAAACATATACATAATAACATGATTAATAATGATGGAAGAATTACTCAGGGAGGTTTCCCGTTGCCTTCCCTGAGTTTTCGCCCCAGGTTTCTTTAGAAGCCTACCCCCGACGCGGGTCAGGGTACCTTATCGAGCAGGCGCGCCTCGCGGGCGGTCCCCTGATGCGCCTGAGATTTGACTCTCACTTTCTCCGCCAGATATCGGTGTCGGTTACTACATCCGAAAGGGGAAAGTGAGATCTCGTTAGGGCGAATGTTGTCGAAGGGATTTTAATTAAGCCGGGCATACCATCAGTATTCTTTAACATGCCACAAGTTTGACATGGCTACTGTGGATTTTCCACCCATCAAAAATCCGGGTATCTTGACCTAATACGGAACCCGCGTACTGAGGGATCTGAGCTAACCCCTCACCCACCGAGGCTCCATTCTCCGTCTGGGGCTTTCGAAATCGGAAACATACAACATACATACGAAGCAAACATGCTCTCATACAACGATGCATTTTGGTGGTTCACGTGACCCTAAACAGGCAGAAAAATGGGACTTTAAGGTACAGTTTACAGAAACGAAATCTCACACCAACCGATGAACTTGTAAATTTGGTACCAACGTTTCTGATATGTTCTATATGAGAACCGTGGAACCGTCAACCTCACCAACCCGCACCAGCACCATCGATGTGGTTGGTTTCAATTATGAGAAAGCAACTTACATAATACATTTATAAATGCACGTAGAATTAGTTCTGAAATTTATATTTTTTCTCTTTAGTTATTTTATATTTATTCTGGGCGCGGCTGTTCATCTCCCCTCCCCCCACTCACACTCTAATCCATTTTAATCCATTCTAATCCATTGAGCAACTGCTGAGATAGTCCCTTGATTTGCTTCTGGACGTAAATGAAGCTTCACTATGCGCACGTTTTGTTGAACTCTCCTTTTGCTTGTAATGATAAAAGTAGAGGTAAGGGCAAGTTGCTATTTATAGTTCAAATGACGGGAAGGGATTCGGGAACTCAAGAAAACGTGCGCAGATAATCTTTCTCCCCCACGTCACATGCAGTTTTTACTGTTTTTTTTTCACTAAATTTGATCTAAAATCTAAATCACTCCACTGATGTTATCTGGTTACTGGTATGAGATTGGTTTCCCACAGTTAATCAAACTTTTTCTTTTCTCCATAACCTTCTCGTGCATTTCTACAAAAATAGACGAAACCCTGTTACACATTCTGCTTCCTCACATTGATCCCAGTGCGAGTTCTCTCCAAATATCAGACAGTCACGGAATGTCATGCGGTTAGATGCAGCGGACTGAAATAGATGTTTGATGTAAGGTCGGGAGACCTGCAAATATGGCGAAAGGCATATTCCCACAAATAACAAAAATTTAATTGTTTTTTCTTTTTAGACACCTCTCACGTATGTTTAAACTGGAGGGCTTGGGGGTCAGATAGTTCAATGCCACATTTAGGACAAAATTAACAGATTATCTTTACATAATCTCTCGGCCAGCAAGTTTGTTTTTATGAAAGAAGTATTAAATTTTGTAATGAAATGGCAGAATCATAAATATTGATTATTTGCGTTCGGTACAAAAAACTATTACATATTTACGTCAAAAGGAGGATATGTCTTCCTAATATAGTAATTTATTAAACGAATATAATATGACTTAAAATACTGCATATATTTTCAAAATTCGTTTTGCACATTCTTTTTTCGTGTGAATACTCCCGAAACGTTTTTATGCACAACCATGATGCACGGATGATTCCGAGATGGAAAGATGTGGATGAAACTGTAGTGATTCAAATTATAACAGTCCTAATAAATTACATTATAGTTTGGTCGAAAAGCACATCTCATTCAATATCAAAGATTTATGATAATCAGACAGACAGACAGACGGACTGCCAGAGGGACTGACAGCGGACAGACGGACAGACGGACAGACAGACAGACGGACAGACAGACGGACGGACAGACAGACAGACAGACAGACAGACAGACGGACAGACAGACAGACAGACAGACAGACGGACAGACAGACGGACAGACAGACAGACAGACAGACGGACAGACGGACAGACAGACGGATAGACAGACGGATAGACAGACGGACAGACAGACGGACAGACAGACGGACAGACAGACGGACAGACAGACGGACAGACAGACGGACAGACAGACGGACAGACAGACGGACAGACAGACGGACAGACAGACGGACAGACAGACGGACAGACAGACGGACAGACAGACGGACAGACAGACGGACAGACAGACGGACAGACAGACGGACAGACGGACAGACAGACAGACAGACGGACAGACAGACAGACAGACAGACAGACGGGTAGACAGACGGACAGACAGACAGACAGACGGGTAGACAGAAGGACGGACGGACGCTCAAAAAATACTACGTACGTAACGAGAAAGTAAAAAAGCCGGGGTCCCTCTGATCCCCCTCGGCTGTCAGCGCCCGCTCGAGCGACGATCACTTTGCATCTGGGGACCATCTGCTCGCCCTCCAGCCCCTGCCCTCCCACGCAAGAGAGCGGTGTTTACAGGGCCGTGTGTCCACGGAAGGAGATGCTTCGTAAATCGAAGGGCGGCGCCCTTGAGGCCCCGATCGCCCGCCGCCGGCTGCCCTGCGCCCTCAAATCTGTTTGCTCGCCCCGCCCCGCCCCGCCCCGCCCCGCCCACCCGGGGAGGCCCTCGCGGGATTTGGCAGCGCCACCTGCAGACACGGCCCAATTCAGCCGCTGACTGCACAAGAATTCTAGCAGGCTGAGCGCAATGGCTGTTTGCAGTGGTTTTGTCCAGCGGTGGTTTTGCGGAGGTTCTCCGTTCGAGTCCTAACGGTGGCAGAATTTTCGACGCTAGCTACAGAACTTCTACGAACTCATCCGCTGTCCAGAGGAGAATTCAGGAATCAGCTGTTGACAGTTACATCCAATCGGACGCATAACGTCACCTTGGTGACGTCACTATTGTGACGTTCAAGCTCCCGATTGGAGGAAGCCGTGGACATCTGAGACTAACAGCAGGTTTGCATAAATCGCAGTAGAGAATTCTTCGTTTTCCAGAGCGCGCTGTTCGGACGGCAAAAAACATGGCTTCATTTTGCTTCAAAAATGGAGGCGCTTCAGCCACTCGATGTAGTATATTCTAGCTCGTTGATTTACACAAAGCAATTACGGAAATGACAATGAAAACAACCGATAGCAATACAATTTTCACCTTGTGGTGGAATGGTTAATGAAAATATAACAGATAAATTGGGATTAAAAGAAAACGTTACCGATACTTTTGTTTTCCATAATCGAACTTTCATTACGACAAAGTTAATATTTCAGGACAATTGAGTGGAGAAATACGTAGGCAAAACTTACGAAAGATATTTAAATTACAATTCCTTAAACGGCGTACGTTCCTGACAAAAACTTGGTCTCATTACAGTTCGCAATTCACGGTTTCGGTTTTTTTAATGAATATTTTATTTATGTGCAGCAACACCCGTTACATGCCTCAAATACAACAATTTTAGTACTAAAATACAATGCAACAAAGTTGTCAAACAATGCAACGAAAAAAGCGTACAAAGTAATTACTCTCCTTTGTCTTTTACGACCTGCATCGAACAATAGACGCACATTTATCTCCTGAATAGAATGAATATGATAATTACCAATAGCATTCAGCAAATATTGGAACAATATGACTATTATACGCTGGCTGAATTGCTTTGGCTATTTGTTAAATGGATGAACACTTTAAGTGTTTATACACATGAATTGAAACAAAGCTTTACATAACACCTCAAGCGCGAATTATGATAATTTACGAGAGAAATCCAACTACAAAATTTGAAAACATCATTATCACGTGTACGAGTATTACGAATTAACACAGCAGCATTACGATAAAAGTAAAATCGGCATTTTTACCGATTATATATTTCAAGGAATAACACATCGGTTTTCTCTTACAGCATATTTATAATTCAACAGTGATAATTCACAGGAATGGTTATAAACAGATAAAGCGATTGAGTTAATCCGAGTTACATTTGTAATGTTTCATGAACTGACATTTCCGAAACGATCCACACAAATTTATACATTTTGTGTTTACAAAGTCTTTTGTAACGTACACAAATTACGAATTTACCCAGACAGGCATATGATATCGACCAGGAATATTTTTAATTAATTGCAACGTTAAAACACTTTTCCCCAGTCATCTCAAAATAAATGATTCACAACAGCATTTCTGACTGGTATAAAGAAAACGTTTTCAAATTACAAATGTGCTGAAATTCAAATATTTTGGTACATAGTTGTTAATGTTAATTTGTTGTGAAATTAAAATCACTTCTCATTCTCTATTTGACTTCCGAGTATAAATACCAGCTTAGGTGGCTCAGGGCATCAATTGGTGTCGCTGCAGTGCCTTTGACCGGAACGTTCTAGGGTTCCAATACCAACGGTCACACGATTTTCCACACTAGCTACAAAGATAAGTTGAATTCAGCAGGAGGAGAATTCTATGGTCCGGCTTTTCTCGTTGGTAGTTTTCCATGATTTCTGCGGAGAATTCCAGGTGAATGTCGGAGCGGTGCCCTAACAAACCGGTCATGGACTGTATGCAAATCTTTCCTTCCTTTTCGCTGTCGAATCCTTATCGTTTACCTACACACGTACTCTTGACATGCACTGCAATACCATACATGTAGGAAGACCTGTAGTGAGCTTCGAGCTTGTCCCGGCTGGTGCAATGCCGCACTGGTCGAAGATACGTGGTTGGGCGAAACGCCGGTATGTGACGTATAGATGGGTGCCAAACCTCACCACCCAGTGAGGGCAGCACAGCCATATCGCGCGGAAAAAACATGCACTATACTTCGGTACTGATCATAGCTGATGACGTACCCCGAAAAACCACCCAACCAGTGTGTCAACACAGTAGAACGCACTTACGCCAAGATTCCTTCACCCCTACCAGGTACGCTTACAGGCCGAGACCACAATCAACAGCAGAGGTCAACCCCTAATGTAATGTAATTATTATTCTTACTCGGGGCCTAGAGCCCACAGCGGCTCTGAGATCTGTAAACAGACCCCTTCTCAGATGTGCTGCTCCCCAACCACCTCGAGATGGTCGCTGATTGGCTGGACACCGCCATACCTGACCTGGCCTCAGGCTCCACCTACCTGTGCCCTCACCATCTCCCTCAACTCTCCACTAGACGGGTGAGGATATGACCCGTTTATGCCTCCCTTTCTGCACTTCACACGTCCTCATCCGTTCAGGCGAACCCTCCTTCCAATCAGTGCTTTATGGGTTTGGCATTTTTAGTCTCGTGTACTACGTGGTGTAGGAAACGTTATATAATGCTGGAGTGCTATTTGTTTTGACAGAAAACCCCATTTTGAGGATCCCTGATAACAACTTGTCGTGCTACAACAGTTCCGTTATTTAGGGTACTGCACCATTTGCTTGGTGTTGATCGGAGAAACCACGGAAAACTAGCGATCAGAGCTGCCGTCCTCTAGAATTCTCGTCCAAACAGCGACTAAATTCGACCTAGCTGTGCAAAATGCTGCCACCGCCGGGATTGGAACCCCAGGACATCCCGGTCTGAGGCACTACACTGCCATCAATAGAGCACTTAAATGCTTTGATTTCTTGAAATTATCATAACCATCTACCCTCCCCCTCCCCTTACCAACCTGGCTTTGTTTACTTTCATTACGATCTCCCACCCCGAAACCTCGCCCTTGAGGGACACCAGCAACACGCGAAGCCCCCCCCCCCCCCGTCGGGCACCTGTTCTCGTAGGTCACCGCCTCTCAGCCGTCGCCACCCTACCGCGTCTCAGCCGTCGATTGCCTGACCGAGCCCCGCCCCCTTCCCCCTCCCCCACCCCCGGCTGCTCCGTGTTTATTTGTTTGTCCGCCTGTTTGTTTGCGGGCCCGCGGGGGGCAGGCGCGTGCCTCTTTGAAGTGCGAGCCCATCCCCCCCCCCACCGTGGGCTCCGTGTTTGCGTGGGGTCGTCTCGTAGCCAATAACGCGCCGATTGTCCGTCCGTCCGCTTTGAAAGCGAAGCCCCGACGGCGAGCCCGATTACGCAGGCGGACGGGCTGACGAGCGCCAGTTTAACGCACGACCCTCGCCGACGCGCTGGGGGTGGGTGGGTGAAAGACGCCGTGATTTGTGGGGGGGGGGGGCGGGATGTTTTAAAGGAATTAGACGCTACACCGTCGGGATTAACCGCAGCGAAATCTAGGTTTTGTGAGACCGGTGAAGGAGGTCCACAACCTACGGCTTCAATTTTGACTTTATTGATGTTTTGACGATTTTGTAAGTGCATAAATTGACATATTTAATAAAACACACGTGTAAACATTGCAACAGAAACATACACAATTTCTGCCTCCCTATATAAAAAAGCAATAGATATTTCTCCATCAATATTTGCATTTAATGCAAAACCTACAAAAAGGCAAATTAAGACCCATCTACATTGCATATTAACCAATTAAACTATTTATACTAAAATTTAAAATGCTACAAATATTTACAAAAGGTATTGTGCATGCTGTTTTTCAGGGAACAGTGATTTTTTATCCACAGCCAACCGCTGTTATAACTCAAGTTATAACACACACGTAGTAAATTGTATCATAATTTCATCAAATGCTGAATGTTAATGATCTCGTCAGTGATTCTTTTAATCAATCGGTTACGTTCTACGAGTGGGTGCCTTGCTGTAAATTCGAAGATTTTTTAAATCGGATGTCTTGAAGATGGTTCGAAATGTTTTATACATGAAGATGATCTTGCTGTCGCTCACCACTGAAAGATAACTCCAAAACGAGGGGTCGATTGCGTTAAAAGGTATTTCACACGATGGTGAACGCAGAAGTGCGATTAACGACTTTGATTAACCACACACGCTAAAACAGCGATGAGAAAGGTTATACGACGCACTAAAAGGGGGACTTTGTGCGCTTGATGAACGTAAACTGACTGTCGCGGAGAGGGAGTGGAAAGAAAAGGATCCCCGCGTCGCACCAGATATTTTCTCCGACTGATTTGCGACCCTCGATTAGAACAGATGGAATTGCGTTTCATGTTTGGTATATTTAGAACAATTGAGAAAAATTAACACAGAAATAAAAAAGAAACAATCAATTTACACGATTCGCCTGCTTTTTTACTTGTGTTACTTTCCCTTTCTGAAAAAATATATTAATTTGTTTTGAAAATAATACACAATTTACATGTTTCTGGAGTATGTTTTCAAACCAACTTTTGAGTATTTATTGCGGCTCAGTCATTCGGAATATACAAGTGGCTAATTAGACAAAATATGTTTGAATTGTCTTATAACGTTATTTTCGAAGTTTCGACGTCTCCTCCCTGGACAACCTAGATATGATGATAATGTTGGCAACGAGAACACCTGTTCTAAATCGTACAATTAAAAATTGGATTGTAATCCCTGCAACAGTCTTTACCCTATTTGTATGTATTTGGGTGTGTATACATATGGTTGTAGTAGATTTAGATTTCTTTTGGTTTTATGTATTTGTAAAGATAGATTTATTGTAAATCTCTTTAGTAGGATTATATTTATCTCTTGGCAATCAGCCAATTGTAGTCAAGTAAATATTATTATATACTAATGAACCCGGCAATGCTTCGCTATTGCAATGTATTACACTTCACATGATACAGGTCACGTGATTGATCATCAGGCTTTTCGCTACGCTCTGCACAAATTTCAATAGACCAAATACTTTCTTTCACGCGAGTCTCTCTCCGTCTCTCTCTCTCTCTCTCTCTCTCTCTCTCTCTCTATTTCTCTCTCTTTTTCTCTCTCTTTTTTTCTCTCTCTCTATTTCTCTCTCTTTTTCTCTCTCTTTTTCTATCTCTTTTTCTCTCTCTTTTTCTCTCTCTTTTTCTCTCCCTTTTTCTCTCTCTCTTTCTCTGACTCTGTTTTCGTTTGCTTCTCTCTCTCTCTCTCTCTGCGTCTCTATCTTACTTATTCTGCCTCCCCCGGGCGAAAGTTCAGAATCACAGGGGCATAATACGCTACGAAGACATCATACCAATCATAATTCAGGTTGCAGTGGGTTGCGTAGGGCGCCGTTGCGTAGAGCACCCTATCCAGGGGTGCTTGAGACAGCATAAAATCATCATCAACGCACGTCTATGTGCGTAGGAATACGCCTATTCCTACAATAATATGCCTATATTCTTCCTGAAATTTCAAGCAATATTTTGGCAAAGTTTTATCGCAATCGGATGAACGGTACGGCAGCGCATTAAATACGAACCAACATACAAACAGAGAGAACTTTTTATATGTATTAGATTCTTGTTATTGTCTAACGGAGACTCGCACAGCACCTGGATGCAGCCGCTCCTCAAAGTGACGTGCAACTCTCTTGCGCCCGCGCGCTGCAGCCGACACCACCCACGCCCTCGCAGGGCCACCCGACGCGACGCGACGCGACGCCACGCGACGCGACCGCAGCGCTGCGACAGCCGCGCCCGAGTGTTGCCAGCGCGCGTGTGCGCACCCGGCCGCACGCAAACAAACGACGAGCGGGCCGCGTGCGGTTGGGCGCGGGGCGGGCTCGCAGCAGGCGCCGCACGTCACGTGCGGGCACGGGCTTCGCGGGCGGCGGGCACCGACCTCTGACATGACCGCGCGCTCAGTTGTTTCAATTCGCGAGGCCTCGCTTTGCAGGGGACACAGTTTCCTCGCTTTTCCAGCACATCATTCATTGATTATTTTGTATTCCCTGGCGTTTCCTTAGTACCATAAGTGTAGTATATGTTTTTATCAAAGGAGGGGGCGGTGATTTCCTCCGCTGGATGGTGAGATCTGGCGTCGGCCTACATGTCAACTTGCGTAATTTTCCCCAACCAGGTATCTCCCTCCAACGGGGCGCCCCATCCGGGACAAGCTCTACGCTCCCGACCAGTCTACCGCCATGCGTGGTTGTGGAGTGCATGTAAGTGTGTGTAAGTAAGGGGTGAGGTTAGGGCAAGGAAGAGGAAGGAAAAATCGCGTGCGGACAGTGGCCCGTTTATAAGGGCACTGCTCCGGCATTCGCTTGGATGGAAGAAATTACGGAAACCTATGAATTAGAGCAGCCGGTCGGTCAGAGGCACTGCATTGATGCCCTGAGCCACCTCAGCCGGCCTGTGGGCGGTGGCGCTAACCCTGGAACACCACGCGCAAAACTGATCAATTTTCAAAACCACGCGGACACATTTCCTTCACTTTCCAGCTCGCGTTACCGTCTCTTGCACTACTTACGCAGTACACCAAGGGTATCGTAATGCTGCAAAATGGGGCGATTTTCTAGAGAAAATCATGTGGGTCTGTAATGTGGATAATCCTTGCTTGAACGATTTACGCACTAGAGTTCTTAACAAACAAGTCAAACGGACGGACAGGCTTTATGACGTACACCGATTTTCCGTATAAAGAACACCCACAACTTGGATTGTGACAACACAAGTAACATATCACAAGACGTAATATATTATATACTTATAGAAGGAAGAATCATACACATTTTCAGTACCAGCATCCACAATATTCTTCTGTAAAAAAAAAAAAAATCATCCTGCTGCGTTGTTACATATATTTATCTATTCAATGTAGTAGTATGCGAGAAAATAAAGATTAACAACAATTTTGCTTAATAAAAATAAACCATTTAGCAATAATTTTAAGAACAATAACTACTTTTAAAATTTCCCTGCCTTCCAGTGGTGGCTGTTCATTGAGTTTGGAATCTCCCTCCGCCCAAAGAAAACAGATCATGGAAAGTCTGCAGAATGTATCTCTCATTCGTTAAATCGACTTGTTTAATTTTAGGAAACTGTCAGCACACGTTTTCAGAATGAACATTACGTGCACTCATGTAAGCTAATGATCAATGTCATTAGAATGGGACGATCACATTGTAAATGCATTCCGTGGGCAGGGTCACTAACCTCTGCCAACACCCTGCACCCAATTGTTGCAATTTGTGTGACCTCTCTTTTCCGAGGGCAAATCTCCCTCCCTTTTCCAGCACACTTTACCTTCTCTCACGCCATTTACGTAGAATAGAGAGTATTGTAATGTTGCAGTTGCGCAAAAAGGGCAATTTCTCGACAGAAAAAAAACTAATAATTTCAGTCCCTGAAAATGAACAAATATTTTGTTTGTGCTCATTTATAAACACATTACTTTCTGTAATACGTTGTGTAGTTAGAATACACGTTTTGTAGGTCCTTGATAAAGATATATTATCTTTTAGTACAACGTCTGATTGTCCATCTGTTAGTGAGCAATGTCAAAGCTTAAACCTCGGCCCTTTGAATTTGAAAATAATATTTTAATTTGTGCAGGAACTTTATATAGATCAACAAAGTTATTTGTTTTCTCATAAATTGCTGCATTTTCTCGAATACAGTAAAATACGCTTACAAAAATGTTGAAGGTACGATTTTGCCTGAACATTAAGTTCTGAATTATCACTGTGATTATTCACAAATTTTGCAGCAACGTTTTTGAGGTGTTGAAAAAATACATAGAGTTTACCCCAAAATTTACGAGCAAAGTGGGTTTCGGCCCGAAATTTGTATTCCTGCAAACCGTTACAAAAGTATTCGAAACTGTCGCCATGCATAATCGCTTTGTGGACACTCTGCCGTTCTCTTACAGCCGTGCTTGCCCATAAGCACATTGCAATCTTAATTTAGTATCTGTAGTTGTAGACAATCGTGGTTGTGAGTCGATTGCCTGCAACGACAGATAGTAAACGAATGTTACTACGAAACAGCGCAGAGTAATTGTTGTACTAGTTCTAAAAAAATAAAAAAAAAACAGGAAACTATAAACGTGAACATCTGTGTCCCTACGGGACAACCTGCAAAGTTAGAAAACGTTCAAAATATATAGCTTTTTCCCCTACCACAAAATCAGAAAATGTTTTAAAACTAATATGACGAAAAATATTGAATTATATTAACTATTCCACTCGTAAAATTAAAACCAATAGTGTGTAACTATACATACAAAATGCCTCAATCAGGCCGGAGCATCTCAAAAAATGTATCGCTTTTTCTATCCGATTTTTCTTACCACTTCTCCCTACTGGCCAATCATAAACTGTGACTAATCTATCTTAGGAGGCGATATATATTAATCGCTATGTCGATGTCCAATAAATCGGGTATGAATCTTTTTGATTTTAACATAGCGTTCAGCTATTTGCAATATTTGACGCAATTTGGAAGTCTGCTGAACATAATTTCACGCGTGGAATATTCCTATTAATACCACTCGTGCTTTGGAAATTCTTAGATAAATCCCCTTCTCGCTTTGCGAGTCGTGAATTTATCGATAATATATCATTAGTTCTTAAAGATTATATATCATTAGTTCTCTTCTTCTACATTCAACATCACGATGGTTGCCAGGGATTGATTGATTAATTGATTGATTAGTGATTCCGGGGGCATGAACCGCTAAGAGTAGTGCCATAAGTGTAGCTAAGTACTCGTGCCGTAAGTGTAGTGCAGGTTTTTATAGTGGGTGATGGAGGTCTTCGCAAGCTGAATGGCGAGTTCCAATGCCGAACTACCCATTGTCTTGCAGGGTTTTCTCCAATCAGGTATCTCCCATCAGCAGGGCACCGCACCCACTGGGGCAAGCTCTAAGCTCCCATCCGGTCTCCCGGCATTTGTGGTAGTATAGTTCATGTCAGTGTGGGTGTATTTAAAGGGTGAGGATAGGACAAGAAAGAGGAAGGGAAGATTGCGCGCGGTCCGTGGCCAGTTTGTTAGGGTACTGCTCCGGCATTCGCCTGGAGTTCATATGAGAAAAGCACGGAAAATTAGCGATCAGAGCAGCCGGTCGCTAGAATTCCCCTCCAGACAGCGGCTGAATTCGATCTGTCCAGTGTGGAACATCCTGCCACCTTTGGGAGTGTAACCCTAGGGTCTCCGGGTAAGAGGCACTTCTGCCACATCAGTTGATGCCCCGAGCCACCTAACCCATCGTTCTCTGGGAGAGGAATGGCACTGACAGCACCTCGGCGCTCTGTATTCCACATCGCGATCTGTTCGCCTGAGCTCCTCGCGACGGATTTCGCGAGAGTTGCGACGAGTCGAGGCACAAGTCGAAAGAGCTCTTCCTCTTTATCCCTCCTCCAGCATTCCATTGTTTCCGCGCCACAAAAGCCCTTCTCGCTACACCAGGCGCAGTGGTCCGAAATCAGCCCTGCACACGCGGCAATATTCTAAAATTATTATTAAAGTCAATAAAAATAACGATTATTAATTCATTGGTGGTAGCCGATATCTTGGGGTACTCCGTAATATGAATTAAGGTATAATCAAACCACAACAATATGAATTGAGTTATAATATTACCACTTAATATTAATTAAAGCATCCAGTATTTTATGTTGTTTTCTTATATTCCTTTTACATTATTAGAGACTCACTGGAGATGGGAAACGTGTTTTCGAATGTTGATTTTGGGATGTTTTAATAAATATTAAAACTTTTATTATTGTGGCTTAATTAGTTCTGAATTCATATTAAGTACACGTATATTTGAGTGGTAAAAGAAAACAAAATATTTTGTTTCATCTTAAGATACCAGTGGATTTAGTATGAATGAGAATCTCGGGCCAATACCGACAAATGCATGTCAACAAAATAAGATTTTTATTTTTAGCCATTAAATAACCCGTAAAGGGCAGAAAGCCTTGGGTAATTAAATTATACAAGAGTTGTCTTGTAACTGGGTTTACATTCCTTATTCGTGTACAAACCTAGTTAAATTGTACAAAACCCTCTACAAACTCTGTTACATGCATTCAAATATCTGTAATATGTAGAATAAGGGCACTTGAAATAATGTAACGCCATTATATATACTTTTGGACAGCAGTTAGCCCACTTTGTTTATATTAGTAAAAAGTCTTGTAACTTAAAGAACTTAGATATCGTTTAAATTATTATCTACGATCTATTACTTTTCATAAAATTAATAACATAAAATAAACATTCACATAGATCCTTCCTCACGTTTACTTGAAACTGCACCCACTTTTGCTGCGTTGAAACTCCAACTGAAAATTCAACATAAAACTTTTTCGCTTGAGAAAGTTTATAAAGTCGATTTAAAAGAATACTTCTACTTCATTGTTTAGCGAATATAGAAGACTATTATGTACACGCGTGAAATTAAAACCATTAGTGTTTAACTATACACATAAAATGCCCGAAACAGGCCATTCTATCACTTTTTCTATCCGATTTTTCTTACCCCCCTCTCCCTAGTGGCCAATCATAGACTGTGACTTACCTATCTTAGGAGGCAATATACATCGATCATTATGTCGATGTCCAACAACACCGCGTAGGTATGACATAGCATCTTTGAATTTCTAATAGATTTAAGTTATTTCCAATATTTGGCGAATTTTGGAACTCTGTTGAAGATAATTTTAGTTGTGGAATAGTCCTACTAAATACCACTCGGGCTTTGGAAATTCTCAGATAAATGCCCTTCTCGCTTCGCGGTTCGAAGATTTATCGACACTCGCGGTATTACCTATGACAAACACGCACTTCATTGTACTTGAAGTTTTGAATTTCTGCCGCCGAAATGTAGATTCCATGCCACCGTGCGATGGTCCCGCCTTTCTCTCCGCAATAGAGCTCGCCTCTGTTCATTTTATTGTGTGCGCCTCGGAATACAACGCTCCATGCGGTGTCGTTGGCCAAACAAGCAACACAAGAGATCGCCTTCTGGTTTCTCGTTTCCAAACAGTACGAACAAATTCGCATTGTTTGAGAAGAAAGGAGCAAAGCGATGAAGTAATTTTTTTCCAAATGTTTCACTAAATTTGCGAATTTGAGCTCAATTATGTTTCACGCGTATTTCCTAAATTAAAAGTCGGATTGAAGTCTTGTTTGCACCATTGGATTCCTCGTCGAGAATTGTACTCCCATACGTGATTTCAGTAGGAACCGATGAAGTTAATTTTTTTCCTAAATTTTCACATAATTTGTGAATTTAGGTTCAATTTATTTTCACGCGAATTTTTTAAAATAAAAGTCGAATCAAAGTCTTGTTTGCCCCATTGGATTTCTCAACGAGAGTTGTACTCACATCCGTGATTTTAGAAGGAGGAAATAAAGTTAAATTTTTCCCTAATTTTTCTCCAAATTTGTGAATTTGGGCCCCATTTTGTTTCACGCGTATTTCCTAAATTAAAAATCGGATCAAACTCTGGTGTGAACAATTGGTATTCTCGTCAAGAGTTGTACGCACATACGTCATTTCAGAAGGAAGCGAAGAAGTTAATTTTTTTCCAAATTTTTCACCAAATCTATGAATTTGCCTTCATTTTGTTTTGCGCGTATTTCCTAAACTAAAAGTAGGATTGAAGTCTTGTTTGCACCATTGGATCTCCCGTCGAGAGTTGTACTCACATACGTGATTTCAGAGGGAAGCGATGACATTAATTTTTTTCCAAATTTTTCACCAAATTTATGAATTTGGCTTAATTTTGTTTTGCGCGTATTTCCTAAATTAAAAGTAGGATTGAAGTCCTGTTTGCACCATTGGATTTCCCGTCGTGAGTTGTACTCACATACGTGATTTCAGAAGGAAGCAATGAAATTATTTTTTTTTAATTTTTCACCAAATTTATGAATTTGGCTTCATTTTGTTTTGCGCGTATTTCCTAAACTAGTAGTAGGATTGAAATCTGGTTTGAACCATTTGAATTCCCGTCCAGAGTTGTACTGACATACGTAATTTCAGAAGGAAGCGATGAAATTAATTTTTTTCTAATTTTTTCACCAAATTTATGAATTTGGCTTCATTTTGTTTTGCGCGTATTTCCTAAACTGAAAGTAGGATTGAAGTCCTGTTTGCACCATTGGATTTCCCGTCGAGAGTTGTACTCACATACGTGATTTCAGAAGGAAGCGATGAAATTAATTTTTTTCCAAATTTTTCACCAAATTGATGAATTTGGCTACATTTTGTTTTGCGCGTATTTCCTAAACTAAAAGTAGGATTGAAGTCTGGTTTGAACCATTTGATTTCCCGTCCAGATTTGTACTGACATACGTGATTTCAGAAGGAAGCGATGGAATTAATTTTTTTCCAAATTTTTCACCAAATTTATGAATTTGGCTTTCTTTTTCTTTTTGGGCGTATTTCCTAAACGAAAAGAAGAATTGAGGTCTTGTTTGCACCATTGGATTTCCCGTCCAGATTTGTACTGACATACGTGATTTCAGAAGGAAGCGATGGAATTAATTTTTTTCCAAATTTTTCACCAAATTTATGAATTTGGGCTCCATTTTGTTTCACGCGTATTTTCTAAACTAAAAGGCGGATTGAAGTCTCGTTTGCACCATTGGATTTCGCGTCAAGAGTAGTACTTACATACGTGATTTCAGAAAGAAGTGATAAAATAAAATTTTCTTGAAATTTTTCACCTAATTTGTAATTTTTGGGCTCAATTTTGTGTCCGCGTAGTTTTTTTCAATATCTCCACAAATTGGAAATTAATTATACGGCTAAATATTTTTGTTTGATTATCCATATCCTAGTATTTTTGGTGAAATAAAGTGTTTAATATTCGCAGCAGTCAATAAATATAATTGGCTCGTTTTTGAAGCCGAAATCTAGTTATTTCACAAAAAATACAAACAAATTGGTTTGGCAAATAATCATAAGCATGCCGAGCTTTAAACAAGGTTGGGGGAACTATATTTCTGACTCCCTTTTTTTCATAATTTTTGTCATTTACCTATGACGTAGCATTCTAGTAAATAAATATAGCACCACAAGAGGAATTGAATAACAAATTTAATGGCACAATTATTAATAAGTACAATTGATGTAACGTTGAACCATTTACAGGTTATCAGATGGTTTGGAGATTCTTTCCCAAAAGTGGAGTATCAAATCTCCAAAGTATCCGCTTAAAAAGGGGATGATGAGGAATATTTCTGATTTACGGAAATAACATGTTTAATTACGTAGAAGTAAGAGGGCCAGGTTAAAGATTTTAAGAGGGATCACAGCCCCCTCTGTTGTGAGAAATAGATAATTCAAAATAATAAAATACATACTCGGGAAAAAGTCAGCTTTGCGTCCAGTTTCTTCGGTCTTGTGTTTCTAGAAATACTGCTACGTGACAGCGACTGAAGCAGGGAAAAAATACACGGATCCGTGCAACCCAAAATTTGCTCTGCTCTACAAGGCATTGCAGAAATGGTGATGCGATGTTGTTGACATTATTAAAGGAGAAATAATCCAAGATATTGAGAGGAAGGATTGAAAAATTAAAGTCTCGGAATAAACCTGAGTTGACGAAGATGACTTCAATTATTTCATCCATTTAAATGGCATGCATGCACGCACTAAAGAACATGGTAAACGAAATTGTACAAATGATCTATTTATCTCACACGCAATTTGCATTAGTATATGCTGTATTTGGCAATACAAGCGTAATATTGTACGAATTCGTCGGATTTCTTTCTTTTTCATTTAACGTCATTCAGTTAAAAGGTGTGTATAACGTACTGTGAGGAAAGGTGTATAATAATTCATATGGAGAAGTGTATTATAATTATTATATTCAGCATTCATGACTGAGTAATTTTCGAATTTTCAGAAGACCTAATTTAAGTAGAGAGGTAGCAGGACTATTACGCCCAGTCGCTTTAAATTGAAGGGCTCAGTAGAACAAGGAGCTATCCCACATTTTTGTGAAGTGGAGTTATTAGCATTATATAAAATTTTAAATAGTGTGGACTTGGATAATATGTTATTTAAAACCAGTATGGATTTATATCTCTTGTAGTATGTATCAAAGTTTAGAAATGAACTGAGTTATATACGGAAAGTTCAGGTACAACCTTCATTATCTCAGGACTTCATGTTGAATAGACCCTTGTTCTACTGAGCCTCTCAATTGTAATCATCTTAGTAAGAAAAAAAGGAATAAAATTTTATAGTAGGAAAATGTTCCTTTGAAATCAAATTCAAAGATTTCTTCGAGGGTTCCTTTCAGAGAGGTCGCCATTGTGAAAGGGAGAAAAAGGCCGAATGAGGAGAGTTACGAAGAGAGGAAGAGAAGAGAAAAGAGAAACTGAAGAAAAAAAGACGATTGAAAGGAGATAAAATAAAGAAAGAGCAAAACGAACAATGGGAGAGGAAGAGCCCAAAGTAAAAAAAGAGAAGCAGAAGAAAAAAACAACGACGGAAAGAAGAGAAAGTAATTGAAAAAAAAAATAAAATAACAAGGTGGCCCGAATGAACTGAAAAAGGCAGAGGAAGCGTTAAAATGGCGCATGCGTTTGATGTGGGCGGTTATTAAAGACCATCGCGCGGGAGTCCATCGGGGCTCCGCCGCAGACGCGCGCGTCCAGCCTCACGGCCCCTGCGCGCTCGATACCTCGCGGCCCCTCACCGAGCGTAGCCCGCCCCCGCCCCCGCCGTTGCCAGGCACCCGCGACCCGCGCTCTGGCGCTCCCGCTTCCGTCCGCGCCCACGCTCTCGCCGCCGCTCCTGCACATGCCCACGCCCTCGCCCTCGCCCTCGCCCTCGCCCGCGCCCTCGCCCTCGCCCTCGCCCTCGCCCCCGCCCGCGCCCTCGCCCTCACCCTCGCCCGTTCCCGCGCCCTCGCCCTCGCCCTCGCCCTCGCCCACCCCCTCGCCCTCGTCCTCGCCCGCGCCCTCGCCCTCGTCCTCGCCCGCGCCCTCGCCCTCGCCCACGCCCTCGCCCTCGCCCTCGCCCACGTCCTCGCCCTCGCCCACGCCCACGCACTCGCCCTCGCGCACACGCTCGCCCTCGCGTTCGTTCTTCCATTCGCCCTCGCTTTTGCCCTCGCCCTCGCCGTCGCCCTCGCGCACACTCTCTCCACATGCCCTTGCCCTTGTCCTCGCCCCTCGCCCCCTCTCTCGCACTCTCCCTCTTTCTCACCCTCGTTCTCGCTCTCACTCTCGCCCACAGCTTCAGCGTCGCCCTCCCCTTCCCCTTCTCATCCCCTTCTTCCCCTCCGTCCCTCTCCATCCCTACTTCTTCCCCTCCATTTCCACTCTCGCCCCTTTCCTTCGCATTGTTTTCAGCCCCGTAATTGTAGTGCGTGTTTTTATCGCGAGAAGTCTTCCTGCGCTGGACGGTAATATCTGGAGCCGACCTACATTTCCACTTGCAGGATTTCCCCATAAAGGTATCTCCCAGATAGACACTACCTCTGCCGGGACACGCTCTAAGCTCCCGACTGGTCACCCAGGATGTGTGGTAGTGTATGTAAGGGATGATGATAGGTCAGGAATTGGAAGGAAAGATCGCGCCTAATATATTAGTTTGATAGGGCTCATTTGCCTGTTAGAGTACAGCTCCGGCATTCGCCTGGAATTGATGGGTGAAACTAGAGAGACTAGAATTATCCTTCAGGCAGCGGCTGAATTCAACCTACCTATCTAGCTAGTGTCGAAAACACTCTCAACGTCGGGAGTAGGGATCTAGGACTTACTGTGACAGGCCCTGCAGTGACACAACTCGATGCCCTGAGCCACCGAAGCACGTTGCATGTGTAAGATACAGATGAGTCACGTGACGTGGAGTTTGGACCGAGCGGAAGAGGCATGGCGCCCAGCGCACGCCGGCGCCAGCGCCCCTGGCGGGCAGCGGGGGAGTTGCCCGGAGGGGGAGGGGGTGGGGAGGAGCGGGGGCGAGGCAGGCACCGCCTGACACGAAAAGTGTTGAGGCTGTTCCCGAGGGTACCGCCGCGCTCTTTCAAGCGACCGCCAGCAAGGAGATGGACGCGAAGACTTTCTAGGTCGCGTTCTTCCTTTGGGATGCCATTTATTTCCGATTATAAAAAGAGACGATGCAGTAAAAACCGTTGTGACATACGGGGAAGAAATATACTTTGTCCATGTTTTCTTCAGCCCCAGAATCTCTTCCCTTCCCTTTGACAATACACACTCGTTCATAGTTTAACCTTTGAACTACATCTGCTATTTACTATCTGCTACTTGGACCTAGGTTAATTTGGGAGCTCCCTATTCTTACTTTCATCGATCTCCTATCCCCCCACCAATTGTGATGCTGAAATATAAAGAATGTCCTATCAACTCACATTATATTCTGTATTTTTTTAAAAATATTTTGAAAGTATTTCTTAGTGTATCAATTTAACATTGTTCAAACAAAAAATGCAAACATATATGTACGAAACAAGTAAGTAAAAATAAAAGATTCATAAGTATATTGAAAAATTCTACAAATTAATAATTAATAGTTTTAATTTGTTATTGAGTAGTAAAATTAAATTGCATCAACCAGCAACATTACAAATAAATATTATCCAATGAAGCGCCACACATCACTCCGTTATGTCAATTTTTCTGTAAACATTAATAATACATCACTTTTTATGCGTTTATTTTTGTGTTTGAAAAATTTAGTATTAAATAATTCTTTTAGAACTGTCGGAGACCCCTCAATGCGCTAGTCACGGGCCCGGGCTTCAACACGGCACTGGAAACACCTAACCACATGAGATTAGCAACGCTTACTACCAGACACTTTCGTATGAAAGCATAATCTTTTGGTTTGATTTATTTTCGACTAAAACGAGACTATATGAGCAGTATAGGGAAGAATGTGTGCAATCTTCAGCTTCACCATCCATTCTCCTCCCTTTTACTATAAATACTTAGCTTAGTGACGGATAAGAGTACCAAACCCAGTGAGATTAGCAACGTGTAAAACTAGATATTTTCCTACGAAAGCGTAGGTTTCCGAGTCTCCAGTCAGTATCTAGTTGGCTGTTCGGGAGACACCGTGCCCTACGTTCACATGCCAATGTTGCCATCTCTGCCTAGGTTACGGCATCTCCGTGACAGCCAAGGATATTTCATTCGCTCGACAGCATTCGCTCCTCAGTTAAAAATAATTATCTGTCACGGTAAAAGAACTACTAGTTTGATTTTTAGAATTGTTGAGAAAATAGCAACCCACTCCCCCCGGCTCTACTTCAATCACAAACAGCAAAACAAGGACTCAACAAAACGTGCGTAATGTCACGTCCTGACATAGGTAACGATATTGCATGAACCTGCCTATGGCATATGGGATTGCATAACAATTAGGAGACCATTTATGTTCACTAGAAGGAACTGATCATTTTTCGCGCCTCTAGACGCTCTGCAATTTTGTAATATATTCTGAGACATACCCTATAAATTTCTCTGTGACGTGGCCGTCTGGGTGAACAATCGAGCATTTCTTTTTGTAATGCGAAAGCCTTATGAAGATCCGTGATCTGCTGCGTCTAACCCCAGCCTGCTCACAGCATTCGCTTCGGCCGACCACATAGACTATTGGCTCTGTTAACGGCCACACAAGGCTCTGTAACCGCAGTCTATGTGCACAGCCGTCCTGATTGCGTCAGTGTTCAGGTCGATCTGTGAAATCGACCGCAAAGCTGCGAGCCCTTTGATTGCAATGTAGTGAGCGGTTGGCTTGATAGATGACAGCACTTGACATGCAATAATCCTGTGTGACATCAAATTGTCAATAACGAAATTTACGAATGTGGTGAAGGATCTGAAGCTATTGAGCTCGTCTTTTGGCAGTGCATTTTTTAATACTAAAAGAAAGGAAATGTTATTCACGTTACAACATTTTTATAAGTACGCCTTTTTTCTATTTTAATTGCTGGTTTTTTGTAAAATATTATCCCAATTATAGTAAATTTTATTTAAAAAAATAAAAAATAATGTCATTGTTACTACCATTATATCATTATATTAAATATAAATATGTTTGGTTGGTTTCGTTTGAATTTATTGTAATATTTTAAATAATTAATGCACTCATTCATTTTTTCAGATATTTTGAAACTATAACCACAAAAATACGTCTTTGAACTGAATGAACTGCGCAACAAATAACGAAAAGAATAAAACAGACCGACGTGTGATAATAAAACAGAAGTGGAAAGTCCATTTTTTCAATAACCATATCCTGTTCCGGTACAGACCACCAAAATGGGGATCCCGTTTCATCTACCCGCATCTGCTATGCACACGAACTCCATTTTAAAGCGTCAAAGCGAATCAGGTTAAAATACAAAAACATCAAAGGGAGTGCAGATGGAAAGAATTCCACACGAATTGTTTGAGTCAAAGAGAAGGCATATTTGCCGTTACGGCAGGTAAAAAAAAAAAGAGTCCAAGCGAAGCATTGGAAAGATGTCTCTCATTCTTTGTGAAGTCTAGGGTGGAAAATTCGCCCTCTGTTTAATCGAGGATGGCGAAACAAAAGAGCCACGCATTCGGTTTGAACTCTCCGAAAGAGAAAACCCTTTCACTAGAGTGACGTATGCGGTGACGTGAGTTCGAAGTATGGGTTAGCATATCGACGAACAATACTTAACACTTATAAAGAACATTATGCAACTAGATTATAATGTTGAGTTTTATTGCATGAGTGCATGGTTTGTAAACGAGCGACGCTAGAATTGAGTTTTCAAATTTGTAGGAATGCAATAAAGACGCATTACAAATGAGTAGCATACGTAATTCTTTTGTAGCACAGCTTTATAAATTTATAAGAGAATCGAAATTAATTTTTGGAAACACTTCAGTGACGTCATTGCTACTTGACACCTGATGGAAAAATCGGTGGACTGCAGTTCGATTCACCACTACCTCCACACAATTCTCTCGCTGCGATTGGCTGAATGTGTGCTGATGCAATTATTCGTGCTATAAATGGCAAATACGTACGTTATAATGGGTCATATGAATAAAAATGAGCACTTGCTCGTGAGTACTTGCTCCGGAGCAAAGTGAGTCTACTCCGCGGCACTGAGCAGAAGCTCCATTTCGTATAAATAAAAACTTCGTATGTCTCCGAAGAACTTACTCATGTCTCGCGAGCATTTGCTCGTCGTGAACAAGTGATAGTGCAGGCTAAGTGTTTTAAAAATTGGGTTCTTGAGCAACAAAGATGTTACATATGTTACTCGCGTCGCGCACACATTTGTGCGGAATAAAGAGCAATGGTTTGTTGTCTCATTTTTTAAATTCGAATATGAATAGCAGTAACGAAAAACAGGCGCTAGTGGCCCAGCTAATTTTTACCGAAATGCTAAGTGAATATAAACTTATTTTTGAAAAGAGCCAGCTTTCGGAAGTACTCTGTGGCCGAAACGAAACATTACAAAGTTTCAAAAAACAGTACCCCGAAAAATTCCAAGTAGAAAAGCGCGAAGGCCAATTAACATAGAAGATATGCAATATGAAAAAGCGCCTGAAAGCAAACGCCGATAAAAATCGTACCAACTATACATTGTACTTTTCGAATCGGCAAAGATTCTAAAAGTCTACATCACGAGAATTTCGCCTAATCTTGAATTTTTTTTAGTCCACTGCCTATGCATATCAACACACGGGAAAAAATCGGTCAATTTAACCTTACTTTTCAAAAGTGAGTCTGCTACTAAGGTCCCTCCGAAATTTTGGAGCAAGTGCTCACTCTAGAGAGTAAATGCTTAACTTTATTCATACCAATTCTGAGCATTTGCTCGCCAGTTGAGATTATGCTCAGAGTTGGAGCAAGTGCTCAGAGACTGAGCAATTGCTTACCCTCTTTATTCATACGAAACTGAGTAGAATCTCGGAAACTCGGAGCAAAGAGTACTTGCTTACTTTTATTCATACCACCCAATGTGTGTCGCAAGATGTCATTTTATGAATGGCTTCTTATAACGAAAACATTGTTTATAATGCTGCTATACAAAAAATTCTCCAGAACTTAGATTTCTTTTAAACATAATGCTATAAACGATTCAGAAGGACATTATTCGCCAAGAACTGCTGGGCACACGAAACAACTTCTCAGAAAATTGGTATTTGAAGAATTTGCTCATCTAACTGACGAGAAAAAACGGCGGTGAAGTTTTTGCCACATCAAATGACTCATGCTGTATTTTGCGGGTTTTCTGCAAGTACAGTACTGCTAAAAATGCACAAAAATCGATTCAGTTGCATCAGGGAAGCAACAACAGCAGGGAAGGTGTGGTGGCTTGGGTGTAATGCAGAGGGCTTTGGCTACCTTAATGTACGTCGTGTATTTACACTTTGGTACTTGGGCGCCGGCAGAGGGTGCGGATCAAGGCTAGCCTAGGTGCCCACCCCGGGGCGAATTCTCCCTGGTAAAGGACAAGTAGGCAACCGACAGTCGCATACACAGACGTTTGCTCGCTGCAGGAGGCGTGTAGGTCTCGGAAGGTCTTTGTACAAAACACTACTTCTAATTCTCCAGAGCATTTATAAATGTGAATATGGAGGTTTTGCATGGCGGTCTACTAGGTGGAGAAATTTCAAGTGAATCCGAGTATTATATGTGGCGAGTGTTGCGTGTTACTGGCGGGAGTAATAGCAAATACTATACACAATACAACGGGAGACACTTGAAGCGACCCTGGCCTGTAACCATTGTGGTATGAAGTGTATAAGTTTGAAATATTTTTAATTTACTTATGATTACGTTTACTTACGTTTCGCAGAGTGATTAAAATATGAATTAGACAGTTTTTATATCATTATTATTTGTATTATTAATGTTATTTTATTATTATTGTATTATTATTATCGTCGTTTTATCAATTGTTTTTATTGTTTCTATGATTATTATTGTACCATAGTCATTATATAATTTGCATGTTAGCTGTATTATCTTATTTATGTAATTCCCTGCCACCAGGTTATGCCCATTTGCAGTTGAAATAAATTTATCTTATCTCGTTTGGTTTTTTTATGGCTGGGAAGGTGTGTGCTGTATTTTATTGCACAAATTATGCATTTTAGAAGAATCGTTTCTTCAAATTCTTCGTCATGAGAAGTTGTAAATCACGAAGTCTGGAATTTCCTACAGATTTTGTGTTGTAATTGCTTTATAATGTAAATACTTGTCATTTTCCAATTAACTGCAGATATTAAATTATCAAATCACTGTTCTCTATTTCTTACGGTATTGTACATTAACTTTTATATTCCATAAATACAAATTTTAATATATAAATATAAAAGAAAAATAAATAAATAAATAAATAATGATAGTAATAATAATGTAAATAATATATTTATTAGAAACCACAGAGCTCCAAAAGGTTTTCTTTATGTACTGAAATTTAAATTTGCCACTTATTTTTCAGGTCACATCATTAGTTTTGCTAGTGAGCAGTTATCTCTCATTAATTGAACGAGAAAAATCTAAGTGTCCTGTATTGTCTGCACAGTATTAGGTAATAGTGCAATGACGATAGCTCCTTTTTTCATGTGTTAAAGTTTTCCATGGACGGACACAGAGACGTTCTACAAAGGGGCACGTTTTTGGTATCAGGGACTTATCGTATAACGTGAATTTCCTTCTATATTTCTTCTTGTTTACAGCACTACAATACGTTCTCTCCAGAACGTATACGGGAAAGTAACAATAAATTATTAGACTTTTATAATTAAGGAACGCAAGGTAAATATATCGGAGTTTGTGGAATATTAATATTTAAAATTATGGCATTTAAGAAAAACCTTAGGCAGTGTCTTACCTCAGGACATAGCAATTAACACCGGAATCCTCAAGTTACTCCTGTAGATTGTGTTTCGAACACTTACCTGGAAGAAATCAGAGAAAAAATATTAGTGTAACATTTCATGCCATAACTAATGCGGATGTATATGCCATGTAGACAGAAAATACATTGTATGAAAGTGATTAAAATGTTTCATTAAATATATCTACAATAGACTAAATCAAAATGGTAAGAAAAAACTAAAAACTACAGAGTGATACAAGCATTGAGAACTAATACTGAGTAAAAAGACAGCCCAGTCCAAGTGAGATTATCGCCATTGTTAAGATAGTGTTAGGAATTGTTAAAAGTGTTAAATGAGTTAGGAAAAGGAAAAATGAAAAGTGATAGGAAGTGTTCACAGTTAACAAAGCTTAGGAAAGAAAGACACAGCATAACTGAAATGACTAGAAAATAGTATACCTGAAATTACAATAATTGTAAGAATTGGAACTAAGCCAACTACCCACCCTGCATGCAGGAGGCCTTTGCCCTTAATGAGATTAAACCAGGCTAATAATAATAATAATTAATTCAACATATAGGAACTTTTTTATTAGTAAAATAAATAGAAAGTACTACAAAATGCAGCGTGTGTGATTTTTCTCTGCATCTTGAAAGTATTCAAATTTGTTTACGATGTGCGAAATAAGTTCGATTCCACTATCTCATGTGATTCATTGTCTCCTTCTCACTGCTTGTTGTTTGTCGAGTGACGTACACACCCAAATTCTATTATGGAAGATGTACTAACAATAAAGAAAATTCGAAAATAAGCTCTTAAGACAATTTTAAGCATGTGTGCAATAATGTCCTTGGATATTCCGAATGTGTGATTCGCAATAAGCACTCAAAAGGTGATCTGATAAAATACTTCCTAGGCAAAACTTTGCATTGCAGAAATCCAGACTCTCCAGAACGTAATAAGCTGAATTGTTTTTATTTACAAACGAAATGAATGTATTTGTTCATGAAGAAAAATTTACACGCAGTCAATTCGAAAATACTAAATAGGCAAGGTAATTAAGGTATTCCTAGCTTAATGGACAGTAGTTTGCTGGAATCACGTTTCCAGTAGTTCTAAATGATAACGTCAAGTATTCTGTTGTAAACCTGTGTAAACCTTTCACCGAGTTACAATACGCAACAAATGCACATTACATTTACTACGCTTTGCATAAAATCCCGCTAATCCGAACTCACAAAGACGAAATGTCGGATATTTCGAACAAAGTTAGGGATGGAGGAAAACAAACAAACAAAGAACCTCATATTTATATTAATTTATGAACGAAAAATGCATGAAGACACTGTAAGCCAACGCAGTTCTGAATACTGTACGTAGAATATTTCGAAACGTTGGCGCAACTAATTCTTCCTCAAAACACAATGACCAATCCCGTGAACCGATTTTATTTTATCATGTAGCTAGTATCGATCTTCCTGCCCCAGTCATCGGGAGTGGGACCCTACGGCTTCCCGGTCAGGGGCACTGCAGCGACATCAGTCGAGCACCGAGCCACCTCTCCCCCGCCGCCGGCTTAATCGCCGCGCTGTCCCTTCAGTGGGTTCGTCCCCCTCCCTTTGTCGCAGCGCAAGCCGTGGCGCGCGCACCTGCTGCCAGGCGGGCGACTAGCGCCACCGCAAACGCGCCTCCGCCGCCTGGACTGCAACGCGCGCGCTGACAGAGCTCGGCGTAGCAGCTGTTGCGGCGGCCCGGCGCCCGGAGCTCCCTCGGTTCGAGTCCCGGTGGTGGGGCGTTTTCGACACTAGCTACGTAGCGAGGACGCTGGCGGGCGACTGCTCTGGTCGGTTGTCTTTTCAGTGGTTTTGTTTTCCTCGTCAATGGCGAGGTGAATGCCGGAGCTGTACCCTAACAACGGGCCACGGACCGCGCGCGATCTTTCCTTCTTCTTCCTTGCCCTATCCTCTCCCCTTACACTAGCATGCACCACACTCCACACATGGCGGGAGACCGGTGGGGAGCTTAGAGCTCTTCCCGGCTGTGATGGTCAAGATCAACACCAGGCGAATGCCGGAGCAGTACCCTAACAAACGGGCCACGGACCGCGCGCGATGTTTCCTTCCCATTCCTTGTCCTATCCTCACCCCTTACACTAGCATGCACCACACTCCACACAAGGCGGGAGACCGGTGGGGAGCTTAGAGCTCTTCCCGGCTGTGATGGTTAAGATCAACACCAGGCGAATGCCAGAGCAGTACCCTAACAAACGGGCCACGGACCGCGCGCGATCTTTCCTTCCTCTTCCTTGCCCTATGCTCTCCCCTTACACTAGCATGCACCACACTCCACACATGGCGGGAGACCGGTGGGGAGCTTAGAGCTCATCCCGGCTGTGATGGTTAAGATCAACACCAGGCGAATGCCGGAGCAGTACTCTAACAAACGGGCCACGGACCGCGCGCGATCTTTCCTTCCTCTTCCTTGTTCTATTCTCACGTTTTACTTTAACACACACTTATATTTACATGCACTACTACATATATCGTAGCTAACGGTTTACTAAATCAAGTGGGTCTCTGACGATGGTTGGTTGTTAATGATTCCAAACGTGTTAACAACTAAGGTCATTAGTCCCGTAAGCGTAGTAGTTTGCTCTTCTTAAGGAGGTTTTCCTCGGGAGATGGCGGTGATCTCGCTCCGCTGGCTGGCAAGATCCGGCACCGACCTTTCGTCGGCTAGCGGGGCTTTTCCTAAACCAGGTCTCTCGCTTCAGCGGGGCACCGCCCCAGCGGACAAGCTCCAAGTTCCCGACCGGTCTTCCGTCATTTGTGGAAGTGTAGTTCGTGTGAGTGTAAGTATGTTTAAGGGGGTGAGGCTAGGACAAGCAAGAAGAATGAAAGATCGCACGCTGTCAGTGGCCCGTTTGTTACGGCACTCGCTCCGGCGTTCGCCTGGCGTTGATCGGAGACACCAATGAAACCGCCCAACCCACCGTCGGCTAGCGACCATACCTTCCTCCTCCTTGCCCTATCGTCACCCCTTACTTACACACTCACTCTTACACTTACATGTGCAACACTACCTAACTTTCCGGGACATGTGGTCGGACGCTTACAGTTTGTCCTGGCTAGGACGGTCCCTCGCTCGTGGGAGATATCTGGTTGGAGAAAACCCAACAGGCCAACGTGTAGGTTTGCGCTGAATCTCACCATCAATCGGGAGATCACCGCCACCTCCCGCAATAAAAACATGCACTACACTAACAGGAGTAATGACCCCAGCAGTTGACGCGCCCGAAAACACGACATCATCAACAAATCAAATCAAATGAATAAACGAGTTTTTCTGTCGGAAAATCGCCGGTTTTTTGGCGCAACTTCCTCTATACTATGTGTCTATACTTCCTCAATGGCGCGCTGACTTCGCAATCGGGAGATCCGCGTTCGATCCCCGTGTCGACCATCCTTATTGGGGTTTTCGTGGTTTCCCTTGGCCATAAGGCGAAAGCTGGGATGGTTCAAAAATGCCACGACCACATCCCACCATCACGCTAGTCCTTTCACCTCTCATCATCACCCTATCGCTTCATTCAGCATTCCTTGCAAAAGGCAGGCTGACTTTGCCCTTAGTGGGGTCTTAGTTGGCTAATAATAATAATAATAATAATAATAATAATAATAATAATAATAATAATAATAATAATAATGCCGATCAAATCCCCGAGATCGCTAAGGCAGTAGTGCCGTAGAGGTTTCGGTCCAGAAGATCGCGGGATCCAGTCCCGCCTCGGGCATGGGTGTATTTCTGTATGTCAGCATGAGTATGTCGTCCTTCACCCCTCATTATCATCATCATTTCATCTTCCATACCCCCAGGGCTAACAACCCTGGGGGATAAAAATCGGATCCAGCTTAAATGCTGGTCCCCCCAAAGAATTGTTCGCAAGCACCTGCCACCGTGATATTAAATGAAAAACTGAGCCACGGTAAATGCAGGTTGCGTGGTCCTAGTCGGCCGAAACGAAAATAATAATAATAATAATAATAATAATAATAATAATAATAATAATAATAATAATAATACATATAGGAGGAATATTGGTATTGGGGTGAGTTTTCGTTTCGTTACAATGAAATAATTATATTGCCAACAATGCTGCTATGGTAATAAATAATATAGTTGGCCATGACGACTCATATAATTATTTCATGTAGGAGGAAGTAGAAGGAGACCCGTTGTGCCCGAGGCGAGGGCCCCTTGGACCCCCGTGCGCCGCGTGTGGAGCGCCGGCCTCACACACGTCACCTCGCGAGGCGGCGATTCGCCTCCCGGGCACCGCGCACGCTTGCGGTCACGCCACCCCCCACCTCCCCCACCCTCCACTCGATGGCCGTGTCACCGGCGGCGCCGCAGCACGCCCCCACCCCACCCCACCCCTGGCCCTGCCTCACTAACGGCTCCATCACGCCCGCGGTCACTGCACGCAGGCACCGTGCTCATCGATATTTACGATGCTATACTACCATTTGCCGATCCGGTGGCCGAGATCGCTAAGGCAGTAGTGCCTTAGCGATCTCGTACCGAAAGATCGCGGGTTCGAGTCCCGCCTCGGGCATGGTTGTATTGTGTTCGTCCTTCCACCCCCTATCATCATCATCATCATCATCATATCAGGGAAGGCAACGGGAAACCACCCTGAATAATTTATCCCAAGAATACCCGTTATGGGTCACCTGACTTCCGTATATGGAAGATAGGACCAAAGAAAAAGATACTATCATTTACGACAAAATTCATATCTTTAACAGTGTTTTTTATTACTATTTTGAATGTGATACATGGTTCTGTTAACAGTACGACTATCTATTAAAAAAACAACTAAACTATATATTTTTTTACAACTATTGCTTAGGGAGAGGAAAACCCACTGAGCACCTCACAAAGAATCCTCCAAATTTACAAATTGTATGTAAAAAAATATGTTTGGAAAATATATTTTTTATTCTGGTGGCATTTAAGGGTGCCTTGCCTAGGTTGTATTGGAATAGTTGTGTAATTGATGACATATTATTGTAAAAATTATGGGATAACTTTGTCTCATGAATGATAGGTTTTATTTGGATTTCTTTATGAAGTTGGTTGTTTGGGATGTACCAGCGTGCATTGGGTATTATTCGCAGGAATGTATTCTGTAAGATCTGTATTTTATGGATAGTGTTTTTTGCTACGTTAATCCAGACAGCGCAAGCATAGAGCATTAGGCCTTATTATGGCTGTATATATATGACATTGGCATTTTCTATAGTTTTTTAGTGTGATAATTTATTAATGGTTTTAATTGGATTAGTTTGACTTTTGTTTGTTGTGTTTTAAATTTGATATGTTCTTTCCAGTCTTCTTTATGTCTAAATGCAGTCCTAGATATTTCACTGTTTTGTTTTGTGGAGTCCAAGGAATGGTGTTATTGTTCAGTGTGAGGGGTGGTGGTGTTGAAATTGTTTTTAATAAAAAGATTTTTGCTGTCAACTTAGCTGGGTTTAATTTAATTTTCCATTTCTTTGACCAATATTATATTTGGTTTAGGTGTTATTGTATTGTGTTTCTTAATGTGATAAGTGATGTGCTAGAACAATACAATGCTGTGTCATCTGCAAATTTTGCTGTATTGATTGTGTTTGATGTAGGGATATCAGCTGCGTAAAGATTGAAATATATAGGTGACAGTAGAGCTCTGAGAAAATACAGCCAATATTGGTTTGGGTTTGAGAGATGAACTTTAACAGCGGTAAGCACATTTCTGAGGCCCCGTTGTCAAGGACGTTCGAGAGTTAATTACAAATATTCCTTTAATAGGTGGTGAAACAATGACCGAACGACATCGACCACTTAAACAAATCGAAGTAAAGTGCGGAAAGAGGCTTTAGAGTGCGAATGGAATATTGATGTTGCTGACCATGTTGACTATGGTATTTTGAAAAGAGTACGCCAAAGACAATTGATTAATTAATTAATTTAAGGTCATAAATAGTTAAAAACGGTGAGTGGCGTACTGTGAGCAGAAGTGCATTCCGTGAACGTTTTCTTGAGCTCCAGCATCCATAACCTATATTTGAAGGGTTTGGTAGTAAAAGGTGGTATACTTTCGTACGCTTGTATTGGCTATCCATATACTGCGATTCGCAAATAGCCCTAATTACTGCGCATAAGCGGCCCCTCCCGCTCTAGTCATCTTCGTGTATCCCATTTAAAAACCTTCCAGCAAAAATGTTCACTTGCAGACGTTTCACGTGTTTTACACACGAAACCGTCATTTGTGAATATATTATGTAGTAGGATTATGAATACAGATGGATAGGAGCGTTTCCTCAACAATTGATAAAAAAATATTACTTCCCATGTAATAAAACTACTTTCAAAGAAGAAGAGCCAATGATTTTGGCTATTAACACTTATCGTGCCATTCTTGAAGACCTTCTGCCGAGCGAACAAAGAGAACGATAATTTGAATAACATCTTTCCCACTGAATTCTAGAAAAGGTACTCAGATTGTGAAGTGACATTTACTCCCTTTAAAGCACATTCTTTAGTATGTTACTGGTAATTTCGTATGTTACAGATGTATAATATTTTCAATATGTGGGGCGGCAGCCATATTGATTCTTGGCGCCCCAGCGTTTTGTTTCCTTTGCAGTACTCATTTGTTTTATAGGACATGACTTATTTCCCGTATGCAAAGTAGCACTTTCGAATCAATAAACAGTAAGTACTAGTTCGCATGCATGAGTGGTAAAAACGATATTTTCTTTTGTTTTCTTCTTCAACCCACCTGTCTGACACTCATATATCGTTTACCTCATCTTCGTCCTTTACGCTTTCACATCTTCAACTGCCGCTCACTCTATGTAAGGATACAACATCGATAATACATTTCGATATTACCAAACATAAATATTCAATATTAAAACATCGAAGTTATTAATACATCGAGTAAAAACCATCGGTTTTTAAACGTCGATATTTTTAAACCGATTTACTAACCTCTAATATTTAATGTTCTAGGGAGACAAAATTTAATTTGACAGTGGCGGTTTTTATTAATTAATAATTAATATTTACACTGGCAAAACAGTGTACACAACAATAAGAATAATATTAACAAACCAGAGCGATAAAACGCGAGTGCCCAGGATCAGTCCTCAGAATGCCGAAGAAGAGTATGGGACGAAGGGAGAGAAACTTGGACCCGGGCTCATGCTTTGACCGCCTCTCCATATGCGAAATTAATATGAAGAAAAAGGAAATACCAAGGCATGGAGTCATCTCGGGAGAAAGAGATCGAGCGAGCGAGCGAGCGAGCGAGCGAGCGAGAGAGAGAGGACGAGAGAGAGAGACAGAGAAAGAGAGAGAAAGAGAGAGAGAAAGAGAGAGGACGAGAGAGAGAGACAGAGAAAGAGAGAGAGAAAGAGAGAGAAAGAGAGAGAGAAAGAGAGAGAAAGAGAAGAGAGAGAGAGACTGCTCAATAAAGGTAATACAAACAGCGTTTCATTGATTTGAACACACACTGACAGTAACATCACTTGTCATTTCATATGTTTAATTAAAAAAAAAAAGATTACAAACAAAACATCGGGTATAAAGCATCGATGTTGAGGAAACATCGGCTTTAATAAATCGATGTTTAAAACATCTACGTTTCCCTTACAACATTAATGTTTTGAAAACATCGACATCGATTAATTGATTACTAGTGAATCCAGGCTCGTCAACTAATGAGGATATTAGTCCCGTAAGTGTAGTGCATGAATTTGCTCGGTCGGTAGCGATGATCTTGCCCCTGCTGGATGGTGTGATCGCAGTCGCATCTGTAACTCGCAGCAGACAGGACGAAACAAACGCGCATGGCGTCCAGCGACACGGCCACCGGGCTCCGCTCGGCTGCGGGTCTGCGGTCGGCAGGGCACATAACGCTGAGCCCTTAGCTGCGCCGAACCGCACGGGGGCGTGGCAACAGGGGACGGGGGAGGGGGACGCAGAGTTACCGCGTGTTGCCGCTGCAGCACTCGCTCACCCCCACCCCCACAGAGCCGCTTCGCCGGCGACCGCCCGCAGCCACGTCAGTGGATAGGCGTACCGCAAGGCTCCGAACCGTTCCCAGTAACATTCGGGTTTTGATGAGCGCGCGGTGTAGCCAAGGTGTGGAGGGGTGGCTGGCACATATTGGGAGCGCCATGAGAAATTTAAAAGTCAAATTCAGAGGTCAAATTGGAGAAATTCACCGGTCAATGCGCACTGTCACTGCCGCACTACCTCACCCCCACTTCACGACCGCCGACAACCACACCAGCAGCGGTAGGCGAGGTGCATTTAAGGGCGTACCCCGAGGCGAGAAATTCATCAGTCAGTACGCACTATTGCTCGCCTCTCCATACTGTGACAATGCTTTCTACATAGACCACGCCCATTCAGATATCAAAAGCTCTATTAAGTTTGTTTTCGGAGAGTTATTCTTGCCTCCGATGATATTAGATAAAAATAATTAAAAAAACAATTCTATCAAGCAAGGTATTTCAACGAATACCAACGACAATAAGGTTTCGGTAAGGAATGTTTATAAATCATGTATCACAAATCATAAATACATTTTTATAACCGTATTTTGCTACATTCTAGAAAAATAGTAAAAAAATACATAGGCATTTTCAAACAATTTTCAAAAATTTCAAGCAAAATTACGAGAACAATTCATATTCTTGAAAAATCATACATAACCTTATTTAAAAAGCTGTCTTTGAATATTATTTTAATTATAAAATTTCAATTGTGAAATGGAAGCCATTTTTACTTTGGCAATGTTCCAAAACACAGAGTTCAAGGAAAATTAGACCTGCGACATTGTTTATGCTTCTTGCCGAGGAACAATGTAAGAACGAAATTTGGAGCTATTTTTTAAAAATCACATTGAAAATGTAAATTTCCTCCCAAATATTCGTTTTAAGTTGGGAGGGTTTCGAGTTGGGCTAGATCGATGGAAGCTGATCAAGTTGAGAAGAAATCGCCCGAAGGTTTTAGGGTCTAGCTATGTACATAAGGACATGCGTTTTGCCGTGAGTCAATTTAAGGACTCAAAAAATGTGGGTTCTGAGTTCACAACCTATTAGAAGAAATTTAGTACATATAGGAACACGATTTATGTATCACAAACCCACAATAAACATTTTCTGACAAGAAATCGCCGTTTTTTGCCGCAGCGTAACAATTCTTGCTCTATACCTCATAAGCAGTACTATACGCGCAAGTTTTCTTGATATTCCGCAGCGGGGGGTGCGGGGAGAGGAGGGCTCAGGTTACGTCATGGCTTAAAAGGGCGTACCAACTGTGGGCATGAACTTAACGCTCCAAAGCGTGCCACGAGAAATGCTACGATAGTTTTAAAAGTACGAGGTGATAGTTGCCAGCATTGTAAATTGGTACGTGCTGTTCCGAGTCTAACCTAAGTATCTCAACGTGCCGTGCTATTCAGCGCTGGTTGAGGACTAGGGCGCTCGTGTATCAAGAAAACTTGCACGAGTAATACGCGGGGAATACGCTAAAAGTATCGACTTTCTCGCATCAACATTTCTATTTATCGGAAATCCTATTAGATTGTTATGACAAATAGGAGCAGATGTATCTTCATAGCGTGAATTAGTTGTAAAATAAACAATAATATACCGACACTTAAAATACTACAAATTAGTTCCAAAATGTAATCAAAATGTTGAGTTTTTCGAGTGAATAGCCCATAGCAAGAAATATGATAGGTCATATTGTAATAAAAACTTTTTACTTTGATTTCATACTTTGATAAAAATATATCAATGAATTCTAGCTTCCTAAAAGTAATTGAAATCTATAAGGAACACACGAAAATAATTGTTGGATCTCTGAGTCGCTGGTAGTTAAGATATTGCGTAGCTGTATACCACATTATCTCAAAGCAATCGCCCCCAAAACCCATCAAGGGACGTTAAGACCGCAAACTCCACTTCGGGCTGAGTTACGAGTTCGCCTGCAACACGCGAATAATACGAAATCATCAACCCACCTAGGAGTGTCCCAATCGATTCCTCTATCATAATCACCCCGTTAACTCATCCTGTCAGCGCAGATAGCGCTACCGCGAAACAAAAGCGCCCCTGGGGAGACATCGCCTCACCCATCACCAGGTGGTGACCCTCGCCGTCGGCTTTGCAAACAGTTGAGCGCCGCGCCACGCCACGGGAGTCGGATATCGCAAGCGATAACAACTGCCCGGCTTTCAACGGGGCCGGTCAGCAGATTAAAAGTGCTTTCAAAGAACGCAATCGCAGATCGCCTTTCATGGGCGGCCTTTCTGATTGTTTTCGAGCAAAATCGCTCCCCGGCTGGAGCTCACCATTATCACATCCCCTTCACCGTGCTCTCCCGAATGGGCGCAGGGATGGAATTTAATCCAGAGGGAGTAATGCCCGGAAAGTTGATCATGTCACTTCCAGTTCGACAATGTTACGGGAATTAACAGGCGGCAAGATATATCAAATTTATTTCCATACAGTGAAAAATACAATTTTTACAATTCAATATATATCGTTTCACAGTTAATTCCAAATTGAGACATGAAGTTACTAAATCATTGGTCGTCAAACGTATGAATCTTGTGAACATCCATTCAGGTTTTAATTCTACTGTGAGCTATGAAAAAAAACAACACAAGACTGAAAAATTTCAAATCTTAATACTTGTTTATTGTATAAAGGTACATTTCTATTAAATATGAAACAAATTTTAATAAAATTGTATACAAGAAAAATAAGAGCCATCTATCTGAGCTCTGTAGAACAAGTCCAGGGTAGCCAACCTTGAGCTTGACTGCGATCTACCGAAAATTGCTTCGCGAGCTACAGGTAGTTCGCGATCACCAATTTGGTGATCACTGCACTAAATGAATAACGCGAATTGTACCAAAAACCATAGTTGTAGATTTGTTTTAGGTTGAGAATGTTTCGTAAACACGCGGTATTTAATGCTCAATGTCTGCTTCTTTATGTCACCTCTGAATTAAAAAATGCAACCAGCCTTCAAGATTGCTTCTAAGCAATCAGCACATCAAATAAAAAGACCTGGAAAAGTTGATCAAGTCACTATCAGAGCAACATTATTACAGGAATTAATCAGTGGCAATATATAAAATTTATTTGCATGACCAAGAAAAATGTTAAACAATTCAACATATCTTCTTTCATAGCACAGTTAACTACAATTTGGAAGTAGTAGCTACTAAATAAATAATGCGAATACAACTAAAAATCCTTGGATGTAGATTTATTTGAGGTTTATCATATTTTATAACCATGTGGTATTAGGTAGCTCATTCCTGCATATTTGTTTCACCTCTGAATTATTAAAAAATGTCACCAGCTACCAAGATTGCTTTAAGCAATCAGCATAGTAAATCTAATCTTGTTTCTTTCTGATTATGTTGATTTGTAATATTTTTGTGAATATTTAAAAACTTTAATGTCCTTGCAATAATTTCATTTTTAATTCCTTTCACAAAACTATGTGAAACCCATCAAATCCGTTATTTCTTTAGTACGATTCTCGACTACTATCCCCAGAATAATGTGAATGTTGCTCGATATTTGTCAGTTTTCGTACTAAAAAACTATCACTGTGATCTGTACCGTAACTTAGCCCATTTAATATACTCGTCTCAACATATTTTCCTATATATTACAATATCTCGAAATTTCATTGTCTGTAAGAAATGCCTGATATCACTAATTAAATCACCAGGTGTCACCTACTAAACTTTAATCTTGAGGGATATGAAATATGATTTTAAATAAACACATATATTTTCAAAGTGTAGTTAAGTCTAACACGCAGTTAGCAACAACTAAATAAATATCGTGCTATGAACATAAAACTCGAATACGTAGAACATTTTTAAGTTTGTCATTTTCTCAAAACACTCGCCAATGTTAACATATTTTTTCGCCTCTTAAATAAAAAAAGGACCAGAATTGCTTTTTACACCCTAATTGTATCAAATTCGTACAAATGATCCACGAACAAAACGAATAAGATGGGACTAATTCAAAATCATAACTGTGACACAAGTCTTCACAAAAGCCGTTATGGCCCATCACATAACCCAAACTACGTGCAGCACGTTATAGAAGAATGGTAATATATTTGGAATGCTGTAAGCAATCCGCGACGAATCCTAATCAAGTGTTAAAGCAAACAATAAAACCAATACACGACAGAAATAATCTGTCTGATAGGCAGAATTACAGCAAATTGTAATATTACTTTTTTATTTCCAAACGGAAATACCACTTACGACCAAAAGGGTTTCTGTACATCTGCGATTCTCAGAAACACACGCCAAATTGTAATCAACTTGTAAACCTGTCCAACCATACGTTATAAGCAGCGTATAACAATCAATTACTGAACACAATAAAAGCCTAAGAACATGCACAAGAGTCATACAATCAGGTCCAACAGTGTTAAAAATGAAGGGGGCAAAATTCACGAGTCAAACTAATCCAAAGGCAATCAGAAAAAAATGACACGTAATCTGACACATTGGTCGCCATCAACAATGTGGAAGACTCTCAATTACCAGAGACCCACAATTGAATACACAAGTACAGAATACTCATAATTTAGTCAGGTTGTGAAACACAAAAACACACAACAAAGAACACACAAACAAAATGTGTAAAGAACTCCATACCAACTAACCAAACACACAAAATTACTACCCAACCGGACAACCCCAATACAAGGTAGAACTAATGAGTACCAGAAATAACTACGAGTCTGGTACACAACAGTACCACGTGCAAGACAGAGTTTGCTAGTAAACCTCAGTTACGAACGCACATCGCATCGTAATACAATTTACCCAAGCAAAGAGTTTATATAAACCTACGAAATTCAAATGATATGCAACCATAACAAAATCGGGCGCGTTCAGTATTCGGCAAACGAATACCGTTCCGAAATGGGCGTGCCTGATTACAGCAGATAAACACTCTCCAAGAATCATAATACATTTGTCAAGCTGTATGCAACCAATACTTTTCTAAATACAATTTTATGTGTAATCTGTTTCGTCAAAAGTGAAGATAAATATGTTGACACATATGTATTGACATGCAAAAAAAGCTGTGTACTAACAATCCTTCATAGATTTTTAGTGACAAATAATTATAACATCTTCAGCAGAAAAACAAAAGCAAATGTACATGTAATATGTAGCGGTAAAAATGTTGCATTAAGTTGTGTGTGCGCCATGCGAACCAATTCTCAACGATATACAGGGTGGTCGTTTTAACTTGAGACAAGTGAATATCTCGAGAAATATGCATCCTACGAAAAAAGTGTTCGAGATAAAAAGTTAATATTATCGTGGGGGACATCAGTCAGTGCTAAAAGTAGCCACCCCCCGCCCCCCCTTTGGGGGGGTCGGGGGGGTCACTTTCATATCTTAAATGGGAACCCCCATTTTTTATTGCGGATTTAGATTCCTCATAAAAAAAGAAGTAACTTTAATTTGGGACATTTTTTCCAAATTATTAATAGATGGCGCTAAAATCGGAAAAAACTATTTATCCCGATTCCCTAGAAAAATGAAGGAAACGGTCTCATATCTTGCGAAATTCACATTGGATCGAAAAACTGCAAAACATGTGTTTAATATTTTTCAAAAACTTATCGTATGACTCAAAACATGACCCCCCACCTCCACTCCCTGGGGGTGGAGCGGCGGGCAACTTTGGAATCTTAAATGGGAACCCCCATTTTTTAATGCAGACTTGTATTCCTCATGAAAAAAGAAGTAACTTTTATTAAGGATATTTTCTCGAATTGTTGATAGATGGCGTTGTAATAACAAAAAATAGACTGGAATACGAAAAATTGGAAATTATTAGATTTCGCTTTTGCAAAACAAACAAATAATAACCTGTTATGTTATTCAAAGCTCTTAACTACTTTTAGCGTTACCCAGGAACAACGACGTGGACGTAGTAGTTACTGTTCCCATCGGGGTGCTTGTTTTAGGTGAGTCCCCTTGCCTCTCACCATCGGGGTGCTTGTTTTAGGTGAGTCCCCTTGCCTCTCACCATCGGGGTGCTTGTTTTAGGTGAGTCCCCTTGCCTCTCACCATCGGGGTGCTGGTTTAAGGTGAGTCCCCTTGCCTCTCACCATCGGGGTGCTTGTTTTAGGTGAGTCCCCTTGCCTCTCACCATCGGGGTGCTGGTTTAAGGTGAGTCCCCTTGCCTCTCACCATTGGGGTGCTTAACTTCGGGAAGCCCCTTGCCTCTTTTGTAGTTCACAACAAATGCTCAAAATGTCCGCCTTCCATTTCGATACATTTATTAATTCGAGCTTCAAATGCAGCTACACAACTCGAAAGCATATCCGGTGTAATTTTTAAGCAAGCATTTCTGATACGTTCTATCATGTTTTGTCGTGTTGTAGGTACTTCTGCATACACTTTGTCTTTAAGGTAACCCCACAGAAAAAAATCCGGCGACGTAAGATCTGGTGATCTAGGAGGCCAATTTACTGGACCCCCTCTACCGATCCAACGACCACTGAATTCGCGATTTAATACTTCTCGGGCTATTGCGGCGTAATGTGCCGGACAACCATCATGTTGAAACCACATGTTCTGTCGTATTGCAAGTGGTACATCTTCCAACAGAATCGGTAACTCATGGCATTTGCTGCGATTACAGCGCCATCTATCAATAATTTGGAAAAAATGTCCCAAATAAAAGTTACTTCTTTTTTTATGAGGAATCTAAATCTGCAATAAAAAATGGGGGTTCCCATTTAAGATATGAAAGTGACCCCCCCGACCCCCCCAAAGGGGGGGCGGGGGGTGGCTACTTTTAGCACTGACTGATGTCCCCCACGATAATATTAACTTTTTATCTCGAACACTTTTTTCGTAGGATGCATATTTCTCGAGATATTCACTTGTCTCAAGTTAAAACGACCACCCTGTACATAATAAGAATTTGAAACGAAAACAAAACATTGTTTTTTTTCTAGTCGACAAAGCTAGTCTGCAACCAACTGCAAACCTACGACGAAAACGCCAGATACGTAATAAACTTGCCAAGCTGTATGCAACCAATACCCCAAGAAAAATTAATAGATTTTGAATTTAAACACATATCTGTTATTGCAGAGTGTACGACTATGATGAAAGAAGTTATGCCGTTCACAGTATTGGTTAAAATACGAACAATTAATCAGTTTGTCAACGTTTCGGAATCTTTTAATTCCTTCACAAGGGCCTCCTAATAAATGTTACAGTCAAGCATCATCTCCAACCACCAACCAAACTCCACTTTCCATTTGCTTTTGGGCCTTGGCCGGATTCTGATGTGTTCTGGAATGAACCCATGTGCTGCAGCAACCCCATGCGGAGTTTGGTTGGAGATGGTACTTTACTGTAAAATGTATTAGTAAGCCCTGGTTAAGGATTTAAAAGATTCCAAAACATTGGCAAACTGATTGTTTAATTGTTCATATTTCGAACAATCCCTTGAATCGCATCCCTTAAAAAAGTGTTACTTTTCTAGTCACCATAGCTATACAGATAGAATCAGCAAACCTCTGATAAACACACCACCCAGAACCGTAATACACTAGTCAAGATGTATGCAATCAATACCGCACGAAAGAAATAGAATTTGAATTCGCAACAAAACCGTGCTAGTTCTGAAGTCACCAAGGCTAGACAGAAACTGCACCCAGCTGGAAACCTCCGATAAACACGCCTTTCAGGATTACAATACATTTGTCAAGCTGTATGCAACCAATACCGCAAGAAAGAAATAGAATTTGAATTGGCAGCAAAAAGAAATTAGTTCTCTAGTCGCCAAAGGCAGACAGAAACCGCAACCAACTGCAAACCTCCGATACTTCCCCACCCAGCTTCGTAATACACTTGTCAAGCTTTACGCAACCAATACCAGAAAGAAAGAAATTTGAATTCGCAGCAAAAAAGTGTTAGTTCTCTAGTCGCCAAAGCTAGACAGATAGAACCAGCACGCAGCTGCAAAGCTCCGATACAAACACGCCCCCCAGAACCGTAATACACTTGTCAAGCTGTACGCCGCCGATAGCCCCCTCTCCTCGCAACGACTTCAAACAGCGCCGCGCGCGCGGCAGTCATCCACGGCGGAGTAAATCATGCACAGACAATCGCCAGCCCCCCCCAACCCCACTCGCCTTATCTCCCGCCAGCACTGTCCCCTCGCGCAGTGCTCGTTTTGGTTATTAATTCAACCCCTCCTTTCTGCACTCACAGGGGAGAGTCGGGGTGAGGGAGGGGGGGTTGGGCGTGTAATTACGCGAACACAGACCCTCTTCCCCCACCCCCGCCTCCCCAGACAGCGGGAGGACGCGACCGCGGTGTCGCTGGGGTCGCCGTATTCGCCTCCGCCGCCGCTGCTGTGCTGCCGTCTTGCGGGACGCGCCGGTATAAGAGGAAGAAATACTGCAGTTTGCGAGCGGCGCGGAGTCGCGGAGGGGTTTGTGGGGAGGGGTGGGGCGGGGTGTTGCTGTGAAGAAGAGGAGGAGGCAGAAGAAGAAGAAGAGAAGGGGGGGGGCGGAGTTGAGAGTTCGGGAGTCGTCTTAAATGGGAGAAGAGCTCGGGCCTAGGGGTGTTGGAGGGCAATAACTAGCGGAGAGGCGGCGCCAGTTAGCAATGCTTGCTACAGGATGCCTCGAAACTGTGGCTTCGGATTGGAAGACTCCGTGCTGGAAGTTGTTGACCTGAAGGAGTCAGACTCATGTCCGGAATTAATTCATACAGTAGATAAGGTTATTGATAATAATTATTTAGATATTAATGTCAAATTAACACTTAAAAAACTATATCTCATATACTAAAGAGCGAAGTGAAAATGTTTGTATTGCAATTATTATTACTATTATTATTATTATTATTATTATTATTATTATTATTATTATTATTATTATTATTATTATTGGTGTATCGGCCATTGCTGACCACGCTACACGATTCGCGTGTGTACTTTTTCCAGAATCAGCTTTTCAACAGCAGCAGTACGCTCTGAAGAAGGCCACAATACGCTGGCCGAAACGTTAGCCACCATGACATTGACGCGGCTCGTCACGGATAGCCCAGCCAACATAAACTCTGGCCGCGGAAGCCTACGCAACCAACTTTTCAACTGTATCCCTTAGTACGACAAGATTGTTACGCCTTGACATGAGAATTATGAGATGATACGATGATGATGAGAAGTGAAGGGGCAATCAGAAATACGATCATGTAATTGAAATCAGTTTTTTCGTATTATTAGTATCCAACCGTTCTTATCATCCATGGCCTACTATTAATTATTATGATCAGCAGCCGTCTATGTTTTCAGTAATGACAAGTAGTGATTAAGTTTAATGAAAACTTATGGAATATAGACATTTTTGCAAAGCGGATAAAACACTTTACTACTTTTTTGTATCGTAACATATTTATACAATATTAGATTATCTTAATGGCGTTATTTGATTAATCCCCAATGTCGTATGGTAAAAAATGTTTATTTCGTAAAAAACTACGTGTGTGCGAGGGTTCTCTCTTATATAATCCATAAGGGTAATGTAAGAAGCTTCATAATAGCGCTAGTGCGCTTATTGGTTTATTATGGAACATTAATGTCATAATGTCTTCAATTTAAATTCCTTTTTGTTGACAAAATGAAACGTGTCGAAGGAACAGGCAAGTAATGTTACTATCCTAAATAAAAGGTTCATATTATAACATAATAAGAGAAATAAATTACAAATAAAATGAAAAAGTACTTCATCATCATAGATATGAATAATTTGGATAATACGGGTTTAACAGAATATAAAAACGAAATTGCTTCAGTCATAACTATTATTTACAACTCAATATTTAATTAAATTTCATACAGGTGAATTAGTTATTAGTGTTTTTTTTAAACGAAGCCTTTTATTCTCTACATGCCAATGAGATGTGTAATGAATCACCCACACTAGGCACTCTCACACTTTGGGTTTACTCGGGACTGGGGTGGACAGAACGAAAGGCAACTTCAAAACAAAGGTTGAATTACAAGGTACTACTGCGGACCCTTCTCAAAAGCCATGTGTGGACACCAAACAAGTGTCTGCTGAGAGAGTCAAGTTATTTAGGTATATCTATAAAAGCATTTGAAATGTATTTCGTAACACCATTTCATACATGTTCAGCACATTACATTTAGTGTTTCATTATAAAAATTAGTTTCTATTTATTTTTACCCTAAATAATCTGTAAGAATACGCCTTTATAATAACGCTTGATATAGGCCGCCTTTTTAATCTAGAGTTAAAATGGTTTCTCTACCTCTGTACCGAGCTTATAATACTGTAACGCGCACTTCAGAGGCTGGTTGTCAATGCTGGGTTCTACTACAAAGCAATTATCAGTTTTAAAAACAATTATTATTTACAAAGTGCGGTGTTTTGACACGAGACCAGCTGGTATGCACATAATAATAGTGTTAATGTATAGAGGGACAACACTTTTCATTATGATCCTGCTTTCCTGTCCTCGTGAAATTAACAGAGTTGTGCCAGGTCAGTAGTCGAGCGAACGAGTTACGAGTTTGCAAGATGGATCGCTGAGGTTGAGTCCCAGGCAATCCATTAATGTTTAAGGGGAGTTAATTAAGGGGAGTTGTTTAAGGGGGTTTAATGTTAGTTTGACAGCGGTGAGGAGGGGCCCCACCCCCTCCTCACCGCTGTCAAACTAACGGCAGCTTAGCACAGAGACTACGCGACTATGGTACACGCAATGACCTGCAACGAAAGTTGAAACCAATTTTCTAAATAACAAGTTCACATAAATTAATGGATTCAATGCTAGTGATTCCGGGCGCGTCAACTACTAAAGTCATTAGTCCCGTAAGTGTAGTGCATGGTTCTACCTGGTAGGTGGCTCCGATGGATGGCTAGATCCGGCGTCGATATACCGTCGGCTAGAGAGGTTTTCCCACCAGTAGGGTACTGCCCCAGCTGGGAAACGCTCTAAGCTCCCGCTCTCCCTCCTGTGTGTGTGGTGGTGTAGTGCATGTAAGGGTAAGTGTGTGTAAAGAAAGGGTGAGGATGGGAGGACGAAGAGAAAGGAAAGATCTCGCGCGGTCCGTGGCCCGTTTCTTAGGGAACTGCTCCGGCATTCGCCTGGTGTTGATCTTAACCATCACAGCCGGGAAGAGCTCTAAGCTCCCCACCGGTCTCCCGCCATGTGTGGAGTGTGGTGCATGCTAGTGTAAGGGGTGAGGATAAGGACAAGGAAGAGGAAGGAAACATCGCGCGCGGTCCCTGGCCCGTTTGTTAGGGTACTGCTCCGGCATTCGCCTGGTGTTGATCTTAACCATCACAGCCGGGAAGAGCTGTAAGCTCCCCACCGGTCTCCCGCCATGTGTGGAGTGTGGTGCATGCTAGTGTAAGGGGAGAGGATAGGGCAAGGAAGAGGAAGAAAAGATCGCGCGCGGTCCGTGGCCTGTTTGTTAGGGTACTGCTCCGGCATTCGCCTGGTGTTGATCTTAACCATCACAGCCGGGAAGAGCTCTAAGCTCCCCACCGGTCTCCCGCCATGTGTGGAGTGTGGTGAATGCTAGTGTAAGGGGAGAAGATAGGACATGGAAGAGGAAGGAAAGATCGCGCGCGGTCCGTGGCCCGTTTGTGAGGGTACTGCTCCGGCATTCGCCTGGTGTTGATCTTAACCATCACAGCCGGGAAGAGCTCTAAGCTCCCCACCGGTCTCCCGCCATGTGTGGAGTGTGGTGCATGCTAGTGTAAGGGGAGAGGATAGGACAAGGAAGAGGAAGGAAAGATCGTGCGCGGTCCGTGGCCCGTTTGTTAGGGTACTGCTCCGGCATTCGCCTGGTGTTGATCTTAACCATCACAGCCGGGAAGAGCTCTAAGCACCCCACCGGTCTCCCGCCATGTGTGGAGTGTGGTGCATGCTAGTGTAAGGGGAGAGGATAGGACAAGGAAGAGAAAGGAAAGATCGCGCGCGGTCCGTGGCCCGTTTGTTAGGGTACTCCTCCGGCATTCGCCTGGTGTCGATCGGAGAAACCACAGAAAACTACCGATCAGAGCGGGAGGGGGGGAAAAGTCTGCAAGACGACATGTAGGTTATTTACTTTTAAAAACACAAAGGTAATCTCGACGAGTACGAATTGTACCAACACCTCTCCACAAACATTTTGTAGGTATTTTTAAATGTTGAGGTATATAAACTTTATGAGGAGGGAAAAAAGATTAAAGAAAAACTTTTGTGAAGTGATATTGCTGCGATTCCTACTGTGATAATATTTGTATTTTTAAATGTTGAGATGCATGTTACACATCACGAGTGTACGTGATTTATAGTGAAGATAAGGTCTAAATATCAATGTGGCACACAACGTTTTGGAGTTCGGTTGAGTTCATTTTCAGGCACAATATTTCACTATAATCTGACATCTTTGCATACGAAACGATCAGTACATATGTATCATAATACGTATGTACTAATCGTTTCCTATGCAAAGAAGTCAATTTATAGACAAACATTGTGCCTGAAAACGGACTAAACTGGTGTAAATATGATATTTATGGGTTTATAATAAAGAAATGCAAAGGACGTGTGTTGTCTATAATAAAGATTGAAGCTTTATACAAATTTTTGTAAAACAGTTTACAGCGTCGGCGACGCCACATTCCTCCAGTTTGAAGGGTAAGTCAATTCGAAATCGAAGCAAGGGAAGTTACCCTCAGGAGGAAATGGGTCTCGCGTGTCCCACCGTGAGCTGCGAGAGCCCCTTTCCCCTCGAGGATTTCATTCGCGCTGCCGGAAATCAGGGGTGCTAACCGGAAGCACATCGTTATTCTCAGATGAAGGTCGATTTATCATCTGAGCGAGGCGCCTTCAGCCGAAAGGTTTTACATGGGTGTTCACTTCATGCATTATATAAAAATTTCCTTTCAAAGGGTCAAAATGAAAAATAAGTGAACACCGGACCTTTCAGGAATTGATAAGTTGGGATGTTTTCATTTATGATTGATACAGTGATTCCAGTCGCGTCAACTGCTAAAGTTATTTGTTCCGTAAGTGTAGTGCATGTTCTTTTTCTCGTGAGGTGGTGGTGGTGATCTTCCCCCGCTGGATGGTTAGATCCGGCGCCAACACATCGTCATCTAGCGAGGTTTTCTCCAACCTGATATCTCCCACAGAAGGGGCATTTCCGCAGCCGGGACAAACTCAAAGTTCCCGACCGCTCTCCCGACATGGTACGGTAGTGTAGTGAACGTAAGGGGTGAGGATGGGAGAAGGAAGAGGAAGGAAAGATCGCGCGCGGTCCGTGGCCCGTTTGTGAGGGTACTGCTCCGGCATTCGCCTGGTGTTGATCTTAACCATCACAGCCGGGAAGAGCTCTAAGCTCCCCACCGGCCTCCCGCCATGTGTGGAGTGTGGTGCATGCTAGTGTAAGGGGAGAGGATAGGGCAAGGAAGAGGAAGGAATGATCGCGCGCGGTGCGTGGCCCGTTTGTTAGGGTACTGCTCCGGCATTTGCCTGGTGTTGATCTTAACCATCACAGCCGGGAAGAGCTCTAAGCTCCCCACCGGTCTCCCGCCATGTGTGGAGTGTGGTGCATGCTAGTGTAAGGGGTGAGGATGGGAGAAGGAAGAGAAAGGAAAGATCGCGCGCGGTCCGTGGCCCGTTTGTGAGGGTACTTCTCCGGCATTCGCCTGGAGTTGATCTTAACCATCACAGCCGGGAAGAGCTCTAAGCTCCCCACCGGTCTCCCGCCATGTGTGGAGTGTGGTGCATGCTAGTGTAAGGGGTGAGGATGGGAGAAGGAAGAGAAAGGAAAGATCGCGCGCGGTCCGTGGCCCGTTTGTTAGGGTACTGCTTCTGCATTCACAGGTGTTGATAGGAGAAATCTGAGAAAACTACCGATCAGATTAGCCGGTTAGAATTTTCCTCCAGACACCGACTGAATTTGATCGAGCTATCTAGCGGTTGTCGAAATCCTGCCACCGTCAGGACTCGAACCTAGGATCTCTCAGCCAGAGGCAGTGATTTTCGTCCAAAACCTTGTTGTGGCGTATCAGGGAAAAGTACAATTTGCGCACTTTTCATGAGCGTCCTACTCTATAACCACAACTGAAAGTGGTTAGTGAGCCCTTATTTTACGTGTCGAGACTCGGGCCATGAGACTCGCTCTTCCGGCTGACCACGCAAAGTTTGCTACGCTCCTTTCAACCACTAGCGGAGAAGAACGGTATCACTCGGACGAGTAAACAGGCGACTCAAATTTAGCTCAAAAGTTTCTTTTAGGTTTGAAGATAATTTACATACAGTAAATCTACAACATGGGACAGCCGGCTTTACTTCCTCTTTCAGAAGGAAGTGCTCCGATGCTCCGACCGGGTTTGAACTCGCAAACTTGGGTATAACAGCCCGAAACGCAAACCGTTATTTCTCAGAAGTCTCCGGAGGATTTATAGAATACACCATTCTCTGCTCAATTCGAAAAAGTTGGGAAGTGTTTGAATTCTAAATCTCGCAAGAAAAACGACAAGATTTACTGCCTACTTGTAAACGTCTTTCAAAAGCTTCACAAAACAGCCCATGAAGAAGAGAAAACTTAAAATAATGAGGTCCCGAAGAAATGAGAAGAAATTCAAGGACAATGGACGCATCCAAGGAAGATGTAGTATTCGAATAGGACTGGTGCGCAGGGGATGCTAGCACGCGGGGCACAAAGCGGATTAAAGCAAAGATCTGAAAGTTGGTGAAGGTAGGGGACGCACGGCTTCACGAAAACGGTTAGAGCCTAGCGCTGCGGCTGAAGAAGAGCGGCTGTGGTGGCTCATGAAAACCATTGTCGCCGCTGCAGCGCCTGAAATGAAAATCCTAGAGCTCAAAACCCGTCGACGGCATATTTACAACTAGTTCGAGTTTATGTTCATTCCACGATATTTATTTAGTTGTTGCTAACCGCGTGTTAGACTTAACTACACTTTGAAAATATATGTGTTTATTTAAAATCATATTTCATATCCCCCAAGATTAAAGTTTAGTAGGTGAAACCTGGTGATTAAATTAGTGATATCAGACATTTTTTACACACAATGAAATTTCAAGATATTGTAATATAAAGGAAAATATGTTGAGACGAGTGTATTAAATGGTATACGTTACGGTACCGATCACAGTGATAGTTTTTTAGTACGAAAACTGACAAATATCTTTACACTAAATGTGTTTGCACCCACTGTCTGGAGGAGAATTCTGGCGGAAGGCTGGTCTGATCGATAGTTTTCCGAGGTTTCTCCGATCAACACCAGGCGAATTAGAAAATATATTGAACAGTTTAAGAACTGAAAGAAAAGGGAGAGTTAAGTCATTTAATACTACAAGAAAAGTGAATGAAATTGAATTAGAAAATGTAAAATTTGAAACAGAAAAACATGGAAACGTAAGTTGAGCCATTCTTTACCTGCTGTATGGAAGCCGCTAAAACGACTACGGGGGCACGAGCGGTACTTAAGCCCCTTGGCTCGCCCGTGCCCGCGTAGTCGTTTTTGTGGTGCGTAGTGGTTTTTGCTTTAATTCTTCTACTAAATAACTGATGATTCTGATGGATAATCCATCGAAAGCTGCTATGGTAATGAATAATATTGTTGGCAATGACGACTCATATTATTATTTCAGTCGTGTGTCGCTGACTAGGCTCTATTGGCTGTCGGATTTCTCTGGGAATTAATCCCGTGAGTGTAGTGCATATTACATTCCTGGAGATGTCGGCATCCTTCACTCGTAAGAACTTCAGATCCAGTGCCAGCCTATACATCGCCTTGCGGTTTTTTTTTCATTAGGGTATCTCCCCGGATACCTAGCCGCACCAAGAGCAAGCGAGCGTGTGTGTTTGTATGTGTGCGTAAGGGGAAAGAATAGGGGACGGAAGAGAAAAGAAAGACCGTGCTCTTTCCCCATTTGTCCATTTGAAAGGGTACTGCTCCGTCATTCGCCTGGTGTTGATGGGAGGAAAACTACCGATCAGAACAGCCGTCCGCTACAATTCTCCTCCAGCCAGCGACTGAACTCGACCTAGTTATCCAGTGCCAACTATCCGCCCCCGTCAGCATTACCTCGCGACCAGAGCTGCCATTGCGGGAACGTGTGAGCCATCTCCTCGAGCGGTGTTTGTGCACCCCTGGCGCCTAAGCCCCCTCCTCGCCCGCCGGAGGCATTTCCGAACGCGTCACGGCATCCAACGCCCCCTGCACCTAATCCTTCCGACTTCGATGCAAACAGCCGGCTGTAAACCGCCCCCGCCCCCTCGCAATAACCGAGTCTCGCCCGCTGGGCGACTGCCACGCGCCTGGCACGCGTGCCAACCCAACGGCACGAGACGGGGAGGCAATCCACGGCTATTGCACAAGAACCCGCTATTCCCGACGCCGAGTGATTTGTTGTAATTGGATATCAACGCGGGCGATATTCGCGTAGTCGTGGAGATGCTTGGCGAATCTCCATTGTATTCGACCGGCTTAAGGCGATTGGCAACAATGCTGTGTCTCTGAACGGGAGGTGTTGGGGTTCGAGGCTCATCGGTGGTGGATTTTCGACACAAGCTATTTAGCTAGTTCGAATTCAACCTATGTCCGGAGGGGAATTCTAGCGGCCGGATACTCTTATCGGTAAGTTTCCGTGGTTTCTCCGATCGACGCCGAGCGAATGCCAGAGCAGTACTTAAACAAACGGGCTACGGACCGCGCGTGATCTTTCCTTCACCTTTGACACTTTCTATTCCCTTTACACCCACATACACGTTCGTGCCATACACTACCAGACACACAAGGAGACCAGTCGGGACCTTACAGCTTATCCTTACTTCGGTCATCGCATTTTCGAGTTTCTGGTGCTGAACGACTGTTCATTCAGATCTCATGAGTGAAACAGTGTGTAAATAGCGTTCAAGACATTTCGAAATTCTGAAGTCTGCTCTTTGTGTACTCGTAAAATAATGGTTGTAATGGCTGTAAAACAATTTTCTTGTAGCATTTTACACAACTTCTGTAATTTTTAAGAAAAATGTTGACGTCTGTTGAAAAGGTTTTAATTTTAGTGATTTCTGATCTTTTGAAAAACAAACATTTTTACACTTTAAAGAATCGCATTTCTTTGAAATTTTGTCAATATTAAATGTCAGTCCATTAAAACCTATGAGTCTCCTGTTAAAGTCATACTGAAGGTTTCTGAAATTTAATATATTTCTTTTGCAACATTAAAATTAGAAAACAAAGACCCCCAATAAGTGTCCAAAAGCCTCAAAATGGCCAAAAAAAGTATTACAGTTTTTAAAAAGAAAGAATTTTTTTTTTCCTCTTTGACTTACCTTCCATTTTGTGTGCTGAATGTTTTGCTGACTAACGTTGGAAATGTGAATAATCAGATCACAATCCTTCCTCTTTTATTTCTTGAAATTTATAGAAAGCTGAACGCAATGTGACTTTGCTTCAGTTGCTGTTACCGAATTATGGTTAATGATTTCATTGCCCATAGTTACACCAGTACTTTAACTTGCACTGTTCTTGTTACACATGTTGGCCGTTTAAGATCTGGTCAATGTTTGTTTCTGTCCCCATATGACTAGTTAGAGAAATATGCTAATGCTTTCTCAAACTTCCATGCACGAACGAGTTATAGTACGAACGTCTTGAGTTCCTTCGGGAATGGTTCGTGAATGTGTGTGTACTCTGTATTGCTGGTGTTTCGCCCTACTTCTTTTTTCGTTTTTGGACACACTGCGTTCTTTTTTGTCGTGAGTTCCTTGACTCTGGCAATATGCAATATGCCAATACTACGGCCGAGCGGATCATAACAATTGGACCGTAATATTCTCACGTAGCTGCTGAGATAATTTATTGAAATTGGACTACCGTTATTTGCTTCTTACATTCGAGCGTTCTTTGAGCGTCCCTGTAAAAGCTTGTCGATTGTCGGTTTTGAATAGTCGGCTTGAATCAACCTCATAAACGTAGCTTTCTTTTCCTACTGTTTTCTTTCCTACCATGTCTTGAGGTCTCACGGATGTTTTCACGTGCATTGCATGCATTTTAGGATGCAAATAGTTGTTCTGCATTGGAATAGACTTCTTAGCTGGCTCAGGGCATCAACTGATGTCCCTACAGTGCCAGTGATCAAAAGTTCCTACACTTCCACTCGAATTCAGTCGCAGTCTGGAGGAGATATCTAGCGGCCGGCTGAGTGGTTGGTAGTTTTGCATGGTTTCTCCGATCAACACCAGGCGAATGCCGGAGCACGACACTTACAAACTAGTCACGCAAGGCGCGCGATTATTCCTTCCTCTTCCTTGCTGTATCCTCATCCCGTACACACACACTAACAGTTTCATACACTACACTACCGCACATGACGGGAGACCGGTCGGGAGCTTAGGAGTTAACGCGCTTGGAATATCTAATCAATCAATGTGTTCATTGGCGAAAGGTGAGTATATTCTCTACCTGCCTTTGCTTCATTCTGTGCAGAACACAAGCACACTGTACAGAGCCACACTGTGCAGAACAGCTGTTATCACCGATCGAGTGCGCAAGGCTTGATGGATGGGATGATGATGGCAAGGATGAATTCTAAAGTGCGATATATTTGATCAGCGCCATCAACAAATCAATTTAAAAACACGAGTAAAGAATTTAATACGTGTCAATGAAAAACGCTGTTAAACGGAATGTGAACATTTCCGTTCCAATTAACTCGCGGCGTGAAATCCCTGCTCCAACAGGGGCCTTTCATTTCCACGCCGACACTCATTCACCTCCCCGGTTGCTTTACAACACCCATGCTTCTCTCACAGGTTAGGCTACAATCTGATAGAGGAAACGCAAATACAAAAATCCAACGAAAATTAACTGAGAAATGCAGAAGCAAAAGTTTAGTCGTGAAGAAAAAAAAAATGAACACGAAGAAGTTGGTGTTTCGACGGCACGTTTTCTTATTATTTGTTAATATTACGTAATTTTAAAATATGTTACCGAATATAATAAGATTATTGCACGTTTAGAAAAACAAATAAAGTGTGCTCGAAGATTGGAAGCTAGCTAGATTGCTAGAAGCTAGCTAGGAAGATTAGCTATCTTCGTACCAATTTGCAAAAGTGAAGGAAAAACTGTTTTAGTCCATTTTAGACCAGTGAGTCGTACGTCTGTTTTGTGTAACCTAATGAAGCATTTGATAACTAGCTAAATTAGACCCTGGGAAGAAAAAGAATGGCTACTTCAGAACCAGCATGGTTTCAAGAATTGTTTTCTTGCATAAATTGCAGACATAATATATTTGAAATACAACAATGTATTTGAAATATCTTATTTTTTTCTCAGTAGTGTTTCTCCTTTAGCTTCTTCAACATCCTTAACCTTCACTTTCAAAGTTTACGTTTCACCATTGAATCACCTCCAGGAATCACCTACCTGGCTTTCTTCGCAATTTCTTCTATAATAGCTCATTGTTTTATCAACTCTTTCTAACTCATTCTTTTTCATATAGCTACAAATCTAATTTTAATTAATTTCACTAATTTTTTTATTGTACTTAAAGTTCACGATCCTTAATGCCCAGGTGGTCTGTGACAAGACAATATAAGAAAAAAATAGTTAATTGGAGAAAAAGTGAGAGGAGCAAACGATGCAAAGGATTAAGGAGGACGAAACACGAAGAGACGCTTGACAAATTGATGGTTTTGTTGTGGACGTCAACGACTAGTCACTAGTCCCGTTAGTGAAGTTAATGTTTTATCCCGGGAGGTAGACGGTGTAAGCTCCCGACTGTTCTCCCGACACGGCGTGCAGTGTAATACATGTAAGTGTGTGTAAAGGGAGGGGGTAGAATAGCAGCAAGGAAAGAATATGCTTAGTTGGTGGCCCGTTTTGAAGGGTACTCCTCCAGCATTCGCCTAGAGTTGATCGGAGAAATCACGGATAACTACCGATCAGAGCAGCTGGCCTCTGGAATTGTCCTCCAGACAGAGACTGAATTCAATCCAGCTTTATAGCTAGTACCGAAAATCTGCCACGGTCGTGACTCGAACCCTCGGCACTCCTGCTGAGAGGAAACAGCCACAATGCCAGCCGGAATGTCTGTCAGCCGGAATGAATTGACACCGTATCAGGAAGATAACACGCACGACGTATTTTTCACCGCCGTACCAATTACCCCATCAGCCTACATCGTCACCAGCCCCTCCCGCCGCCTCGTCAAGCGATATTCCAGCCCTCTCCTTCCGGTCATTGGCCGTTGGACGACCGCACGCAGGCCGTAATAAGCGCCGCACTGATTGGCTGGCGTAATCGCGCGCCGATTGCCCGCAGGGAGCGCTCCGCCGGGGTGATCCGCTGCGAGGCGGCCGAGCGCGCGGGGGCCGTGCGGCGAAGCCTTTGGTGGATGGGCGCTCAGGGCCGTTATGCTGCCGCAGACGCGCAGACTCGATGGACACGTCGCCTTTTATTCGTTTCTCGGGGACTCCTAAGAAAGCGCACGGGTTTGCTTTAATGTCTGTCTGACTGACTGACCGACCTACAGACTGCCTGACCGACCTGCAGACTGACTGACCGACCTACAGACTGACCGACTGACCGACCTACAGACTGTCTGGCCGACCTACAGACTGCCTGACCGACCTACAGACTGCCTGACCGACCTGCAGACTGACTGACCGACCTACAGACTGACCGACTGACCGACCTACAGACTGACTGGCCGACCTACAGACTGCCTGACCGACCTACAGACTGCCTGACCGACCTACAGACTGACTGACCGACCTACAGACTGCCTGACCGACCTACAGACTGCCTGACCGACCTACAGACTGACTGCCTGACCTACAGACTGACAGACCGTCCTACAGACTGCCTGACTGACCGTTTTACAGACTGACTGGCCGACCTACAGACTGCCTGACCGACCTACAGACTGCCTGACCGACCTACAGACTGCCTGACCGACCTGCAGACTGACTGCCTGACCGACCTACAGACTGCCTGACCGACCTGCAGACTGACTGACCGACCTACAGACTGACCGACTGACCGACCTACAGACTCACTGACCGACCTAAAGACTCACTGACCGACTCACAGACTCACTGACCGACCTATAGACTCACTGACTGACCTACAGACTCACTGAAAGACTTACTGACGACACACACCTCTGACATTGCTACAAGCTGCAAAGATTTCTTTCAATTTGTACGTGCATTGCACGTTAGTAGAAAGTCATCAATTACGGCTCCCCTTCATACCCTAGAAGTTTGGAACATCTATTCTGACACAAACTTTCATATTGTCGGTCTGGTCAGCCAAGGTCGCTAAAGCTCAAGAGCCGAAGCTGCCGCCTGTCTGAAGGGTCGCGGGTCCGAATCTCACCCGGGACAAGGATGTTTATGTGCCCGTATGGGAGTTTCACAACCAATGTTAATTAAGTTACTAAAGTTCCAAAACCAATGTAATTTACCTGGTTGTTGCTGATCTCAGTTGTTGAAATGCGTCTTTAAACAAGTAAAAAAATCCACCAATTGCATGTTGTTGTATAACAGTGTACACAACGATCGAGGGATCCTAGCTTGTGAGCAATTTGGAAAATGGGACGATCATTTCAGTGTAACATCAAACGTACCATATTTGTAACAGCATTAACAGAACTTAATGCTGACGCGTTTGTGTGTGCAGTTACAACTCAATAAAACCTTATGCACGGATTTAACAGACGAAAACTTGTGGTTATTTCAATATATCTATCCCTGTACACAAACACTTCTCACTGAAGTTATTTTCTCAAGCCACAGCGTAACTTTCACACTCCAACCCCCCCCCCCCCGCTCGAGTGCCTAGCAGTCATTATAGACCTACTGGCACGGCCGCGATCGGAAGTGCTTCCAGGCATTACTTGGGAGGCCCTCGAACCGCAGGCTATCACCCACTCCGCGCAGTAAATCGGAGCGGCCGGCGTGCGGCAACCACTTACACGCGGGTGCTCTGCGGGCGGCGGAACGCAGGCGCAAGCCAGCGCCGCAGCGGCACTACGCGGAATGGGCGGCGGTTACTGCCCAACATCATCATCATCATCATCGCCTCGACGCCCCCCCCCCCCCTCGCGCCCTGGGCGACGGGGTGGCGCCGGCGGGTACGGGGCACAGTGGGGTGGAGCCAGCCAAGGGCAGGGCGCCTGCAGCCAGCAAGGAAATTTATATTATTGATTCCCATTGATTAGTTGATTACAGATTCGGAGCGCGTCAGCTGATAAGGTCGTTAGTCCGGCATGTATAGTGCATGTTTATTCTGGAGAGAGGCGGTGACCGTTCCCTAATGAATAGGGTGAATTCAGACACGAATAAAATTTATATTATAGATCGCCCTAAAAATAGAATAGAAATTCCTCTAACACATGGTGTAGCCAGAATCCATGTTTTGAGAGTTCTTGACACAGAAAAATCAGTTAACGGTAAAACGTTTGTCTGTCTGTTCGTCCGTCTGTGATCAACGTTAGCGTCTAAACCGTTCAGCCAGTTTTCTCCAAAATTGATATTCCTCGACCAATCTTAATGGACTCGAGGCTATGTGAGTTTCAAATGTACATTTTGATTTTTGAGGGTACTTTACCTGAAGCCACAAAAACATTTTCTCAAAAATGGCACCAAATTTTTTGATTGAACTTTCTTCTGAGATAGTGTAAAGAACGATTAAGAGAATCATGTGCATATTGTTGTTCTCTCTGGATTGTCGTTGGACTTGTAATTTTAGAACTAATGCGGTATAGTATGTATTTTTGTAACACGACTAGTTAGGCTGATTGGCCGGCGAGCAGTGTGGAAGAGGTTGCTGGAATTGTAATTAAAATCTGTATATAAATACAGATTAATAAGGCAAATACAGATTAACAATATAAATACGGATTAAAAAATCTGTACATAAATAAAGATTAATAATATCAATAGATATTAAAAAATCTGTACATAAACAGAGATTAATAATATAAACACAGATTAAAAAATCTGTACATAAATAGCGGTTAATAATAAAAATAGAGATTAAAGAATCAGTATATAAATATAGATTATTAATATCAATACATATTAAAAAATCTTTACATAAATGCAGATTAATAATATAAATACATTATTAAAACATCTGTGTATAAATTCAGGAAAATGATATAAATACAGATTAATAATATAAACAGATTAAAAAATCTGTACATAAATTCATATCTTAATTACAATTCCAGCAACCCGCTCCCCGCCGCTCGCCGGCCAATCCGCCCACTGTGGCGGTGCGGCGGCGGGGGCGGGGGCGGGGGCGGGCGTATCGTCGCATCAGCGCCTAAGTGATTGATTGATTGATTGATTGACTGATAAAACCTCGTTTCGTGCGCGATCGCCGGCGAATCATTTCCGGGCGGCGAGGGCGCTTAGCGAGGCCGCGAGCGGGACGTGGGAACCCGCACGGGACGTCGAGGGGGAGGCGGCCGGGAAATTACTCTGCGATCGGCGGAGAACGGCAGAAGGGTTGTAATGAGGAGGAAGCGAAGGGAGATTTGATTGCGGCCATGTAGGGATTTACGACAAAGAATAATTGGCAGCACTTAATTTGAAGCAGAGGTACGATTTTTTGATTGATTGATTGATTGATTCATTGATTGGTGTTTCAGGGGATTTTCAACGGATCACACAGGGAAAAATGGAAAATAAAAGTTGCCTGATCCAAAGATTTGACACATATTTCTCCGTGTACGTCAGCGCGCGCAATCCGCATCTGAAAACAGAACTGCGCCGTCACCCTCCACTGTTTTTTAAATCGTAAACAAAACACGTGCGAATACTAGATTCAGGTGTTTTGTAGCATTATACTCTACAGAAGCCAAAAGTTGTCGGATCCAAGACTTGATACGTGCCTCTATCTCTATGTACGATGACAAAAAAATATCGTGAAATTTACAATTTACAAGGGAGGACCACAATTCTGGCTTTGGTTTAGAATTCAGCGCGTCGACATACATAAAAAAAATATGGCAAGTCTTTGGGTCTAACAACTTTTGAGTATATATATATATATATATATATATATATATATATATATATATATATATATATATATATATATATATATATATATATATATATATATATATATATATATATATATATATATATAATGCCGATCAGATGGCCGAGATCGCTAACGCAGTAGTGCCGGAGTGGTCTCGGACCAGAAGATCGCGGGTTCGAGTCCCGCCTCGGGCATGGGTGTATTTGTGTGTGTTTGTATGAGTGTGTCGTCCTTTCACCCCTCATTATCATCATCATTTCATCTTTCATACCCCCAGGACTAACAACCCTGGGGGATAAAAATCGGATCCAGCTTAATGCTGGTCCCCCCAAAGAAGTGTTCGCAAGCACCTGCCACCGTGATATTAAATGAAAAACTGAGCCACGGTAATGGCAGGTTGCTTGCCCTGCGTAGTCCTAGTTGGCCGAAACGAAAATAATATATATATATATATATATATATATATATATATATATATATATATAGTGTGTGAGTGTTATTTGTCCCGTAAGTGTTGTGAATGATATATACTTGGAAGTGGCGGTGCTCCTCTGTCGCTGGAGGTTCCGTCTTCGACATACACATCAACTTGTGGGGTTTTCCCCATCCAGGTATTTACCTCCAGTGTGACACTGCTTCAGAAGAGTCAAGATTTATGCTTCTGACTGGTCTTCCCACATGTGTGGTAGTGAACTGCGTGCGACTGTGCATGCGAGTAAGGGGAGAGGATAGGGCAAGAAAGAGGAAGGAAAGATCGCCCGCGTTCCGTGGTTCGTTTGTTAGGGTACTGCTCCGGCATTCGCCTGGTGTTGATCTTAACCATCACAACAGGGAAGAGCTCTAAGCTCCCCACCGGTCTCCCACCATGTGTGGAGTGTGGTGCATGCTAGTGTAAGGGGAGAGGATATGGCAAGGAAGAGAAAGGAAAGCTCGCGCGCGGTCCGTGGCCCGTTTGTTAGGGTACTGCTCCAGCATTCGCCTGGTGTTGATCTTAACCATCACAGCCGGGAAGAGCTCTAAGCTCCCGACCGGTCTCCCGCCATGTGTGGAGTGTGGTGCATGCTAGTGTAAGGGGTGAGGATAGGGCAAGGGAGAGGAAGGAAAGATCGCGCGCGGTCCGTGGCCATTTCGTTAGGGTACTGCTCCGGCATTCGCCTGGTGTTGATGTTAACCATCACAGCCGGGAAGAGCTCTAAGCTCCCCACCGGTCTCCCGCCATGTGTGGAGTGTGGTGCATGCTAGTGTAAGGGGAGAGGATAGGACAAGGAAGAGGAAAGAAAGATCGCGCGCTGTCCGTGGCCCGTTTGTCAGGGTACTGCTCCGGCATTCGCCTGGTGTTGATCTTAACCATCACAACAGGGAAGAGCTCTAAGCTCCCCACCGGTCTCCCGCCATGTGTGGAGTGTGGTGCATGCTAGTGTAAGGGGTGAGGATAGGACAAGGAATAGGAAGGAAAGATCGCGCGCGGTCCGTGACCCGTTTGATAGGGTACTGCTCCGGCATTCGCCTGATGCTGATCGGGGAAACCATGGAAAACTACTGATCAGAGCAGGCGGCTGCTAGAAAGCTCCTCCAGACAGCGACTGAACTCGACCTAGCTGACAAGCTAGTCTCGAAAATCCTGTCACCGCCGGGATTCTAACCTAGGACATCCTGGTCCTGCAGTGCCATCAGCTGATGCCCTGAGCCACTTCCCCCGGTTTGGGGAATATCGTGTCTTCCACGCTCCGTACAGATCATTTCAGATTTTGGATATCCTTCGTCACATTACCACAACATTCACAACCACGACATCCATTTGTTACTCCGGAACGGCACCGCCCCCCTCAAATTCCGGGTTAACTACTCCGCGCTGGGCGTAAATTTTATTGCCCCGGTCGACAGACTACAAGAAATCGGTTCAGTCGATGTTCGAGAGCCCGCGAGTCGACCGTTGCCGTCTCATAAAACCCTGGGGGACTCCCCGACGGACCGCGACCGACGCGCCTCTCGCGGCGGCGGCCGAAAGTTAAATTGCGCAAGTTTCGAAGCAAATTTTACGATGTGATGATTGCTACTGTTATAGTATATTTTTACTGCCAGTAAAACGTACGTTTACAGAGCCAAAACACACATTGATAAGATAGAATTTAAAAATAACGTTACAATTGCGAAACTAAAGAAAACTGATTACATAAAAAATAAAAACGAACGACAACGTGTTTTCTTATAAAATACACGTAACAATGATTAACTTTTTTTTTAATTTTTAAAGTAAAACACAATAATTGAGATATTATGTTTATTCAAAACCGATAGCAATGAACAAATAGAAAAACGTACTAAATTTGCGCAACCTGAATGTAATTTCTTTCGTTTCAGTATGAAAGAAAATGCTTAGCCAAACGAAATTCTCGTTGCTATTAAAAGACGTATGTGTGCTTCTTAATGCGATTAATCGTGAAAACGGTTTTCCATGAAGTACCAAGCAGGTAAAACCCAGGTTTCTTATAATTATTAAAAATAATAATTAAAATAATATTTTACTCTAATTTGTTTCAATTATATTAATTCCAATATATTTTCCTCATGACATATATGTTTCCATTAATTGTCATCTTAAAACAGAAGAAGGAATACTAATGTTGTGAAGGATGGACTGTGAAAAATAGTTTGTCTACATCGGAAAGCCTGTGAGTAGACGATCGCTGGTCTCGTAAAACCCTGCGGGACTCCCCACCGTTCCGCGACCGTCGCGCCCCTCGTGGCGGCGTCCGAAAGTTAAATTGCGCAACTTTTAAAGCAAATTTTACGATGCGACGCTGAAAACGCGCGCCCGCCGCGCCATCTCTCGCCCGAACGCGGAAGCTCTCGAAGGGGGCCGTGTGTGTGTGCAGAGGCGGTGAAACTCATCACGTGAGGGAGGCAGGACGCAAGATATACAGAGGAGCCTCGCGTAACCAAGGCAACCACTTGTCGGCGAAGTTGTTGATTTACAAGGTGGTTCAAAAAAGGCTGGACTGTGCAAATAACAAGTTTATCGGTCACATGCGTCTTTAACCCTTGTTAACAAGCAACTTTGCAGGTTTGTAGGTGAACTTGTACCTACCTTATGTTATAGCTATTAACATACCTAGAAATATTATGAGTGTTATAACTACCGATGCGAAAAGTTAAAAATCGAGGCGGAGCGTAGCGGTCACCATAAAATCTCAATTTCTTTGAGAAAATTGGCATAATTGCGATATGAAACACATGAATTCTGTTGGTGCGGCACGATAATCGATATTGTTGGATATTGCTTGCGATATATCTATTTCAACAATACACTTGTATACCGTGGCTCGAGGAAGATGGATGCTGAAAATTCGTCTGTACTTCAAGAAATTTTGGATGCAGCTGCGAAAGCCACGCGAGATTTAATCTCTGGAAAATCTAAAGCACGATGCATTTCTTTTATTACTATTTGTCTTTTAATTACCAAATGATTTTTTCGTAATAATGTTGACTTGCGATGAATGGGTGGTTGTTTATTTAGGCTACTGAAGATGTTAAAACCCGTTGATAAGGATTTTAAATGTCTTAACCTACAGGTAGTAACAAGTGCACTTACCAAACTCATAGGGTTGCATGTTAACAAGGGTTAAAGACGCATGTGACCGATAAAGACATTTAATATCATTAGCAACGGGTTTTAACATCCTTAGCAACGTAAATAAACAAACATCGATTCATCGCAAATCAAATGTTCATTAAGAAAAAACCTGTCGATATACAAAACAAATCGGATTCAAACAATTTAGAATAAAAGTAACTCTTATTAGTTTTGGAGATAATTATTGTAAATTGAAATATGAATAGAACAATTAAAAATGTGTATTAGGTAAACTTCCTGGCATTTCACCAGTCTTCTCTGGTAATAATATTTACCGACAATCTGAAGGTGTCACTGGAAGTCGACGCGCCAACATCCTCACCGAACGTCATTTCTTTAGGTATCTTTAGGTTCAGGAGAATTAAGGCCAATTCACGATGCCAACATAAACATAAACATGGCGTTAACATTGAAGTTAGGACTACGTCCATAAGCGGACTCATTCACATTGCGTTCGCATAAGCATAACACGTAAGACGTTAACTTAAAAGCTTGCAAGCTTCTGTGCTTATGCTTAAGTAAGGCATTAGAAATGAAATACACAGTACGTCAACTCAAAATCAAGTATCAAAATAGGATTGAAGTCGATAGACGAACAACGCGAACATATAGGCCACGGACACAGTCGATACCTCCAAATTGATTCTCACATCCAACCAATAGTAAACCAGAATGTCTCACAGCCAAACAGAAACTCTTATTTCGCTTACGTTTATGTCAGACATTGTGAATACTTCAGTTTATCACTTACATAATAATTTACGTTTACGTATGTTATGTTTACGTTTGCATTGTGAATGGGCCTTTAGACACTAGCCCAGCTAGACACCCGCCGCTTACAGCGTTTTTGTGACGTTCAATTGCCTCCTGAAACGCTGCTTTCGGAATCGCGTTAAGGTCCACAGAACAATTTCACTCGATGTCCTCGAATGAGTCACATCGGCGGCCATTCAAGGTGGATTTTCTATCTGCGAATCAGGAGAACGTCCGCTGAAGCCACATCTGGAGAATAGGGAGGCTGCGGGATCACTATTGTGACGTTTTTCGCCAAATGCTCGGTCACGAAGATCGAGATATCCGCGGACGGATTGTCATGGTGGAATTTGAATTTTCGACCCTTCCACAATTCAGGTCTTTTCCTCATCACAGCGTGCCTTAGACTCTTCAAAAACTCGACGTAGTATTGTTTATTAACTGTTTCTTTTCTAGGGGCGTGTTAATAATGAATCAGCCCTTGTAACCATGTACCCACTGCCGTGTAACCATTACAGAATAGAACTTGTTCCAGAAAAATACAAACCTCATATTAGCTGCTAAACATGTTTAATTATGACTGTAAGCGTTGTGGAATGGCAAAATTGTAATGAAAAAATAATAAGCACAGTAAAAGCTTTACATTATTGATTTAGTTTATAATTAATTATTGGAGTAACCCAACCCCTGTTACCGTGACATTTTTTTCTTTTCCGTGCTCGCAGCCGCGGGTTAATTTTCCTCCCCTGCACTCGGTGTAATCAAGTTTTCGTGTTTCCGGCACAGATCGGCACTTCAGGAAAGCGACATATAACGCCCTGACGGAGAACATGGCTTCATTTCGGCGAAAGACTGCGGAGGCGGCAAGACGCTCTGGAACAACTTCGTAATTCCAACTCCAGGGTGGGATCATCGGGTCTGAGGGGAGGGAAAAACCAACACGGTCCTGCGAGAGCGAAGGAAGCCAAACGTGCCAAAAGACCACGTACTTTCTCGCACATATTTCCGCGCAAAGTAACGCAAAAGTTATACGTGAGCTTATTTTAAAATCTATCTTTAATGAACAGATTTCATTGAGGGGAAAATCTCCATCTTCATAATTGTAGTTGTAGGAACACGCCGAATTTTGAATTTTTGCAATTTTCGAAAAATGAAGATTTTCAACGAAAATGAGACTTGCACGTCATTCACAGTATCGAACAACAAAATTTAATAAAAAGCGACCGAGTAATTTTTTTAAAAATTTTGAAAGTGCTTCAGATTTTTTTAATGTAAAGTACCCTGAAATAAAAATATGTTTCACATTCCAGGGACCGTGACATCAGTGAGAAGGATTGGGGAATATTAATTTTGGAGAATATCGGCTGAACGGTTTAGCCGCTAGCATTGTTCACGGAGGGAAAGACGGACGCTTTGTCATCACTCAATTGTTTGGTGTCAAGGACCCATCAGAATAAATATCCCAAACTTTCAGGATATGTTACAAATTTTACCCCTCATTGTCACGTCTTATACCAAACGTGCTCGGAGGTGTCAGGGAAACATGTCTGATTGTGTCATAATCTGTCGAACGCCAGTGCATGAGGTATATTCTAATAATCAAGGGTAAATGTCACATATGTGATGTAGTTAAATGAATTCTCCCCCATTGTTAATTGGCAAAAAGTGATCATCTTCGACATCTCTGTATGCCGTAGAAGTTTGTAACATTTATTCTGAGACACTTGTATAATCTGAGTTTACTTCTGCGTTAAACAAACAAGCGTAGTACAGAGTTTTTTCGAACATTTATACTTTTGACTCCTTTGATCCGAATTAAATATGTAGGCGTTGTTGTGATTGAATATTCTACACGTTCTTATAAAGAAGAAAATCCTTTCCCCAATTACCATTTCGGTTTGTTATTGTAACCATCAAAATCAACCTTTTTTCATCAATAATGTTTTTTAAAAAGTTGCAAACACATATCTTGTAAATTTCCTTATGTTTCCTGTTTTTTCACGTATGGTGTTTTCAAATAAATATAGATACCTTATGAGTATTTACATTGACAACATTCAGAGAGCCTTATTAAACCAAAATTATCTACGAAATGAAAGATGGCGTTTTTATTTCAAATTGTTTGTAATGTTTTATTTATTTAACGTCAAGAAACAAATGTTAGCTGTTCTTTCGAAACACACACGTAGTTCATTTCTAAGTATGAAACACACACACAATGTGCACACAATTGTCTCTGGCACGTAGCAAAATTTCGTTTTTCTACTCATCTGTTCATTTTACTCGTACTTTATTTCATTTCCTGCGTGGTAGGATATTGTCTTCACATTTGAGACTTCATTCAAGAAATGTAAAAACACACAACGGTAATACGTTCTCCCCAGAACAATCACAAGTCGAACGAGCGGAGGGGTATCAGGGAAAATATGGGGCGGAAGCCCAGAAGGCGGCGCAAAGGAAAATACGGGGAAGTCAAGGGCCTTGAAGGAGGGGAGGTTGTTGACTCAGCGAAATGAAACGCGGCCGCGGGCGGAGCTTCGCGAGGTCGCCGTCGGGAGCGCTGCCCTCGCTCTTAATTACCCGGCGCCCCGGCTGCTGCGTTTTTGCCTCGCCGCCGCACCCCCCCCCCCCCCCCCCGGTCCGAGGAAGAGTTCGAGGAGTTGCTTGTCACGCGTCTTGGGCGGTGGCCGCCGGGCGAAGCCCTTTGCTCTTTCGGTGGAAACTGGAAGTGGGGGGGATTTTAATTGAGCAGATGTGTTCGCGTCATCGCATGGCGTGCACATGCGCATATACGTTGCGATTCGAGTTTCTATTGCATCGAAAAGTCAATAGAATGACAGTATGGTTTCGAAGAAAAGGTAAATTATATATAATTATCAATTATATATAATTATCAATTATATATAATTATCAATTATATCGAAATATAAATTAAATCGAAATCTCAATTTCATCGAAATCTCAATTTCATCGAAATCTCTATTCTACCGAAATCTGGATTATACCGAAATCTCAATTATACCGAAATCTCAATTATACCGACATATCAATATACCGAAATATCAATTATACCAAAGTATCAACGGCATTGCATTTTCAATGATTTCGAAGCATTGACAGTATAAGTAGTGGTGTTAAAATATCGAATATTTTCTCTTGAGTACTTTCACGCAAAATTACACGAAAAGAAGTCATTTTTTTGAAAAATTGTACACGTCGTTATTTCAAAATCTCTGTTTAAGGAACAGATTTCATTGAGGGAAAAATTTCTCTCTTCGTAACTATAGTTGTAGGAAAATGCAGAAAAATTTTGAATTTTTGCGATTTTCAAAAATCAGTTTTGAATGAAAATAAACCCCTAATAATACTGAAATTTTCAACATTAAATGAATGCGTAAAAATATTATTTCTGCAATTCAACAATTTATTAATAGTAATACAATAATACAATCATTTTATTTGTAAATACAATATTCAATTAATTTAAAATAATTTTCGCCTCCATGTATGTGAATCATCAATTTCAAACAACAATATCTATGATTTACAACGTGAACTAAATTTATAATTTTTTCATAGTTAACCACACGTAATTAAACATTATTTCGTAACCTGTGCTAATATATGAATGCGCGCAGTAACTAATTTGTCGGCTGCAAACGGCCCTAACCGCACCCTCCGCGTAGTCTTCATAACCATAAAGGCAGTGGTGGGCGCTAGGAAGACGGCGCGCCAGTTACGCCCCATCATGAAAATCCTGGCGCGCCGCCGCGCGTCTGGGGCCATCGGCATAAACAGCAGCGCAGCGCCGCCGCGCAGGAGCTCGCACGCACCGGCACTTCTTCGCGAACCGGAAATGAAGTTAGTCGCCTTTCTAATAAGCGCGCGAGGGGCTTGCTTCCCCCCCCCCCCCCCCGCCGGCCGCACAGTGCGCCCGAAGTGGTCGAAAGAGACACGGATTATTTCCTTTTCAATTAAACGGGTACTCAAAATATTAAAGAACATCGGAGAGGCACGGATTATTTCCTTTTCAATTAAACGGGTATCCAAAATATTAAAGAACATCGGAGAGGCACGGATTATTTTATTTTCAATTAAACGGGTATCCAAAATATTAAAGAACATCGGAGAGGCACGGATTATTTTATTTTCAATTAAACGGGTATCCAAAATATTAAAGAACATCGGAGAGGCACGGATTATTTTATTTTCAATTAAACGGGTATCCAAAATATTAAAGAACATCGGAGAGGCACGAATTATTTTCTTTTCAATTAAACGGGTATCCAAAATATTAAAGAACATCGGAGAGGCACGGATTATTTTATTTTCAATTAAACGGGTATCCAAAATATTAAAGAACATCGGAGAGGCACGGATTATTTCCTTTTCAATTAAACGGGTACTCAAAATATTAAAGAACATCGGAGAGGCACGGATTATTTTATTTTCAATTAAACGGGTACTCAAAATATTAAAGAACATCGGAGAGGCACGGATTATTTTATTTTCAATTAAACGGGTACTCAAAATATTAAAGAACATCGGAGAGGCACGGATTATTTTATTTTCAATTAAACGGGTACTCAAAATATTAAAGAACATCGGAGAGGCACGGATTATTTTATTTTCAATTAAACGGGTACTCAAAATATTAAAGTACATCGGAGAGGCACGGATTATTTTATTTTCAATTAAACGGGTACTCAAAATATTAAAGAACATCGGAGAGGCACGGATTATTTTATTTTCAATTAAACGGGTACTCAAAATATTAAAGAACATCGGAGAGGCACGGATTATTTTATTTTCAATTAAACAGGTTTCCAAATTAATAAAGACAATCAGAGAAAATGCTGTGAAAATTAACACAGCATTAATTTGACAGACTGTATATGGTCTTCATTTTAAAGACGAAAAAATGCGACATTTTGTGTAGTTGTTTTATATCAAAATAATAAAATATTTTTCAATATACTAAAATGTGTAATATATTGAAAATATTATTTATTGTTTTGATGTAAAACCATTATCCAAAATAGTGAATTTTCTGTCTGTAGAATAAAGACCACAATCAGTCTGACAAACGTACATCAACAGAGAGAAACGAAAGTAATCATTTAAACACAGATTATTCAAATTAAAGTTACGTTTCGTTGATGTTATTCTAATTCTTCATGTGCTAACCTGTTTCGTACTATATTTGATGGGTTATCTACCATATTTACTACTCTATGGTATATCTATTTTCTAGCTGTAGTACGTGATTTCAAATTTAAATAATTTCCAAATTATTAAAGAAAAGCAGATATGCTGTAAAAACAAACAGTTTATTCATATTAAAGTTACGTTTCGTTGATGCCAATCCATTTCTTCATGTGTTAATCTTTCTGTTTCGTACTAAGTTGATGGGTTATACCATGCATACCGGAAGTATTGCACAATCCATTGGAATAACCCTTTAAACTGAAATATACCAGGTTCATTATCTACGGTAGACGCTTTCAAAATCAATGAATTTCCAAATTATTCAAGGCAGAAAGATATTAAACTGTGAAAACAAATTCAGTTTATTCATATCAAAGTTAAGTTTCGTTCATATTAATTCACTTCATGTGCATAGATTCACAGAATCTACCGGAATTAAACGTTAAACTGGACGATACCAGATTCACTCTCTATGGTAGACGTTATGAAATGCAAGGGGTATCGAAATTATTTCAGCTAATAAAATAATATGCTGTGAAAACTATCACAGTGTATTCACATTAAAGTCGCCAGGTTTTTGTTCGTCACCCTGGGGTGGGCGCAAACGTCCATTTTCTGTTGCCCACCGTTAGGAGCGCCCTAGACAAACCTCAGTACGAAGCCCAGAAAGATGAACAAGTGAAGGTGTCGATCAACATCCACAAATCGTTTTCTTTAATATGAATATGGAGTACACAAAGTGAATAAAGTAATTGTATTGCAGGGCTGTGCAGACTTTATTAAAGTACAATTAAGGTTTGCAGTACCAAATGAAGCGCTTAATTGCAGAGCTAATAATACATTTATTAAACGAATAATAAAGCAGATATTGGGCTCGATATATACGCAAATATTGACACGAGCCGAGGTTTATAATCGGGCGTGAGTCGTTCAATACTTTTAATTTCACTTTCTTATAAAAAAAATCATATAAACAGGAAATACACGTTACTTGAATTCGTGTACTCAAAATCCCACTTAAGCTACGATGCATTTGTTCGATTGTCTGTTACGGATGGGGAACTGTTACTCCTTAACGGACGGCAGACGTTACGAGTGTCTTTTCGTTCCATGTTTGGTTGCGTTATGTCGATATATTAACAGTACAATATTACGAAAAATACTAGTAAAATGTGGCGTCGCCAACGCTTCTTACTTCTTTAAAAATAGTTTCAGCTGCTGAAAATTTCTTTCATACTTCATTTCTTTCATGACCAGCTTTGTTCAAATATGGCCTTTCAGTATCTGGCATTGGACTTGCCAATGAATCGTAGCAGATAATGTTATACTCACGTTCGAAAGTTCCCAACACCCAATGGCCTTGTATCTTACCTCCATACGGGATATTAACTGGTCTTATTGCAATTTCAAAATTATAATCGCCGTAACAAATACTTGCAGGTTTTAATGCCAATAGTTAAATTTTAGTACAGCTACGTTTTTACGCCTTTTTGCGACTGCACAAAATGCACTTAACACATTTGCATTAGAACAAATGCTAAATGCAGATCATTCTCAATTAGTTCCGAAAATTCTGTCGCAACATCGCTGGCAAGTACATTTGATTCTTCCCCGGATTCCCTTAACATTTCCATACTTTTCTCCCCTAAAATTTGAAGAGACTGAAACTTCACAAACTCACTGTAATTTGTGTTCACTTCTACTTCTGCAATTGCTCTATTAATTGCTTTGTACTCGAATCTAGCGTTGCAAGATTCACACTCATTTGAAAATGGGTATTTGCACACTTACGTAAGAACGGAAAAGTGCGAAGTCGAACATAACGTTCAATCATTCTCTAGCATTACTCACAGTTCTGTTTTCACTATATTCACTTGAAATTCCAGTTTTATACGTTCCGAGGCAATACTGTTCTTAGGATTTCGCAAAGTCCGTCGTACGTACATGACAATTTTTCCGTAATTTTAATGATTCAGATTTATTTATCAATTAACTAGACATGAACCTGACTCGCTTTGTCTTTTCATATGTTCCTCCCATAATTACCACTCATAATTACCTCCATAAAAGAACATGTAGCACCATTCAAATGTTTTAATATTCCCCTCGTAACCACAATTCTCTGGATCCATTAAAGATATGCAGGTTATCGAGGTTCGTATCGAAGGCAATAAGAAGCTATAACGAATCAGTAAAAAAAATAAAGGTTTTTATTGCATTTCCATTATGCAGAATCAAATCTTATAACGAATCCTAAAGTAAGAAAATAAAACCAAGGTTTTATTTTGTAACTAAATTAGACTTATGAAAATTTGAGGATGTGTATTGTTATCATTTACAAAACATAAATTTTATTTTTTTTCAGTGGCTTTTATCCAGCCACCAGCCGGTTACCCTTCACGTTTTGATGAGACACAGATTCCACCATACACCACACACTAGACACCGACCCACTTGCTGGCTCCTCTGATATGGGATCAGCAGAACGTGAGACCCTCCGCGACAACACACACATGGGACACAAGGGACAAGCAGCCATTCCCGAGGCGGGACTCGAACCCGCGACCCTTCGAACCAAAGCGCTGAGTCGGTACACGTTCTTAGCCAGCTCAGCCAGGCAGGTCACCAAAATTTACATTACTTTTTTGATACGTAATAAAATTATGATTTAAAGAAACGATATGATTTAAATAAATATCTAACTTAAATAAAAAATTAGAATTCAAATGCAATAGAAACATTATTTGTGAAAAAAACTTTTTAACAACACTGTTTAAACAAAACTATAAATTATAATTAAAAAATCAAATATAAATATAAAATTATAAATTATAATTAAAAACTATAAATTATAATTAAAAAATCATTAAAAAAATAACGTCAAATTATAATTTTAAAAAATTCAACAAAAGTTTGATTTAAATTAAAATGTGATTTAAACAATGAGATATGCGAAAAATGTAATTTATATTATAAACAATTTAAACAAAAATGTAATTTAGATAAAAAATATATTAATGCAAAATAGTTTTAAGTAAAAATCAAGTCGAAGCTTCCGCGTAAAGTAACTGCCATCACTGGTAGAGTCTATCATTGACATCATATCCTTCGACTCGGCGTCATCGAAAGTGTTAAGAGCACTCCACATAAAAGTCAAATTTAAATTTTAAAAAAATGTAAATTAAATAAGCATGAAATTTAAATAAAAATTAAATTTAAATAAAAATTAAGTTTAAATAAAAAAACACTTAATAAAAAAATAAAATTTAAATATAAATATAAATAAAATCCGTTATGTATAAAATCAGCTACAAATACAAAAAGAAAATCCGAATTTTTAACGCTCTAAAAACCGCAATGAGTGGGACCCACTGCGCGGTGTGGCGCGCGCCTTACAAAGCAGCGGAAAGTGCGCAGAAGCCGTGCTTGGGCCCTGAGGGCTCGGGAGGCGCGCTGCGCTGACGAGGGGCCCTGCGGCGCCGGAGCCCTTCGCGCAATTTCGCCGAATTTACTCGGCGCGCGCCCGCGCCCGGCGTGCTCCGGCAAGACGCTGGGGGGCTCCGGCCCGGAATTAAAGCGGGAAGCGAAACAAACGCCGATGGCGCCGGCGCTAAGGAGAAACGGAAGGACGCGAGGCGCGACAAATGAAAGGAAGGGCTTTCGTTTCAAGGTTATTTTTATTCACTACTCAGACACAAGGCGCTGTTTCTCTTCTTTATTTCACTATGTATTTATTTATTTATTTATTTATTTATTTATTTATTTATTTATTTATTTATTTATTTATTTATTTATTTATTTATTTATTTATTTATTTATTTATTTATTTATTTATTTATTTATTTATTTATTTATTTATTTATTTATTTATTTATTTATTTATTTATTTATTTATTTATTTATTTATTTATTTATTTACTTATTTATTTATTTATTTATTTATTTAACTATGTATTTATTTATTTATTTATTTATTTAAAAAGCAACAGGCAAAGACGGGTAAAGGTGGAGCAGGGCATTAACTGACGTCGTTTCTGCAATGCCGCACACTGAGATGTCCGAAGTTCGAGTCCCGACGGTGGCAGGATTTTCGTTTGCCCCGCTGGTGGGAGAGTCCTAGCGGAGGGAAACCCGCCAGCCGACGCACGTCGGCACCGGGTCTCGCCATCCGGATCTCGAAAGATCTCCGCCACCCCGCCACCCCGCCAGCCCAGAAGGTACATAAACGGACCCCGGACATAAACTCCTTCTGATTCTTGGGCGCGTCGGTAGGAAGTCGTGTGGGTTTTGCGCGTCGCTTCATTTTAATGCATAGGCTACTGAGGCAGGGAACTGAAGCAGGCGTGCTACGTCGAGACCAGAGGTGTGGCATACTCGCTTGTATGCTCACGTAAGCTACTGGTGCATCACACCGAATATGATATCTAATTATCAGGCCAGCGGTGGTGGTAACCAGGGAACATTCCTTCTAGTAACGGGTCAATATTATTTATTGTAAATATTGTACATAGTATTCAGGTGTTGGAGCATTTTTTTTTTCAAATAAATACTTAATAATTTACAAACCGTTCACGTCTGTGATTTATTGCCCCGGCAAAGACGCCACAATTGCGTTGAATGTGGACAGATTACACCTTCCTCATGACGTGACGTACAGTTTTTACTATTCCTTGACGAAAATAAATCAAATCAAAATTATATAAAAAAAACTGTAAAGGATACAGTATCATCAGTACTATACCTATATAAATCAATTACATTATAATGAAGTTCCCATTAAAGTCATTTAACAACAAAATTATGTCTATCCGCTACAACATTTTGTGGCGGAAACCAATGAGGGAAACAGATTATAGGGTAATGATCTTGTACAAAAGCAGAAGGTGTTGAAAACAGCATAAAAGTGGAATAGGCTGAAAGTAGAAAGTAATTTGAAGTTTATCTCCATCCTCTTTCAAGACCCTGATATCCCATTTGGCTTCTTTAATGCTCTTCCGGGTGTAATGGCGGGCATAAAGGAAACACCCATACTATGATTATTCTGCTTGTAAAGTAAAAAATATTAATAATGAAATTTTCCCGATTTCCGATATGGCAAAAAAAGTGACAATTATGAAAAATGAAAAATAAAATTATTAAAATACAATTATTATACGTAACGAGCTTATTATAAATGCATGTTTTGAGCAGAACATATTTGTCAAAAGGCGACAGAGTCATGACAATTAAAATCTTAATATTTTTAAACAAATATCAATTTAGTAATTACCGGACGAGAAAAATACACGATTGTATAAAGAGATTTTGCACACCTTTTCTTCAATTAAAAGTAGTGAATTAATAAAGAAAGTGGTTACGTGGTAAGTTTAGAAATAGTCATTCTATTTTAGCTTTATAAATGAAGTAATAAAGGTTTTAGACGATGTACGCTAATGTAATTTTTGAACTATTTTATGGGAAAAAAATCACCAAGAAAAACGACCTCAACGAAGGTATTCTCGACGGAGTATTTTGACGGGTCCAGCGCAACTCTCCCTGCTACCTCTAACGCATTCTAGCGGCACTGAGAAAACAACACAATGCATCACCATTTCACAAGTAAATATACAATATCTTTGCCGCTCTCACTTACGCAGGAGTTCGTTTTCCCTCACAAGTTCTCACTTCATCTTATTCAACATTTTCAACAATTTTAATCACATAATTATGCGCGTACATAATATTTCTTAAAACTATCTCTGAAATTTTACTTTCTTTGCTACATAAATACGCTGATATACAATTATTCTCTAGTTGGCGCAAAGACAAAAATAACTGGCAGAAAATGACTGAAGCACAAGTTAGCCAACGTTTGTGAAATATCTGTGGATCATTTTTGCGTGTAAATCACTGACCACATTTTTGTTTGGCATCAATACGTGTCAAAAAAAATACCTCGCACGGACATAGAAAGGGCAAAATTCTAAGAATAAACAGAAAGAGGAGAGACGCAAGGGAGCACTTAAAGCAAGGGGGATGGCAAACCAGAACCTTTGTGAAAAACGCCCAAACATGTGGCCACAATTACAAATGCAAGTGCATCTATGTGGCCATAGTATCGAAGAGTTTTGGAAGCCACTCAATTCGAACATCATAATGAAATTTCAAAACTCAAAACGGTTGCTTGTCAATGGCGGTCCAAAAAATGAAGCGGCTACGCATTCAATACATGTTCGATTCCTGGTCGCCGATCATATTTTACTAAATATTGGTAAATAGCATTTCAGTAAAATATCGATATAAAAAAAATTGCATATATGTGGAGCTAAATGTGTGTTATTCTGATGAATGATATTCTACTTGATGAATAAACACATTGCTAGAAGTGGCAATACGCGGAATTAAATACACAACCTACAATATGCAAGACTAATTTGGTACGCTGCGTAGGTTACAATTAAGAGAATCAAATATAAAACTATCAGAGTGCTTAAAAATATTCTTAACTCTTTGTTCTAAGTTCCTTCTATTAGTAAATTCAAAACAAATCACAAAAAGTAGAAAGCATATTTTTCGTTACAAATATCGTGGACAAAAATCAAGATCAATTCGAGTGATTCGAACGGTAACTTAACGAGACCGCGAGGTAGTCAAACACGGCTGAAGTAACTTCCTAGAGCTGAGGTATTGTTCTTCGAAGTCTTCTGGACTGAATTTGATAACTGAAAATTGAATCGGTTATTTTTAAATCCCCGGAAGCTAGGGATTGTAAAGTTGTGAGAAAACAAAACTGAATAATTAAGTACATAGAGAACGTTTCTGTATTTGTTTTAATTTCGGATGCATAAATTTTGATTGAGAATGCCAAAAAAATGTAATTTACTTGTATCAATAGTTAAAAAGGATTTATTTAAAAGTTCATAATTTATAGGATTTTAAAAGCTAATCAGGAATTTTTTTACCTAAACATACTTGTTTACAAATTTCAAAGGATCCATTACAAATTGATCCTGCAATACACATTGCAGGATCAATTTGTAATTTGACATATTTTTTATGTGAAATGGCAAGGTGCATCTACATGCAGAATGATTCATGTGACAGTTGCTTGAAGTATACTATCATAGAAACGTATATAGAAATATTTCAGTATTGAACATCGCTTTTAACCAGTCTCTGTCAGTGATATCCCAGTCGTACGCACTGTATACATACATTCTACACACACTCTCCTACATACCCCGTAAGTCAATGACTTACAAAGTTTCAAAACCAAAACTTTTCAGTGCCATCACAGCCACCAGATTTACGGCATCTATACATGGAACTGTACAAAAAGCGAAAATGCAAAAGAGAGTGAGTTACTGGGTTTGAAAAGTAACCGATCCAATTCTTCCCGCGCCCTCTGAATGTTCGAGTCTGTGCCTGTTGGCGCCAGAGCGCGCGCCGGTCCTCGGCCGCACTGTGTCAACAGGCGGCGGCGCGCAGGGCCAAAGGGCCAAAGGGCCAAAGGGGCGGGCGGCGGAAGGGCTCGAGGGCGCGGCGGCGGCCGATCCAAAGGGCCCGGGCCGCCCTCTTCCGTCTCTTTCGCCGGATTTAATCTCGGCCCTCCGCCGCCGCCCCCGCCCCCGCCTCGTCCGCGGCCGTCTCCGTGCCGGGCGCCCGACCCCCCGAACCACTGGTCGCATCGCACTGCGCCGCTTATCTCCAGCCCCAGTCCTTCCACTCGATCATTCTGGACGTGTCAACTGCTACGGTCAGTAGGCCCCTTAGTGTAGTGAATTGTCTTATTACGGGAGGGGGAGATGACCCTCCCCTCCCCTGCTAGATGGTTAGAGCCGGTGCTGACCAACACGTAAGATTGCAGGGTTTCCCCACTTACAGCGAGGCACCGCCCCAGCAGAGACAAGCTCTAAGCTCCCGACCGGTCTCCCGGCATGTATGGTAGTGTAGTGAACGTAAGTGTAAGTGTGGGTATGTTAGTGGTAACGATAGGGCAAGGAAGGGGAAGGAAAGATCGCGCGCTGTCCGTGCCCGTTTGTTAAAGTACTGCTCTGGAATTCTCCTAGTTTCGATGGGAGAAACTACGGAAAACTACCGATCAGAACAGCCGGCCGCTAGAATTCTCCTCCAGGCAGCGGCTGACTTGGACGCCCCTGTGTAGCTAGTGTGGAAAATCCTGCCACAGTCGGGTCTCTGACCTTAGGTCCATCTGGTCAACAACAATGCAGAGGCAACGATGAGCTTTGGCAGTTGTTTCTTACTAGAAAGTGTGTGAAATGAATATTCATAATTTTCTCGATTAACATTTCCGAAGGCGAAGAATGAAGCCCAGTTAGTCCAGTCGGTGGAAGCAGAAGGGTATTGGTTCTACGTAAGCCATTGATGGCAAGGACGTTTGCCTCATGTGGCAGTGGTAGACACATTGTGTCTCCATCGATCTCAGCTGCTAATTCGTTCGTATCTTCTGGCAACTCGGTGAGTTGAGAAGACGCTAAGGCGCGGAGGAAGGGAGTTCGGCTGCAAAGCAAAGGCTGGGCGCACGACATTGCCATGAGAACTAAAGTGAAAACGCTACAAGACCCGAATGGATGAACCGTGAGTTAAGTATTTTTTAAATAAAGCCAACATAGCATGAGAGGAGGACGAATGAAGGAGACGCGCGTGTGTGTGTGTGTTGAGAGAGAGAGAGAGGAAGAGAGAGAGAAACAGAGAGAGAGGCAGAGAGAGAGAACTAGAGAGAGAGGCAGAGAGATATCTAGAAAGAGAGGCAGATTGAGAGAGCTAGAGAGAGTGGAAGAGAGTGGAAGAGAGATGCAGAGAGAGAGAGAGAGGAAGAGAAATGCAGAGAGAGAGGCAATAAGAGAGAGAGGCAGAGGGAGAAAGACACTGAGAGGAGAAGAGAGAGAGACAGAGTGAGACAGAGGCAGAGAGAGAGACAGAGTGAGACAGAGGCAGAGAGAGAGACAGTGAGACAGAGGCAGAGAGGCAGAGAGAGAGGCAGAGAGAGAGGCAGAGAGAGAGAGAGGCAGAGAGAGACAGAGAGTGGCAGAGAGAGGCAGAGAGAGTGAGAGAGAGAAAGTGAGAGAGGGAGAAACAAAATTCGCATGACAAATTTCAGTTCGGAAACGCACTGCCCTCGCTAGGCCTTGATCCGTTGCTGCCACTCGACGTCCTCCCCCAAAGGCTCCGCCAGGGAGGCAGCGGAATCAGAAGCGAGCGGCTCATACTCCTGTCGCCCGGGGCCTCGCCAGTCACTTGTCAAAGTGGACGCCGTGGCGGGGTGGGCCGGGTGGGGGGCGAGAGAAGTGCGGCGAGAAGTCAGAGAGAGAGAGAGAGATAGAATCAGAATTAGAGTGAGGTAGAGAGGAAAGCCCGGAGAAAGAGTGAGGAGTGAGGGAGAATGCGGGACAAATGAAGTGAGCGTGAGGCAAAGAAGTCACTAGAAATCGCGCATTTAATTTCAGTTCGGAAATCAAGGGGGCCAATATGTCCTCACTGGGGTTTGATCTCGCCTTGCCGCCTCTCAACTGGCTGCTCCCTCACAGAGAGAGGAGGTTAATGCGCGCACGGCAGGGCAGTCAGTTGTCAAAGGGCGCGGTGGAGAGAGACGGGGAGAGAGGGAGAGATACAGACAGATAGAGATGTAGAATGGCATAGAGGAAGAATGGCACAAATAGAGAGAGAAATAGGATGAAGAGAGAAAGGGAATGGGACAGATACATGATATAACGCTGACAGAACTTGTGTGTGTGAGAGAGAGGGGAGAGAGAGGGAGAGAGAGAAATAAAGGGTGAGAGTAACGGAGAGAGTGTGTGAAGCGTAGAGAGAATGGACGAAAGATGAGAAAGAAAGAGGGGCGGAGGGGTGAAACAGCGAAGATTCGCGGATGGAGAGGCGGAAGGAGTGGCAGACACACAAAGTCAGAGAGCAGAGATATAAACAAAGGCGGAGGTAGGATGTTAAGGAGAGAGAGAGAGGGAGCGATAGAATGACATAGAGAAACAATGGGACGAATAGAAAGAGAATGGAATGGATAGAAAGAAAGTGAATGAAACGGAGAGAGTATAAGAGAGTGAATAGAGCGCAGAGAGGTGCATTAGAATGGAGAGAATGAGAGTAGCGTAGAGAGAGTGGACGAAAGAAGAGAGAATAAACGGGAGAGAGAGAGAGAGGGCTAGCTTCTAGCAACCCGTCCCCAAACCCTCCGTCGCAGAGACAGTATCTGCGTGAGTCGAGCGCTCGGGGCGTTCGCCAGTCACTTGTCAAAGAGCGCGCTGCTGCTGCGTGGGGGGTGGGAGTCGCCAGACATCCGGCGAGCGACTGCGACTGCGGCGGCCGCAGATTGGATCGTCTCTCGTATTAGCACAGAGGATTATCAAACAGCGCAGGGCGCGCCCTCGGGCCCTCGAGGACAATCGCAAAGGGCGGCCAACGGGAGCTCCAGGGACACCAGACGGCTGCAGCGAGACCTGCTCAAGCTCAAGGCCTCCGCCATTCAACGCTCACCTACATTGTTTCACAAGTCACGTGGAAATCTTCGCTTTTTTCAACAGTCACCAGACTTAGCGGCCAAAGTCTAGGCTCATTTCGTAAATTTATCTTTATGATGAGGTCACGTGGATTTTAATGTGTATTATAAGAAGCGACAAAGAAGTGGAGCGGGTATTACTGATTTAATATCTTCCTGCGACGGGATGCGTTGTCAGATTACTTCGGTCAATGACAACCAGGGCAGACAAACAGATGGTTTCGGAGCCCATGGACGGCGCAGACAACTGCAGCGAAATCAGCTCAAATGACCTCCGCAATTAAACGTGTAAATAAATTAGCACTTTTCATCGGTCACCCAGCTTTGCGACCAAAGTCTAGGCCCATTTCGTACATTGACCTTTATTAAACGGTCACTTAAAAAGACTTGACGTCTATTGTAAGAAGCGACAAAGTGGTGGAGGTGACTGCTGATTTAATATATTCCTGCGGCGAGACGCATTGCCAGATTACTTTGAGCAATGACAATCAAGGCAGGCAAACAAATGGTTTTGGAGCTCATAGGAAACGCGACATGGCCTTCGCGATTAATTGTTCTGTAGAATAGATTTGTTGTTCAATAAGACACGTGTTAATAAATTACCTCATCCAACTTAGCGCCCAACTACTAGGCGCATTTCGCAGATTGTCCTTTACGAGCGTATTAAGCGCATTTTCGTATTAAGCGGTCAACTGAAGCGATTTTAAACTGCATTATAACAAGCGGAAAAACCGTGACGTTTACTATTGATTTAATATCCTTCTACAACGATTACTTTGAGCACTGACAATCACCTGTAGGTAAACAGGCGACGGCGGGAGATCATGCGAGACGCAATGAAATGCTGGAAACCTGCTCGAATGCCCTTCGCGTTTAAGCGCTCACCTACATTGTTCCAAAAGACCCATAAAAGCCGAATTGTTTTCAGAAAATACGTGAAATCTATTCGGCGTTTAAAAACAATCGTACATGACCTTTCTTAAAGAACTCATTTTCACTATCTCGCTACCAATTACGCAGTATACACAAAAAATTAGGAAATTTTCGACAGAAAACTCTAATTGCCGGGTCGGGCATGGCTTAACAGGATGTAAATATTCTCTTTTTTCACCGTTCAGCCGACAGAGCGGGGAACGTCTAGGCTCATTTCGTACATTGACCTTTATTAAACGGTCACTTCCAAAGGTTTCATGTGTATTATAAGAAGGGACAAAGTGGTGGAAGTTCCTACTGATTTAATGTCATCCAACGATAGGTCGCATTGTCAGATTACTTTGAACAATGACAACCAGGGCAGGCAAACAGATGGTTTCGGAGCTTATGGAAGATGCAGCCAACTGCAGCGAAACCTTAAACACTGGTCGCTCTTCTTAGCGGCCAACGTAGACACATTTCGGAGATTGATCTTTCTTGATCAGTCACTTAAAACTATTTTCAATTGTATTATAACATGAAGCGAAAAAGTGGTGGGCGTTAATGTGGATTTAATATCTTCATATGACGAGTCGCTTTGTGAGATTACTTCGATATCCTGAGTCGGTTACCTCGCATGAGGAATATTTTCTGTTTCTGGCAACAACAGATGGTTTTAATAGACATTTTCAGTGAAACAATAACTCGTTCGTTTTCCGGATTCCATAGCATTGCTACGGTTTGCTGACTCGTTCTTTCCTTCTGTGGTAATCAGTTAAGGACTCGCGAAGCACACTTCGTTCGCGAATCCGATATGAAGGCCATTCGCTAACCCCTTTCCCAAACAGACAGGCAGGCTGTGAATTGCAACTTCAAGTCTAGTTTACTTGTTTGATCTGGCGAGGTCGGAAAGCTTTCTCGACTAAGAGAATGACTGATAACTAAGAGCGTTTTGATACAAGCATCCAGGAGGCAAATTATCGTAATTTCTTTGTTTAAATTCTATTTTGTCACTTATGGTAAACACCAATTTTAAAGAACACATACTTCATTTCACAACAATTACCACAATTCAATTTGCCTTACGCTTGCAGTGTTTTAATATTCATTAAAGGGTCATCTCCATTAACAGCCAATTTTCTTCGGAATTTATATAGAGACATAATTTCACAAACTAAAGGGAATGTCGCAAAAGAGAGCGAAACGTATGTGAATGAAATATAATTTTTCACTTATGACTGGAATCATCGCGTAATTTATTGTATTTATTCTTGATTTTTTAAACAATGATACATGAATTTTTATACTTATGTGAATGTGTATCTTAAAGTTATAATAAAGATTTATTATTATTACTATACTATTATTATTATTACAATTATTATAACTATTATTACTATTATTGCTATTACTACTATTATTATTTTTTTTCGTTAATCGGCCGACTAGGACCACGCATGCAAGAATCCTGCATTTACCGTGGCTCAGTTTTTATTTATTATCGCGGTGGCAGGTGCTTGCAACAATTCTTAGGGGGGACCAGCATTTTTAGCTGGATCCGATTTTTATCCCCCACGGTTGTTAGCCCTGGGGGTATGGAAGATGAAATGATGATACGATGATAATGAGGGTGAAAGGACAACACATACAGACATACACAAATACAACCATGCCAGAGGCGGGACTCGAACCCGCGATCTTCTGGTCCGAAACCACTCCGGCACTACTGCCTTAGCGATCTCGGCCATCTGATCGGCTATTATTATTATTATTATTATTATTATTATTATTATTATTATTATTATTATTATTATTATTATTATTATTATTATGATTATTGTCATTATGAACTCAATTCATCCCAAGTGCTCGTGTCAATCGCATCTTTCCCCGAGTGCGATGTCCTTGGGGGTCGCCTGCAAAGAGGAGCCGCTCGGCTGCTCGGCCCAGAGAGGCGCAACGAGTCGAGCGGGCGGCGCCTGGCGGGGGAAGGTCGAACTAATTGGGCGCATTCCAGGCGTGCACCCGGGACTTCAATCCCCGGGGCCTCTCGCCCACCGCCCGGGTCAAGGCTTGGTCACGCGCGCTCCTCGCAGGCGAGAACGCCACGCTCGTCGCGCGTGGCGCGCGTGGCTAAAACGATCGAGTGTCCTTTGAGGAGAACTCTGGCGGCCGGCTGCGCTGATCGGGGATTCCCCGTGGATTCTCCCATCAATATCAGATGGCTGCGAACGAAAAAGCCATTGACCACACACGACATTTCCTTCACATTCCTTGTCCTGCCTTCACCCCTTACACACACACACACACACACAATTACACTAACATGTACGATTTTTTCATGACACGAGTTCGACAATTACGTCAATTGGGTACAACAAAAAATTACAAGTCTGTTGCCGCAAATTGGGTTTCGATGCTACAGACGGTTCTCGAGATATGATTTTTTTTCGTCTCTTGTTGCGGACATCCCCACCTCACTGCCTTTTTATGGCGCCTTTCACTGTTCTCGCTTTAACGCTCAACGTAGATTAAAACTTATTACAGATGAGAAATGAAAGACGTCCTTGTCATCCCTCCCTCCCTCCCCTCTCTCTCGTATCCTAGGAGCAGAAGTAGAAAGAGACATCACAATACTACCAAACATGCCGGGAGACCGGTAGCGAGCTCATTTCGTAACATTTTAATATATTTATTCGTCGATGCAGAATATTTGAGATGCGACTTCGCAATATATGTTACCGGAGTCGTCTTTTTGTTACAAAGCTATTTAATGCGTTTCTTATAACCACCGGACCTTCTTCATGATTTATCAATCTTATAAGATTCTACAGGTGGTATACCCCCTCCCTGCTCCTTGAAAGCAGCATATTCGGAATCAAGGATGGGCGGAATGTATGAGGCAGACGTAATTTCAACCACGTGCTTGCTCATGTTCCATAGACCCTATGCGTTACTCGCTCGTAAAGTAACAAATATTTTTTACTGAACATTGCTTTATCGCGTAGTTAATGTTGGAAGATGGGAGCTATTCCTTTTACCTCCCCCTCCAGGGTCCATCATTATATGGCTACACGGCACTATTCACTTGAGCACTATCTCATCGTGCACAACATCGTATTTACATGTATTTCTAATGAAACTAGTGTACAATTACTTCCGTTGAAGTAGAACTTTCTTTCAGCGAATCCATGTGAAGTTCTGATCGGCGACATTTTGTAGGGTATAGGCTAATATAAAGAAATTTGAAGCACTATAATAATGTTTTAAAATGTATTTTCTATATTCTTTATTTCTGTACTTTCTATTTCTATTTAAAATGTATTTTTTTGCACGTTTCTTACATATTTAGAAAAGTTATACTCTTTTTATTACAGTAAATTCTGTTCTCTAGTAATAAGAAATATGTTATGAAATACAAGATATATCTATGTAAGAACAGGAAAAGGTGGGTTCAGAGCATCAACTGTTGTCACTGCAGTGCCTCTGACCGGGAGGTCTTGCTGTTCGAACCCAGACGGTAGCAGAATTTTGCACACTATCTGGGTTCTGTCGCTATCTGGAGCAGAGTTCTAGCGACCGACTGCACTGGTCGGTAGTTTTCCGATGTTTCTCCAATCAATACTAGCTAATGCCGGAGCAGTAGACAAACAGTCCCCAACCCCGCACGATCTTTCCTTCCTCGTTCTTGTTTCATCCTTACTCCTTACTTAACACACATACACACTCTCATTACAATACCACACAAGTCGGGAGCTTAGAACTTTGACATTGCGATTTGTCTTTGAGCTGAGGACATTGTAGTGGAATAAACATAGAAGAGAAACTCTCCAAGCCAACGTGTAGGTCAGCACCGAATTCCAATTACCAGGAGTTACCAGAAGTAGAGAAACTCGTAGTTGGCGGGTTCAAACTCGATCGAAGCCGTGGATTTTTAAGGGCGAAAAAATCCTTCGTACGCCTTCCTTCGGAGGGGAAGTAAAGCCGGCTGTCCCATGTTCGTAGATTTACTTGCATGTAAAAGATCCTCAAGCCTAAATGACGCCTCTGAGCTAAATTCAAATCGCCTGTTTCTCGCCCATGAAATACCTCCTTTCTCTGTTAGTTGGTGAAAGGAGCGTAGCGAAATTTGCGTGGTCGGACGGAAGAGCGGGCCTGCTGGCCCGAGTCTCGCCACGTAAAATAAGGCAAACTCAATTCAATTCAATTCAATTCAAACTCCGCCAGTTGTCGGTTGGTTGATTGGTGGTTAGTGATTCCGAGCACGTGAACTGCTTATATGTCGCCTCAGTGACGACGCAATGTGGGGATTAAAGCTCCGGATTGGATGAAACAGTAAACAGTTGATTTACATCAAGCGCGCGGTTAAATAAATCCTAGTATAGTGACACGGTTGCCGGAGGGCGTGGGCGTGCTCCATGCGTCGCGAACGCCGCGCGCGCGGTCTGGCGGCCGACGCGCCAAGCACCCTGACACGGCGCCTCACGGCCCCCTACGCCGCGAGAGAGCGCGACAGTCACGGCACCCAATTGCCTCTACGGCTCGGCCTTCAATTGCCATTGCGGAGATTTCAATTGCATTTGGGCATTTTGTTTCGCGGCTAGCGTAATTCTTCACAGTCTGAAGCTTTCGGAAAATTGGCTGGCGTAATTAATTTTAAATTATTATAAATGTTGAGTAATTAACTAGTATGTACTTTGTTGCGGTCCGCTAAGAGTGGCTAGCCAGTTTCAGAGAGGACAGATTTCATTCACTCATGATTCCGGGCATTGGTTTTTGACGGCTGAGGTCATTATTCCTGTAAGTGTAGTGTATGTTTTTGACGATGATCTTCCCTCCCTGGATGGGGATACGGCGCCGACCACCCCGTCAGCTTGCAGGGTTTTCAGCAACCAGGTATCTAGAAGGTGCAACGAGATCTATGCAGCCGACTGGTCTCCCGCCCTTCAATTGCCTTTGGATTCATTTGACTCACTCACTCACGCTTCCGCGCAATGGCAAACTACTCAGGCTCACAAAAAAATAAATTGCCAGACCCAAAGACTTGACACGTGTTTGTCTATGTATATCAACGCGCTGAATTCGAATCCGAAACCAGAATTGAGGCGTCACCTTCCTGTTCTTTTTAAATCCCGAAAAACGAACGTGAAACTGTAAATTGTAAATTTCACGCTCTTTTTTCGCGATTTATACGATTCTTTCATTCAACGACGGAAGTAGACTGGTAAATATAACTTTTCTAGGAATTTCAATTACTCATCCGAACAATTGTGAGTTCATTTTTACTATTACAAAACAAAATTAACTGGCTTAAAGTAAATGCAAAATATAAGTTATTTTCTAAGCAAGTGGTCTTTGTTTTGATAAAGGTGGTATTCTTTAAATGCCTAGATCATTAAATGATATTATCAGCCTTGATCGGATAAATACACAAGAAAAAAGAACAGTTCCAGCATACCAGATCCATGAAAGTATGGAACTTGTTACAGTATCATGGATCTGGTATACAGCAACTGTTCTTTTTTTCCGTGTACTAAAAGATAAACAGTCCGTAAAATGCAACTTTAAAAGCACGTGTGCGAGAAACAAAATTTAGTTTCGAAAACTCTGCTGGCTGCGGGAATTCGACCTCGTGAGCAAAGGAGAAGCCAGGAAGTTGAAGTCTGGTTTTAACATGCTCTCCAACATTTGAAACATTTCCACGCCAACGCACGGAATATCCACAGAGGAATTCTTTTCTCCGCGGGTTCCTTACAGGGAGACTCTTTACGCTCGCCGTTTGCGCAGTTCAAGTTCACAGGAATGTGAAAATGGCAGACAACAAACGCCCAGAATACCTCGCGAGCCACAAACGCTTGCTGCAGTCCTGGAGAAGATATTTCTCTCACAAAAAATCTTGCCCAAATTCCTGGTCGGACAAGAGACTTTTCATTTAATTGATTTGACTAGCTGGACTCCGGCGAGAATTCCACACTTTGTAAAACATTGTTTTCAAAAAAAGAAAATTACCTATAACTCACTTTGAAAGGTCGAGCCCGTCATAGAATTAAGTGCCCTGTACCGTTACGAGCAACCATTGTAATATTGCTCAGCATCCAGATGAAATAGCAGAAGAATAAAAAAACAGAAAATCAAACTGCCCCTTTAATTTTATCGTAAAAGATTACTTCTGCCTTCCCCTTCAATACAGTTTCACGTAGAGATTTCGGTTCTCTACTTTTCTGACTACCCATACTACAGAGCTCGAGAACTCAAAAGAACTAAATCTTCAAAAATGTGATAGAAAGTGGAAATAGATATGAATTCGCAGAATACTTAAAAATATAATCGGGAACCTCCTCTGCCCAACTGCCCACGTAATTTCCTCCCCTTCCTCCAAATAACCACCATCAGCCTCCAAAAAACAAGCGCTGTTCGTTGGCGTATCCTCACCCCATATTTACACACACACACACACACACACACACTTACATGCGCTATACTATCACACATGCCGGTAGACTGGTCGGGAGCTTAGAGCTGTCCCGGCTGAGACAGTGCCCTCCTGGTGGGAGATACCTGGTTGGGGAAAACCCCGCTGACCATGGGGAGGTCAGCTCCGCATCTCGCCATCTAGCGGGGAAAGATAGCCACCAACCCCCGTGTTAAAAATAATTGGTGCTGAAACTGCACGAACTTTCTCGCATATACTTTCACGCACAATTACGCGAAAAGCACTCAAATTTCCGCCAAATTTTACCTGACCTTACTTCAAAATCAATCTTTACGGAACAGATTTCATTAAGGTAAAAATCTCTATCTTTATTATTTTAGTTGCTGGAAGACTACGAAAAAATTTTGAACTTATGCAATATTAAAAAAAATTAGGGTTTTCAACGGGCATGACATCTGCACCATTCTCTTAAATGTTCTTTATATTCTCCAAAAACAAAATGTAACTAAAAAAGATGAAGACTTCTTTTTAAAATTTGCAAAATGCCCCAGAGGCTTCATGTAAAGTACCCGAAAAATTAAATCATCAATTCCAAATTGAAGGGGCCGCGACACCAGTCAGATCGATAGGCGAATATCAATTTTGGAGAAAATTGGCAGAACGGTTTAGCCATAACGTACTTCACAGATGGACAGACAGACAAACGGCCGGACAGACGATTTGCCGTCATTCTATTTTTCGGTATACAAAACATGGATTCTGGTCACACCACACCATTCTTCATTTTCGTTATGTGGACTCTGTAATAACAGTTTTCTGCCAAAAATTCGCTCTTTTATCGCGAAGCATTACATCAGTTTGTGTGTACTCCGTAGCGAGAAAGTAAAAAGAACTAGTTGAGACTCTGGTAACCTTGGCAGTCGACGCACCCGAGATCACGATTCAATCAATCAATCCATCAATCAAACGTAGCTAATGAACACAGCCAGTGGACGCGCCCAGGAACCCAAAATAATAAACGCAACCTCGTGAAACGTAATCCCGCCTGGTTTAGTGCGCGCAACATCTGCTGGTCCGGGATTTCTCCCGCCGCCTCTACCTCCTCCTCCCCCTCCCCCTCCACCGCGGCCGAAGGAAAATATGGCGCCGCTATTTTCCCGCTTAAATTGCTGTTTGATTTGCCGTGTTTGCGCCCGCCCGCTCGCCCGCCCGCCAGCCGTGCATTAAACATGGGCAGCGACGCTGGCGCCGGCTCGCGGCCGAATGCGAAGGCTCTCCCGCCAGGTGCTCGCGGAAGTTCTTCTCGGCGTTTCATCTCTCGCGTCTGCGAGTCAATACGACGTATGGGGAACTGCTAAACGATTCGCAGCTGCCGACAAACATCAACTTTATCATTACGAACGTACTAAACTCACAGTTATACCTGCATTTTCGAAGCGCTCAGACGTCTAGCAAATCGCAGTAAAGCGTATCTAACAGCCATATAGTCACGTAACTTTTGAACATTCTGCAATTTTTGAACGGTTGAAGTTATTGCAATGTAGTTTTAACGGACGTCCATTAGGGAATAGGTCTGACTGATGTATGTATTCCTTTCCATTTTATCACTTGTATTTTACCAGGTAACTTTCAATTCGAATTCGAATTCAGGTTTTGAATTCAATAATATACATATTATCTTAAGTTAGATAAATGAAAAAGTTTTATTTTTTTACGACTCGTATTTAACGTATATTTTGAATGTAAGAGTCCATTGTTCAATGGTTAGAGAAACTATTTTATATTAAATTCTGTATAAACATGTTTCAGTTTGCACTGATGTACAAACCACGAAAAATACTTCAAAACCACGACAAAGTTGTGACTCAGTTCTGTACCCCATAAAGAATGGTGTATATCATTATTAACATTAGTCAGTTTCTCGCTTTTCTGACTTCTTAGTGCTACCATATCCTGTGTAAGTACTCCTATATGTATTGTTTATCTAGATCTAACACGAGGCCAGCAATTCTAGAGGGTTTTTGGAACCGATCTAATAAAAACTTCAATCACTCTTTGTGACATACAGCCGAAATTCGAAGTTTTGTTTGGCGAAATTGTACTGAAAAGTTCGTTTCCACCAACTTATGTTGTTCCTAAAAGTTGCTGAAGCCATTCAGAGTTTTGAAAAACGTAAGAGATTAAAAATATCATGTACGAGTACGCTGAAGTTATTTTAAAACAAGACCAATAATGACAAAAAGATGGTGAATAAATAAAACGTAGAAATTAAAAAATACTAAAATATATAGTATATAGTAGTAACACACTAATATATATATATATATATATATATATATATATATATATATATATATATATATATATATATATATATATATAATAGTGCTGTGGATGACGTGCAGGCCTCCCCGTTTGAGTGCTAGAGGCTGAAACAAGTCGAACGCTCTGCGGGGCATCCAAGGCCCCTGCCACGAGGGGTGGGGGCGTGGCAAAGCCCCCTGAAAGCCGCCGCGGGAGGCGTTGGGGCAGCAGGGGGGGGGGGCTCCCTGGGGGTCGAACCCCCGCTATCTGGCCTCACGCGTGGCTGGGTTGACGCGGGGGCGGCAGCGGCGGTGGAGGCTGTGGAGGCGGTGGCGGCGGCGGTGATGGCCCCGGGAGCGGCAACGGGCGACGAGGCTGTGGAAAGGGTAGTGGCGGCGGCTTCATCGATTGATTAGTCATTCCGGTCGCGCCAACTACTAAGAACATTAATCCCGTAAGTGAAGTTCAGTTTTTGCTCGGTGGTGGCGATGTTCTTGCCCAGATGAATGCTGAGATCCGGCGGCGACATACACGCCGGAGAGTGGGATTTCCCCAACCATGTCTCTCCTTCCAGCGAGGCTTCCTCTCATGTGAGACAATATTCAAGCTGCCGACTGCTTACCCAACACGTGTTATACTGTGGTGCATGTAAGTGTAAATATATTTACGTGAGGGGGTGAGGATAGGACAAGGAAGGGGAAGTAAAGATCTTGCGTGGTTCGGCCGATCTCCTGGCATGTGTGGTACTGTAGTGTATGTGAATGTGTGTGTAAGGGTTGAGGATAGGACAAAGTAGGAGAAGGAAGGATCGCGCGTGGTTCATAACCAGTTTCTTACGATACTACTCCGGCGTGTGCCTGAAATTGATCAGAGAAACCTCGGACACTCCCGATCAGAGCAGCCTTCCGCTGGAATCCTCCGATCAGAGCAGCCTTCCGCCGGAATCCTCCGATCAGAGCAGCCTTCCGCCGGAATCCTCCGATCAGAGCAGCCTTCCGCTGGAATCCTCCGATCAGAGCAGCCTTCCGCTGGAATCCTCCGATCAGAGCAGCCTTCCGCCGGAATCCTCCGATCAGAGCAGCCTTCCGCTGGAATCCTCCGATCAGAGCAGCCTTCCGCTGGAATCCTCCGATCAGAGCAGCCTTCCGCTGGAATCCTCCTCCAGGCAGCGGCTGAACTCCACCAAGCTTAGTTAGTGTCGACAATCCTGCCGCCATCGGACCTGGAGAAGTGGCTCAGGGCGTCTCCGACTGATGGCATCGTAGTTCCTCTGCGAGAGGTCCTAGGCTCGAGTCCTGACGGTGACTGGATTTTCGACACTAGCTTGTCAGCTAGGAGAAATTCAGTAGCTGCGTGGAGGAGAATTCTACGGCCGGCTGATCTGATCGCCAGTTTTCCGTGGGCTCATTTAATTGTTTGATGATTTATTTGTTTATTTATTTACTTATTTACTTATTACTCAATGACTTACTTACTTACAAAACTTACTAACTGAATTACTGACTTAACTTATTCATTGTGTACTTATCAACTTATTTCTTTCCTCCACAGCCTGTAGTAATGGCTGTAATGATGGTGGTGGTGGTGGTGGTGGTGGTGACAGTGGCTGGTGGGCGGGCGAGGGTGTTGGCAGAGACGGCGCTCACTGTTTACCAGGGAACTCGAGTCGGCGAGGGTGGGGTAGCGCTGGTAGCAATAAAGCTTAGCGGCAACTAGTTGAATAATATACATTTAGTGATAGACGGTGGCGGTGGTGATTGTGGTGACGGTGACCGGTGCGGGGGCGGAGTCGGTCAGTGCTTGCACGAGTACTGCGTGTGGGGGCGACGGAGGGGGAGGCGGCGATGGGGGCGGCGTCAGCGGCGGATCCAACAAAGTTAGAGCGCCTTCCCACGCCGCCACGGCAGCGCGCGTCCGTCAAGCGGCAGGGCTCTTCGCCGACCCTCCGGCGACGATGAACAAAGTGACCGCAGCAGGTAAAACGCCGCGACCGGCAGCCGCAGTGGGAAGGCTCCCATTTAGGGCCCCTTCCCACGGCGCGGCCGCAGCGCGCTTCGCAGCAGCGCGGCCACGGCGCGCTTCGCCGCAGCGCGGCGCGTAGCAGAGCATTGGTTTGAATAGAGGCCTTCCCACGTGCAGCGGGTGGCGGCTGCTGCGGCAGCCGACGCCGAACTCCAGCTACGCGAAGCGGAGGAGGAGCCACACGCCACCGCTAGCAGAACACAGCTTTAAATGGGAGCGTTCCCACTGCGCCGCGGCCGCAGCGGTCTACCTGCTCCGGTCCCTTTGTTCGTCGTCGCCGGAGGGTCGGCCAAACCTACCCCTCCAGACCCCACCCCCTTCCCCGGCGGGCGGCGGCGCGGCCGTGGCTCCGGTGGTGGCTGCGTCGGAAGGGTTCTGCTGCTTGAACGAAGCGCGCCGCGGCCGCGCCGTGGGAAGGGGCCCTTAAAGCTGTACTAGCGGTGGCGCGTACCCGCTCCTCCGCTTCGCGTGGCGAGAGTCTTGACGGAAGCGCTGCCGTCGCGATATGGGAAGAGGCCGGGGAGGCGTGATAGCTGCGTCGGCGAGGGCAGCCGGCGGGGGGGGGGGGGCGTAACCAAGTGTGACCAAACCCGACGACGCGACGCAACACAAGGGCTGCTTTGCGAGAGGCACGTGGCCTCCGAGACCCAAGAAGCTGCTGATGGTTGGAGGGTTCACAAAACCTACTAAGCGACCACCGGCTTGCACTATAGGCAGCGGGTAGGGGTGGTGCGAGAATGAAGAAGCAAGACTCATGAAAGCACGGTTGGCAATCTAATTGAAGCGCTCAGAATAAAAACCGCACATCCAAACAAACTTCACTTTTTCAGTTACATAAGTATCACGGGACGGAGAAAGTAAAAACTGACACACGAAAATCAAGAGTTTCTTCGACAGTTTCAACTGAAAAGGAGAACGAAGCAAAATCTTTCTTTCCCATTATTACAGAAGAAAATCAGTTAAGTACGACAATATTACCCACCAAACTCTAAAACGGCATTGAGGTCACGATTACATCATCATTACACTAATACCGAGACTTTAGTGGGAAGGACACGTGACGCAAAGCTAGGGCTCATGGAAGCTACGTGACGGATGTAGGTTCCAGAAAGCTAGCCAGCCCAGGTTCCCCACATAATGAGTGCCAAATTTCTCTCACCGAATTTGTCTCAGGCGGGGAAGCAGAACAGATGGTAAATCTTGAACAGGCCGTTACTCACCTGAAACAAACAAAAGTAAAAGTTTAATAGCCAGTGTTATGGAGTGAGAGTCATTTCAGGTAATAAAAAAACCCATCACCGTGTCAGTTAGATGGACAAATATTTCCTATGGTATCGTAGGTTTTCACGGCCGGAGTCAATAGAAGGTAGATTTTCCGGGCTGGTAGGCCGTGGTCCAGTTGGCATTGTTGGGCCAAACGTTTCGTCCACGTCTGCGGTGGACATCTTCAGTGGCGGCAAGGCCTACCAGCCCGGAAAATCTACCTTCTATTTCCTATGTTTTTTTGAAGAGAAGGATTCGATTCTGCATATTTCTAGAAAACTTCTGTTCTGTAGCATACAGAAGGCTGTGCTGATAATGACTCGCTGCACTCATGGTAGTAATAATAATTGGCGAAGGAAAAATTTATTTTTTTGGGGTACAAATGAAGAAAATGTAATGTTTATGGGTTCACGAAATTGGAACGCACATTACAACAGACCTGTTTGGCACGTGCCTTTCGCTCGTGTCCAATTTAGGCCGTGATAACCCCAGAGTGCCAGACCGTATCATATTTAATTTTTTAAGACATTTCGTCGCAAAACGCCGTGTCATTAGAAGATTGATGCCAATACAATAATTATTTTAAAACATCACCTCATTTGATTGTCTTTAATGTCAGAGGATCCCATTGCACATACAAACATTAAATCTTCTTGTTGGTCAGACTGGGTGATTAGCAAGGGATTCCGGGCGTGTCGACTACTAAGGTAATTAGTGACGTAAGTGTAGAGCATGTTTTCCCCTATGGAGGTGGCGGTGGTCGCCTCTTGCTGGATTGTGAGATCCTGACCGTCCAACCGTCGGCTAGCGAGGTTTTCTCCAACCAGGTATTTCCCACCAGCGGGGCACCGCCCCAGCCGGGACAAGCTCTAAGCTCCCGACCGCTCTCCCGGCCTTTGTGCTAGTGTAGTGCATATTTTCTTCCTCGGGAGGAGGAGTTACTCGTTACCAGGTATCTCCCAGCAGCGGGGCACCGCCCCAGCCGGGACAAGCTCTAAGCTCCCGACCGCTCTCCCGGCCTTTGTGCTAGTGCAGTGCATATTTTCTTCCTCGGGAGGAGGAGTTACTCGTTACCAGGTATCTCCCACCAGCGGGGCACCGCCCCAGCCGGGACATGCTCTAAGCTCCCGACCGCTCTCCCGGCCTTTGTGCTAGTGTAGTGCATATTGTCTTCCTCGGGAGGAGGAGTTACTCGTTACCAGGTATCTCCCACCAGCGGGGCACCGCCCCAGCCGGGACAAGCTCTAAGCTCCCGACCGCTCTCCCGGCCTTTGTGCTAGTGTAGTGCATATTTTCCTCCTCGGGAGGAGGAGTTACTCGTTACCAGGTATCTCCCACCAGCGGGGCACCGCCCCAGCCGGGACAAGCTCTAAGCTTCCGACCGCTCTCCCGGCCTTTGTGCTAGTGTAGTGCATATTTTCTTCCTCGGGAGGAGGAGTTACTCGTTACCAGGTATCTCCCACCAGCGGGGCACCGCCCCAGCCGGGACAAGCTCTAAGCTCCCGACCGCTCTCCCGGCCTTTGTGCTAGTGCAGTGCATATTTTCTTCCTCGGGAGGAGGAGTTACTCGTTACCAGGTATCTCCCACCAGCGGGGCACCGCCCCAGCCGTGACAAGCTCTAAGCTCCCGACCGGCCTCCTGGCCTTTGTGCTAGTGTAGTGTATATTTTCTTCCTCGGGAGG
>JAZDUA010001043.1:122500-252863 GCA_038098605.1 Gryllus longicercus
GAAGCATAAAGGAATATGTAGACGGTACGTTATACTAACGCGGGATCTTAATTTTTTCATTCAAATTTCATTTCCAGTGTATGTGTGAGTTTACTGACCATTGAAATCGTATTTGTGTTTCAGCTTCTTTTCATTCAACTATCAATATCCCTCTCATACATAATAAATCATGCATTTTATGTGTAAGATTCATTTACCTAACATTTTATAGTTATTAACTCACTAGGCCCACAAAAAGAAAATACAAGAACCGTTTCAAGTGCGTGCCCCAGCGCACAGCCGAGATTTCTAACGAACCGACTGGTATTTCTGTTTTGCCTCCTGTGTCGTTCAATATGTTTCCACCTAATAAAAATAATTTAAACAAAGCTATTTCGTATTTAAAGAGGAATATTCACACGATACCTTTAGCAACAACTCATTCCTTTAGATTGTTCTTAACGGATTACAAACTGTTAAATTCGTAACAGACGCCGGCCGTTAAGAGGGGACGTGGGGTTTATGTGTTTGACTGCGTCACGTCGATAATAGAATATTACAATATTACGAAAAAAATGTTTGCATCTTCTTGTTACTCAATGTTTCGTACATGTCGTGATTCCCGACGCGTCAATGGCAGATGTCATTATTCCCTTAAGTGCAGTGTATGTTTTTTCCTCGGGAGGTGGCTGTGATATTTACTCGTTAGATTGAGAGAGCTGGGCCCGACTTACTCGTCGGCTTGCAAGATTGGCCCCCAACCAGGTATCTTCCACCACCCCAACCGGCAGAAGCTCGAAGTTCCGCACATGTGTAATAGTGTAGTGTACATAAATGCAAGTGTGTGTAAGTAAGGGGGTGAAAATAGGGCAAGGAAGAGGAAGGAAATATCGCGTGGACAATGGCCTGTTTGTTAGGGTTCTGCCCCGGCATTCGCCTGGAGTTGATCGTAGAAAAAAAAAATCCCGTTTGAATCCGTAGAAAACGTCCCCCGGCCGTTAGAATAATTTTTCTGACAGCAGAATTCGACCTAGCTTTGTTGGTAGTCGAAACACCTGCCACAGTGGAGATTCGAACTCTAATAGTACTTCCGGTCATAGACACTGCAGTGACATCAATTGAAGCACAGAGTCACCTCTCGCGGTGCAGTTTGATGTTCTTATGGATATAAATTTGAGACTTGCGTACTTATACGAGTTCGCAATTTATATTACAAACAATGTTGTTAAAATATTTTATTGATTGTTTAAATTATAACAATTTTAACCAGATATAATATAATCAGTACTGTCACCCGAAGAAGGGAAGATGTCCCGAAAATTTTTTTCACGTAAAACCGTTAAAATATGTGTTTCTTGAACCTTTGAATATTATTTTAGATAGAATTTTGACTTCAAACTAACATGAGCGGGTAATGCAATAACATAAGACTGAGTTGAGTGTCTCAAACAATCTGAGATACGTCAAATAAAGAACTTATGTAACGTTAATGTGTTCCACCGCTGTAGAGCAACATTAGTGAGACTAATATGTAGTTTCCAATGTCAACGTTAAAATACCACTTTGCAGAGAGTTATCGAAAGTCATTGCCGTAGGGCCTGTAAAAGCGGGCTGTGTTACGATATGATAAGTGTGTGATATCCTGTTCTTACGAAATCGAATGTGTATGCGGTAACAACGCGCCTCATGGCCATAAAACTAATTTTCGAAATTTATTTTTATTAATTTGTGAGTCATAATGTTTTACATAAAATTGTTTCAAATTAACGCAAATATATTTAACATAAGAGAACATTCGGATGAGATAAGGTATCCCTGCACTAACTACGAGAAGATTGTTTCGTGGCCTTATTTTTCTGCATTCCATCACCGCAGAGAGTCCTTATATTTTTTATATAAAATGGTTTTAAATTAACCCATTAATTAAATAAATAAATTAATGAAATAAATTTAACATGACGTTCTTTCATTTTTATTACAAAATTTTATGTGATAAAGAGTACTCTAATGATAATAATAATATTAATTATTATTAATATTATTATCATCATCATCACCGATTTTAAATTTGTGGAGAAAATAAAAATCGCATAGGCTTCGGTCAGTCCTTGGAAGAACGGAACGCAGCTAGAATATTATCGTGCTTCCTTGATGTCGATGCTGAAGTTGAATAATGAATCCCACATTATTGATTCAGAGTGGATTCCAAACTTCACAGGTGTAAGATTCTGTCATCTATGATCATGCAGTATTTGCGTAAGAAATTTGGAAATCACCGTCGTTTTTGAAATTATAAAAACATTATACTTAAATTACAAAGAAGGAGGAGCTTACGAAATACTGACTTACGACAAAACGCATTGTCAGCATTAACATGCTGAAAGTTTGAACACTGCAACGTATTGCGACCGCCGTCAACAGATGTTAAGCGCGACATCTTCGCCTTTTCCCGAGAGTCAACTCGTTGGTTGTGGAAAATTTCCCTTCCTAGCGCTGACGAGCTCTGGCAATTTGTCGAAGTTTGATTCTCAGAACCTGTCCAGTCCCGTTGCCCATCACACAACCAGCGACGTATCTAGGAGGGTATATTGATCATTTCTTAACTTGGAAATGTCACATCCACTCTCAGAAAAATATTGAAAAATCAACTTGCTTGAATAATTTACTCAACAGATCCTTATCAACGCCGTTCTATTCCGTAAAACAATAACTCGCTTTACTCTCACGTCATTCCATATAGTTTACAGCATCCCATTCTAGTCTCAATTGGCTTCAAATATTTCAAAATATATATATTTTTTTAATCAAACAGTCCCATGGTCTCTTTCCAATAATTAACTTTATCGCAATCGTATCATTTCTACGTCTTCCTTCAGCATCAACTGAAACCATATTTCCACTAGGAAGAACATCTAGCTGCCTAAAAACAAATAAACAATACCACAACCATGTCATAATATAATAACTTATTTCCCATGCAACATTACTCCATCTCCGCCAACTAATTTACTTTGCCGCCATTAAATTCAACAAATAAAAATATATTTGAATCCTAATAGGGTGGTAGTGTAGTGCATGTTAGTGTAAGTGTGTGTAAGTGAAGGGTGAGGATAGGACGAGGAACGGGAAGGAAAGATCGCGCGCGATCCATGGCCCTTTTGTTTCGGGTACTGGTCCAGTATTCGCCTGGTGTTGATGGGAGAATCCACTGAAAACTACCAACAAGAACCGTTAGAACACTCCTACAGACACTGACTGAATTGCACCTAGCTGACAAGCTAGTATGGAGCCACTGTCCTAGTTTGAGTCATCGCAGTGACATCAGTTGATGCTCTGAACCACCTTTCCTTGCACTAGTATGTAGAATCGTGGGTAGTGGGTAGTGAAAACCTAGAGGACTTCCCGGTCACAGACACAGCAGGAAATCCATGGGTTTAACAAGTATATTCATATTATATTATTATTATTATTATTATTATTATTATTATTATTATTATTATTATTATTATTATTATTCCATGTGTGAGCATGCGAGTTTAAACATTTCATTAAACACTAACTATACGCAATTTTTTTGCGTTTTACCGTGGGAATTGTATTACTCGATCACCAAATACTTTCACTTAAAACTATTATATAAAATACATGTACAAAAAGTGTTTCTAGCTTATGCGTTGTAATTATTGTTATTTGTTAAAATTAGATAAAATAACTCATAGTTTCTTGATGCAACTTAAACATTCTCCTTTTTTTCGGGTGAGGGGGGGGGAGCCCAAAATTGTCCCGCTCCAGCCCTGAGCGGAAGTTCACTGGTGGGCGGAGCGGAGCGGAAGTGGAGCGGCCTGGGGGAGGTGACGTAACTTCCGGCGCGGAGAGAGCGTGAGTCCTGCCCAAAATTTCTCCGCCGCGTGCGCACGAGCGCTGCGATCGCCCGAGGCCACGGAGGCGCTCCTTGGAACGAATAACCCGAACTGAAGACCCGATTCACTCGCTCATGACTTCCGACGAACCGTTTCCGCACTTTTAATGATTCCCGAATCCCGGACAAATAATGAACATGTTTGTTATTACAATTATATTATTTATGTGTATATTATAATGTGCACTAGGTTAACTGGATTAATGACCTTAGCTATTGATGCGCCCGGAATCGCTAATGTAACAATGAATTAAAAACCGGATCTGCGTAGGTGGCTCAGGGCATCGTCCCAGTGATGTGTCTGCATCCCAGAGAAAAAATATTGAGAGTGATAACAATTCTTAACTCGTGAAAGTATTAAATGTTTATGTTTAATAAGTGGTAAACTAGAAATAACAAGAAACACTGTATGTAGCGTCCTCTATTAGTCTCGGCCGGAAGGTTGAGTACGAAGCGGAGCAATAGCGGAGCTGAGTAGTTAACCTTTCTTAACCTTATTCCTATTCTTTAAAGACTCGTCCTTATTCCTATTCCTTAAAGACTCATCCTTATTCCTATTCTTTAAAGCCTCATCTTTAAAAACTAATTTAGAGGGCATGTGACAATTTTTTAATTTTTTTTTTTATTCCAGCGTCATAAATGTCCTTTTACGTTTCAAGAAATGGTTCATAATATGACACCTTACGGCACACATTATGATGTATTTGTCGTTGATGGCACATGGCACGAATAATTGCTTTATCGTATATTCAGGCAATCACAGCGAGAGGAGCGTGGGGAGATCGGAGAGGGTAACCGAATAGTCGACCACCGTCTTTCCGCGCAAAAGTCAAAAGCACTTCACATCACAAAATTATTTTCAAAAATTTACTTTGTCTTATTCATGCGTCAATGCTGTTATTAAAAAATATATAACTCGTTTATAATGTGGCTTTATTGCATTCGTAGAAATTTGAAAACTCAGTCGTTAGGTCTCTCGTTCTCAGAACATGTACTCGTCCAATAAAACTAGTTGCATAATAGACTATTCTATGCATGCAGTATTGTTTATGTATGCAGTATTGTTTATGTATACAGTATGCAATGTATTGCAGTATTTTATATGAAAATACATAGGTAGATAGCGAATGTATTCTTAACAAGTCTTGTCAAATTCACTCAATAGCTACATATACACGTAACTAAACTTAACATATTGTAGAATAAGAGGTAGAGTAGGGATCCCAGAGCTCAATGAAAAAAGGGGACATGCTGCACTACTCTCGATAGAACGTCACACACAGTTTCCAACTGTTTTATACGTCAAACAAACAAAGAAGTAAAGTAAACAAAGAAATAAATAAGAACATAGGTAAATAAATAAATAAAACTTGAAGATCTTGTCGAAATTTAAAGAAACCCTCCAGGAAGCGTGTATCGTATACGCATAAGCCTATTTATTGAAGAGTCCGCTTCTTTTTGTCGAGCCGGTTGGAGCGCGGAGTGTTTGTTTATTTCAGAGCCTCCTGAAACATCAATAAGAGATTACATAAAGCAGCTTAAGGACGAACAAAGGCAAAGCTCCAGGGCCCGGTCCGAAAGAGGAAGAAGGACGCTCGGGAAAACGGACATACAACGAGTGGTCTAGCGACGAGAGAGAGAGAGAGAGAGAAAGAAAGAGAGAGAGAAAGAGAGAGAGAGAGATTGAGAGAGAGAGATTGAGAGAGAGATTGAGAGAGAGAGATTGAGAGAGAGATTGAGAGATTGAGAGAGAGATTGAGAGATTGAGAGAGAGATTGAGAGAGAGGGAAAGAGAAGAGAGCGAAGGGGCGAATGGAAAGATGGGCATTCAGACAGCGGGGAAATGGGGACAAAATGGGACAAGGGGGACAAACCCGGACGAAAGTAAGAAAGGGACAAATGCACAAGCGGGCACAATGGGATATCAGGGACAATTGGGGACAAGTGTGACAACGACAAAATGGAACAATGGAGACAAATGGGAGAAGGAGGTAAAACGGGGAAAGGAGAGTTGGCTCATTGACAAGAACCTTTGACGCAACAGCGACGGTGACTAGGAGGTCTTAAGAGTAATCGGTAATCTATACTAATAATACACCATTGTTGTTTCATAAACGACATGAGAAATTCACCCTTTGCTTACTTCTAAACACTACAAACAAGAGTGACAAGTCTATTTGTGTCTCATGTAATGAGAAAGAGACTTATATCATTTTGCCATCTAGGCACAGCTTTAACTGTGACCATCGATGTTTTGACGTTGTCGCCGTTGCAACACTAGTGCGGCTCCCCCCTCTCCTGCCCCCGTGGCACGCGACGCCAATTAGCAATGGCCGTTAGCGCCCGTCAGTTCGCGGGGCCGCCGCGTGCTGCGCTGCGGTGCCACGGGGTGGAGGAGGCGGGCGCTGGCGGCCGTAGATAAGGGATTAGCGCTCGGTGCCCAATTGGGGGACTTCTATCGCCCACACGCACGCCCATCGCCCGCCCGCCCGCCCCTCGGCTCGTTTAGTTCATTGCCGCTGTGTCTGCAGCCACTGCGACGACCGGGAGGTCCTAGGTTTCGAATACCAGCGGTGCTGGATTTTCCACTCCACGCACCCAGCAGGGAAGGATTCAACAGTCGTCTAGAAGAGAATTCTTGGTTGATACATGCCCCCTTTTGACTTTCTCGATACTGCTTGCGCAGTATACAGAAAGTATTGTAATGCTGCGAGGGAAAACGGCAAATTTTCGACAGAAAAACCCATTAAAGGGCCCTAATAACAAAAAATGGGATAAATCTTGTTTTCATATAAAAAAAAATTATTTCCTCTAACACATTGCAAAAGCCAAAATCCATGTTTTTTGGTCCTTGATGCCAAAAAATGGTTTGACGGCAAAACGACTATCTGTTCGTCACTCTGTGCACAACACTAGCGCCTAAACCGTTGAGCCTATTTTCTCCAAAATTGATATTCTTTGATGTTTTTTCCCTGTTCCAGTTTTTTTTTTTAATTTCAAAAAGCCTCCCACAAATCCACAATCTTCAATTTCACCTTGTTATTTCGCGTTCTAAAATAAAATTGGACGGTGGTGAGGCAATTCTGGCTTCAAATTCGCATTCAACAAATCAAATACGTAGAGAAACGTTTCAAATCTCTGGGCCTGATGATGATTTTTTGCGTACCTGTGTAACTAATGTGCTTGGCGTAATGTTATTAAGTAGTGCACTTGGTCTGCCCGTGAAACGAGTCGCGCGTCGATGTAAGGAGCAAGGCCCCCTCCGCTTCGCCGGCGGTGCGCAGGGGGCCGCGTCGGAGGCGCTTCGGGCGCGGGAAGTGAAACGGGCGCCGACGCCGGTCTGTCTCGGCCGCCTGCGCGAGAAAGGAAAGCAGCCCCTCCCCTCCACTCCCCTCCCCTCCCCTCATCCCCCACCACCACCACCCACACACGGCGCAGGGGGCTTTGGGAGCGGCGAGCGGGCAAGCTGTTGGGCAACTGGGATGCGGACGGGCCCGGAAGAAAAACAACAACACCGGTGCTCAAACTGCACATACTCTCTCGCATTATTTCTAAATTTGCTGTTTTCGAAACATCAAAAACTTAAACGAAAATGAGACCCGCGCCAATCTTTTAAAGATCCCTTCCTCTATCTCTGGAAAATATTGTTTATTAATTTAAAGCGGTTTTTGAGGAAAAAAAGGTTAATTTTTTTAAAAAAGCCTATATTTTGCGCAAAATTACACGAAAACTACTCATGTTTTTTGCATAATCGAATATCAACTTATTTAAAAATCAATATTCAGGGCGACAAAAAATTCCACTTTTGTAATTTTCAAAAAATTGGGAATTTTAACGAACATGAGAACGGTACCATTCTCGTAAGAGTCCCTTATGCTATCCGACGACAAAGTTTGATTAAAAGAAAGTTCTGGGCCTTTTATGGAAAATGCACCATGATAGAGGATTTTTCTACATACATTTAGCAACAGGATTTATGCACTTTTTTGTTACCAAGGCCCGGTAATAGGAGTTTTTCCGCCGAAAAATCGCATTATTTCGCGCAACATTACATGTCTCTCTTTACTCCGTAAGCGGCTACGAGAAAGTAAAAAATGGCGGAGTCTGTCGTTGCCTCCCCCCTCTCCGCACCGTAGTGACTTTTTTATGTCACACTATGCATGTCATTTATACATAGTCGCGTGGACTACTAAGGTCGACTGTTGTCTGTTGCTCAAACAAGCCGAGCCCGAGGTAGAGAAAAGAGCCTACATCCACAAGTTCTTCTGAAGTTGGGAGACAGCTTTCCCTGTCTTTTTCGAACATTCTGTTACCCTCGCTAATTTTTAATAGGAAACCCCCAAAATGCAGCACGTTTCCCTGAAGAATTTTACTGCTACTGATATAACAGAGGAGCTGTGATTAAGTTGAGAGTTTAAAATAAAAATTGTTCCTAAATCATTTTAACCCTGCTTTTCACCCGGATATTTACCGGAATATCTACTGAATTAGGTAATCTGCAGGTAATGTTGTCGACATTGTCACCTCTTTTCGGCGAATTCTGGCTCTGTGGAAGATCTCTAATTTGAAATTGAAGAGAAGATATTTTTTTATTACTTATAAAGGGTTTTTGAGTTACTGATATTTTTAATAAAAAGGATAATAATAGAATCCAATTTATTTTCCAATATTATACTAAATTGGTTATGGGATACATTTATGAAATATGTAGAATGAATTCAAACGATTCCCTTCTAAAATCGATTTCGATTAAAATTTAATGTGAAAAGTACCTGCAAAACAGAATGTGTAAGAAACAACTCTTCACCATCGCAGAGATTGAGTAAAAACTTCTATGCAAAAAATAGAAGTAAAATCTACGAACCATCACAAAATTAATTGTAATTTTTGTGAAATGAACATTGTGTATTGTCCGGAAAATAACAAGAGAGAAATTAAAATTTAAAATATTGGACTTTTGAGTTTAAGGTATTCCGGTATTTCACCTTGCTTACCGTAATGATTTTTAGTACAACATACAGCAACTACCCACAAACACACACTGAAAAAAATTATCGTTCGGTTCCTTGATAATAAAAAAAACGTTGAATCGTTCAAAAAATATGATGCGTCTAGAAACCATGGGTTATTAAAGCTAGAATGATTTTACATAATTTTATGCGACCTATTCCCTCCCACACTGAAAAATATATCATCATTCTTCGATTAGCCGAATCCGTTTGACTATTCAGACGTCATTAGATCGGTGTTCACAAGACCTCGGTGAAGGTAATATTCTTCATTCTATCTTCAAGTAAATAGAATAAATGCTTATCATTATAATTGGTAGAAGTTGGATTTAAGGTTTCAAATTACGCAAAACTCAATATGCTTTTTGTATAATTGTATTTTGAGACACAAAATTAATTATTATGGCGCTACTGTATAATGTAGAGACATTACAGTGTATATGTAGATCTTAAAATTCATACTTTTACACTTTTTCCTGTACACTTAATTATTGTTATATACTCGACAAATGTTCTTCCTCTAGGCAAACGAGCCTTTTGGCTGTAATTACTAGCCGGAAAAAATATGGTGCAGAAATAAACTTTAGTTCTGCGTTGACTGTTGTGATCCCATAAAACAACAGTGCCTATGTTTTTCTATATCGAACATTGCAACACGTTCGCAAAAGATCGGCGTAGTTGATAGATTTGAAGTCTGGCCATGCTTTATTCCACTGAAGAATCAGTTTAACATTAACATGGTTCCAAAATCTTCAAACATGTTTATCTTCCGTTGGATTGCACCTACAGTTGCTCTGTTAGCTTCGAGGTCGGCTCTATCGTTTGCACGTATATCAGGGTGTTGTTTTTTATTTCGAGGCGAAACTGTAATTCTCCTCTTGTGTACTTCTTCATCATCTTCTTCGTCTTCTAATTATTATTATTATTATTATTATTATTATTATTATTATTATTATTATTATTATTATTATTATTATTATTATTATTATTATTATTATTATTATTATTATTATTATTATTATATCTCTTCTTCGTCTTTTTATTATCTGCCTTTCTTTTCTATCGTGCTTTTTATTATATAGTAAGTTGTGAGCTTGCTTTCCTTCACTCATCACGTGGATTCATTAGATATCGAATGTAGATCTTCTCTCCACCTTTTGTGCGGACATCTCGAGTTTCTCTTTCCTAATGGTATCATATCCCTGGCTGTCTTCACCGGTCTATCACCGCTCATTGGGGTGATGGAGTTATTCCATGCTCGTTTCCTTCTTTTCACAAATTTGATAGTATTACTTACATTTTACACTGATTTTTAACATACTGATTTCTTTCCCTGTCATTTCTGGTCTTTCCTAATATCGTTCGATTGTGTTTTTGCGTGTTTTATTTACTCTTTGGCGTTTCGTTCTGGTGGAGGATGGAAAAGGTTCTGAAAAGGTGCAAAACAAATTAATTAGCGCGTCGAGGAAAACTAGAGCTTTTTATGCATTGCGAGAAGCAAGAGTTGTCTGCCTACAGATATCAAATCGTGTTCCAACGACATAACATTCTCTAGTCGTCCGGTGCGTTTCTGTAGTTTTCGAAAGCAAGGAAGTTATATAAAACGTGAAATGTAATTCCTTCGCGGATTTAGCTTGTAAGTACCAACCCCATATTTCCGCATGCATGTGGTTGTATATTTGTTGACATGCCAAAAATGTGTCTTTGTTTTTCCTTATTCACCCGCTAAACTCTCTCTTTGCATGTTTTTTTTTATTATCTTAAGTGAATACAACCGATGGCAATTTTACTCGTAGCACACGATATCCAACAAACTTCAACCTCGACTTTTTATTGCTTGTGACAATCATGTATATCAAGAAGCAGATAATAAAGAGTAATAATAAAAATTGAAATCATTTTACAATGCGGTCCTAAATGATATCACCATTTGACGTTCTTTATTATTACAGTCTTGTTTTTTCGATACTATTTAATGAAACTATTTTCGTTTCATAATAGTATCAGTCAGATAATTTCATCAATCCATATCCTGTTTTCCTCTCATGGTACCTTTTCTCTTAGAGGTTCACCATTTTAGTGAAGAAAACCAATGGAGAGAAAGTTTCAGATATTGTGTGTGTGTCTGTGTGTCGCAATCATCTGAGTGTTAATCGGATCGCGGGATAATAGAACTCCGACCTCAGTTCATCTACTAATGCCACGTCAGTTCATATTCTCAATCAGTGTGAGTTGTGTGTGTCGTTGTGCTGTGATTGGTTAATGTAAAATGTAAATAAAATGGGTATTTGACATCGAAAACATCGTACGATTTTATTAATTAACTTCCAACATTTGAGTACAAAGCAAAGCAGTTGGAAACTTTGAGTGTTTAAATTAAAAACACCTACGTGCGAACATTGTTGTACAACGGCGTCATTTTTTCGCAGGAAACGATGTGACTACCACCATTTGTTCCAGCGTCTCGGAGCATCGACATCCACACGACGGAGCCACGTCGTACTTCTCCCTGACTCAGCCTTGCTCAGCGGCGGAGGATTGCAACAAAACGACCGCGTTCTAAGAGAAGGCGCGTGACGATGCGAACTGTGATGACGAGGGTGTGGGAGTGCGTTGAGAAAAGAGGATCCCAACAGAACGACCTCAACGTGAAAAGAATGACTCACCGGTTTGTCGGAACTTGAGAATAAAGGAAAATCGAAAGGGTTCGTACACGATAATTCATAGGCCCCTTCCCGTGAGTTCAGTGCTTAGTTATGTATCATTTACTACACCAGAGGTTATCCGTCAAAAATGACGGAATAAAATCAAACCCCTACAATAATTCATTATGAGAATAGTCATAGTTATATGCACCAACGTAAAATAAGGCATCAATTCAATTCAATTCAATTCAATTCAATTCAATTCACCAAGGGAATTATAAGGGATCTAATGATCGGACATGGTCATTTGGGAGATCCGGCCGATCATTTGGGAGCGGTGATCATATATTTTTATTAAATAATCAGCATATTTGTTATTATAATTATATTATTTTTGTGTATATTCCGGGAGACGGCGGTAATTCCTTTTCAGTCGGTTGGTAAGATCCGACAGCAACCTACACATCGACTGAGGGCATTCTCTCCAGAAGTTATCCCCCAATGTGACTAGGGGGCCAGCCACACAAGCTCTACGCTTCCCACTGGTATCCCATCATGTGTGGTCGTTTAGTGCAAGTTAGTGAAAGTGTGTGTAAGGGATGAGGATAGGACAAGGAATGGGAAGGAATGATCGCGAGTTTTTGGGAGGACTCTGAGAAATTACAAGTGTATACCAATTCACGATATTTGGCGGGCAAATCTGGCGGGACACATGTCAATATGCATGGCATGTCCCCCATTTTCAGGACGTATGGCAAGCATACATTTGAATCGGTTATTTTTAAAACCGCATAAGTAAATCTTTTGCTTTTTCGCGCTTTGTGAGACAATAGAAGCTGCAGGATAGGGGCATCGTTCTATGAGTAAATACCGCAAATCAGATGAATATAATGGCCGTGAGGACACTGGAAAGTTCTGGTTTGGTATTGAAACTCTGTAAGTCATTGACTTGCGGGTTATATATTACTGTGTATGTATGCATACAATAGGTATGACTGGGATATCACTGACAGAAAGATTGAAAGGCATGTTCAATATGGAAATATTCCAATTGACTATCATAGAGCAAGCAACAGTTTCTATGAAATGAATCGTGAATCAAATGAATGTGCAATAGATGCACATTGTCATTTCACATAATATTGTAATAAATGCGTCAAACAGCAAACTGAAATGATAATTTAAATGTTTATGTAAAAAAATCGTCATAAGTTTTTGAAATCCCATAAGTCATACACTTTGTATATATGTCATAAATATTGAACTCTTCATGCAAGTAAATCACACGTCTCCATGTCATTCTCAATCGAAATTTATGCATCAGATTTTCTTTTTTTAAAAAAAGAGAAAAGTTCTCTATGTTCTTAATTATTAAGTTTTTCTTGTTTTCTCACAACTTTACAATTCCTGACACGCGGTTGGTTGGTTTAGAAACAACAGATTGATTTGTGCTGCACGCCAGCTGTCGGCAATACTAAATCTGGAGAGCAGGGAGTGTTCTCTGCAAGGACAGTGCAACGCATGGCTGCTCCACTTCTCCTTTCCCTTCCTTATGCGTTATCTCCCAATGAACGTCAGCCGGTGGCGTAACCCTCGCACAAGCGAAAACCACCGGAGGAAACGACCCGAAAGGGAAATGAACCTGGAACCCAGCAGTGTTCGGACGACTATCGCATCGCCCACAAACTAGAAAGTCCGGGGCTCCGCCTGCCATCACATCTCGTTCCAATTCGGTGATAGTATGCGGCGCGCCTAAAAATTTCACGTATTCGCTTTCCTTGGAATGTCAGTGAGTGGAATTGTTCTCGGGCAATAGGGAGTTTTAGCGTCAGGCGTACGGAGACATCCTTAAACTCTATTGATCACGTGAGTAACCACGTTGTAACTACGAGTAACCACGTTGCACAGTCGTAAAGAATAACGTTCAGACAAGGTTTTGCAATTGCGGCATTGCTTTACGTATTAGCCTTAGATTATGAAGACGACGCAACTAGTGCCGAAGCTCTCTCCACCTCCTTTTCTTCCTTGTTTCTGAAAGGTACCTTCAGTTGATGACAAGCCAGTGAAATACATGTAACTTAGTGCACTATTTCCTGTGTACATCATTTTAACACGCGCCTTTACGGTCAATACACTACGCCTTTGTAGTTACGTCAGTGATATATTTGGCGCTAAATTGGCTTTCAACAAACCTGCTAGACAACAGTGAACATGTTTATAGACTGAAACGAGAGAATATTTTAGATTTGCCATACCGATTTCTTAAATGAAATTTTCAATGTCACAAAAATTAACGTCAGAAATGTATTTATTAGACACCATTTACTTATTGTTCTAACAAGAACATATTGTAAATGTTTCAGAAATAAAAAAAATATTGGCTAATGTTGTGAATAATGAATACTAAAATGAATAATTAATATCTGGTCTTGTAGCATATAAGTTTTGTTCTGATCCTTTAGCAACCATAATGGGACGACGACGAAAATAACGAAGGTCACATGAAGAGGTTCTACTACGGACGCTTCTCAAAAGCCATGTGTGGACAGCACTAAGCAAGTGTGTGATGTGAGAGTCAAGTTATTTGACTGTATCTATAAAAAACTTTAAAATGTATTTTATAACTCCATATCATACATGATCAATCCATTAAATTTAGTGTTTTAATGTAAAATGAGTTTTTATTTATTTCTTTACACAAAGTAGTCTGTCAGACTACGCCTTTGTAATAACGCTTGCTGCAGGTCGCCTTTGTAATATAGGCTGAAAACAAAATATTTATTTGAAGCGTCGACCAAAGAAGTTGGATACGAAGAGTGTAAGCACGTGATGAGACGTTTGAACTACGTTACGACTCAATCGTTAAAAAAGCTCTATTATGCAAGGAGTTTCAATTTTCTTGCCCTGAGCGACAAGTACGTATGCAATCAAGAATTTTGAATCGGCTTTTCTTGAAAATGTAAATTACAGCGTTCGTTATGAGCATAAGATAGAACCTGACACAAAGATATGATTTCAACTTTTTTTACCTCTTCAACAATTTCTTATGTGTTTCTTTTCAAACATTTTCGGTTAATTCTTGAGAGACGTGTGGAGTTGGTAAGTAATAATTGTATTTTCTTTACATTAGAGTTAAAAATGCAACTTTTCCTGTTTTAGACGGGCGTTTTGCAGTTTGTAAGGTAACCGTAGACACTCCCACAGGCGTGCACTATTTATGAAGGTATAAATAATGCCTTTGGCCTAAGGTAATTCGTTATGACTTCAAGGTCCGCCACGTGACTGTCAATGCATAACGTCGCTACAATACGCGTGGCCCTAAACTCCTTCCGCCTGTACCCAGAATCTAAATGTAGAATTGCGTCCATTCGAAATAACCCGGGGCCGGCCGAGCGGTCCTCAGCAAAAGAGAGTAAATCGACTTATTTCGATCCTCTCATGACAAATGATAATTATTTTTGCGAAACAAGGAGAATATTCTAACAGATTTTTTCCCAATACGTGTTTTTTTACTTTTTTTAAATTAAAATACTTTTTTTTACTTTTGCCACGTAAAAAGATGATTAATATCTCTTTTATTTCTTGCCGACACACATCGAATGACACAACTATTTGCCGGTTCCTTTCAGGAAATTCTGCAAATATTCTAGCAAAGACGAGTGTTTTTGAACATTTCAATGCACCTACGACAACACTGGTGGAAGACTGAGTTACTTTACCCTCTTCCCGACTTTTACATGAATCGTTACTACTTCATATTCAATTAAACGTTCTTTTGTAATGAAACAAACGTGTAAACAAGTATTTTAATCAAAACATTTTAATGCAACTTTCTACGCTCGAAAGTGGACGAGTCGGACAACTGTAATGTTTAAAATTAATTTTTATAATGAACTTGCGAAGCATAAATTAAACTCTTTTACACGAAATTATCCCGGGAGAGGCCACGCTAAGTTAGCAGTGCTTGTAATAGAAATAAGTGTGTTCATGAGCGTGAAAAATTCTCAAGACTGCAACTCATTACTGTAGAACTATGTCGGCGTTTGTAAAACCGCAGGAGTCCAAGTATTTAAGTTTTGAGGAAACAAAAAAAATATACAAATTAATTACGTTAGTTCTCCACCATTTTAACACGAGAATGAAAAACTGTATGTTTATTATTACAGAATTAGTAGAACGATGTTAACTATCTTAATTCATGTCCACCCAGAAAACTGTTTACAATCCGGGACATATATTGATTTAACATAACTTCATTTGCCTAATAAGATGTTATTTTATTTGATTTCTTTATTTCACATCACTTTTATTTCACAGAAAGTCAGCTTAGTCATCATATAGACGCGAAATCTCATAAATATGTTTCAAAAACTTTGTTACTGCACAACGTTCCGGGATACATAATCTTCCCTTCATGTGTATTATCATTAATAAAACTACTGAAAAATCTCTCTAAGACTGAATCGATCAGGACACAAAAAAGTCTGTTTAGGAAGGTTTCCTTTTAATGCAGGGTTGTCCATTTTACGACATTTGTGATACTCGATACTACCCTGAAAATTGTAAATTACGTGACTTCATTATAATTATCAAACTGCATTAACAAATAACGTATTTATGAAAGAAATCACCAATAAATGTATATTAAACACTCTTCAGTGATAGCTTCTGAGTTGAAAAATACACACCACCTTACTGCCTAGTGGCTGTATTCGGACTGCTTGCTGACTCTTTCAACGCACAACGCGTCACAACCCAGTACTATGACTTTCTGATATCCTCGCATGGCCTTGAGCAGTGCGTTTCTGATTGAGGAGTTATGATTTTCAACGCGGGGCAGGGAGACGCGTGAATACAAGTCATGAATGTGCACTTTCCCACTCTCAGAGAATTGGGAGAGAGGGAATTACCCTACGGCCTGGGCCTTGGGAGACAAGCGACCCCAACGCCGAATTCTACGCCGACAGCTAAGGCACCTCCACTTCAATGCCCGGCTGCCACGACTAAATCGCGTGTAACGGGAATAGAGAATTTAAAACAAGTTCGCAGATGCATTTATTTCATTAAGAACATCTTGCGTCTATCTGCCAATTGCATTGAATTCAGAGAAATTCCGTTTTATAAAGATGTTTCCCCCCTGAAGGACACGCAAAACCGTTCTGTTTCCGCATTGGGCAGGTTCTGTTTTATGCTGTGTAAAATGCCATTTAGCTTCACTGGCCGGATAAATTTTCCGGTTAAGGCAGGTTTCCGGTTAGTACAGGTATCGGTTTAGACAGATTTTACCGAATACGAATCGGAACCACGTTCACCTTGTCAAGGGGTCATGGCCTGGCATAAAAGTAAACATACTGAAATATGTAATGCTGAGTATTATTATATTTTCGTTTTGAACTTTACCTTGAAATGCAACGGATAATACGATATTACTGAATTACTGATAAATCATTTTGTTAAATTTGTTGCTTCTAGTTCGACACTTTTGTCTTTCGAACACTTTAAGGTACATTATAATACAGAACTTTGAGAAAAAGAGCATCCATTGATAAATCAAAGCGTCATAATAATCATATGTAATATAACACGAGTCCAAGGTTAAAATAGTTTATGGAATCAAATTAAGATAGGTGTCCTTCCTGCAGAATATACACAAAATACTTTTATCATGCAATGAACTGTGCATTGTGCTTTGTAAGGCATCAAATGTATCTTTGGCGTACTAATTTCAAAAACGCCGGTCGCTTCTACTTCGTCGTACTATCGTTACTTCGTTCGTCATCATTTCATTCGTACGCCAAATATTTACAGTCTGCTCCCGTGAGTTAAATAACTGTTGATATACATAAATTTACTTTATAAAAAATATATTACATTTCATATTACAAAGAGTTTCAGTCTACGGCAATTTTACAGCAATATTTGCAAGAGTTTAGCGTACCAGTTTCTTAGCCCCATAGAAACTTCCTTGTGACAAGATATACTTCATGAAAACGTTTCATCTGGAAACAGCCAAGTCCAACTTACGTCTAGTACAAATTCGTGGCTCTCTTTTACACAACTCTCCAGGGATCCTTTCTCCTTTATCTCTTGGAAACAACTTTGCTCGAGGCAAATCAGACCAACGTTGATGAAGGTTCGGGTCGCGTGCACAAGATAAATGGGAAGTTAATAAGAAATGAATGAAAATAGAATTCGTTATGAAATATACCTCCCGGAAGGGGACTAAGGGGTAATTAAATGAGGATGCCTCCGGGGCAGAGCTGCTCTTTGAATAACAAACCACGGAATAATCAGGCCATGTAAAAGGGAATGAGTAAAGAATTTCTTCTTCAATATTCAGAAAGGAATACGAATGAAAATAATGAAATCAACTCTTCATCAGTGATACTGTTTTCTCCGAACTTGCTTTCAGTTCTTTTTTTTTAATTTAAATTTTTACCGAGAATAAATATTAAAATAAAAGTTCTGGCCTACAAATTCTCTTTTTTCCTGGCTTTTAGATTTCCTGTAAGAACGTAGAAAAAAAACAGCTCTTGAATATACATATTCGTCATGTTTTTAAGCATATTTAGCGAATTTGGCATATTTGAAGCCAAGTAGTTAGCAACATCAGTACATCAATTATAAATTAAGTATTTAGCAATATTTGGTAATATTTTAATAGGTTATTTAGCAATTATTTAGCAGTATTGTAATAGTTTTACATAAACTAATAAAACATCTTCATTTCACAGCCATAGAATATTCTAATCTGACAAAGTTATTTGTTATTGTGTGGACAAATACTTCCACATATCCAGATTTCATCCAGATTTTCATGAAAAATTAACTTGAATATCATCGCCGCAACACCAATCTTAATCATCTTTGAAACAGCGCTAATACAGCTGAATCGTGGTGTTTGGGAAAAGCTACAGGTAAAAAGAACCTTCACCCTGCGGTGATTCCGCTAGCAGAAGTTGTTCGACCACATGCGATGATCTCTCAAATGCATCATTTGAATTTTAGCTCGCATTGACTCACAAACTGACAATTGGGTGTTTCAGGAACATATACACATTAAGCACGTTAAAAAAAGTTATTAAATTACAATATTTATCAATAATACGAACAAGATTTACGTTAAAAAGCTGAACCAGATATAAATTGTACTACACGCTCCAGCCTGCGATATGACGGTCTGCTCACGGTTTGATTGACATTATTCTGGTGACGGCAGAATTTATCCTATTGGTATGAATTGAAAGCTATAATAATAATAATAATAATAATAATAATAATAATAATAATAATAATAATAGCCGATCAGATGGCCGAGATCGCTAAGGCAGTAGTGCCGGAGTGGTTTCGGACCAGAAGATCGCGGGTTCGAGTCCCGCCTCGGGCATGGGTGTATTTGTGTATGTCTGTATGTGTTGTCCTTTCACCCCCATTATCATCATATCATCATTTCATCTTCCATACCCCCAGGGCTAACAACCGTGGGGGATAAAAATCGGATCCAGCTAAAAATGCTGGTCCCCCCCAAAAATTGTCGCAAGCACCTGCCACCGTGATAATAAATAAAAACTGAGCCACGGTAAGTGCAGGATGCTTGCATGCGTGGTCCTAGTCGGCCGATTAACGAAATAATAATAATAATAATAATAATAATAATAATAATAATAATGACAGAGAGGTTCTGAGAAGGGCGGTGTTCTAAACAATTTCTATGACGTTCTATGAAAGGAAGAACAACTCGGTAATCGAGAGATCCAGCCCTTGTGCTGCAGGGTCAAACACAGATTTTATGACCAAATGTTTAGGATGGTGTTGTTAAGGTCATTCCAATACTTTTCCTCCTTTTACTGCAGAACAGGAAGAAGAGTAAACAATGTACATTTTTGTTGGTTCATTCATGTGCAAGCGGGCGCTCATGGAGTCGCTTAATTTGGACTTGGAGTTCGTAGTAATATTTTTCTTCAACACCGGCAACAATATAAGTTTTTCGATCTGCATCTGAATAACGTGAAATTATTTATTTATTTATTTTTTTAGATCAAAAACAATTAAAAACTTTGTGTGACGTGCTATGGGGAGAAGTTAATTTGAAGTTACATTTATGTCCAGAAGCAAAACAAGAGGCCATCTCCGCATTTGCTCGAGGAAAAGGGAAACTGGACGAAAACCTGATCGAAATGAGGGTCATTGGCCCGGAAGCTGCCATCAATTATGGCCATCAAGCTTAACCAATTTCCTCAAACATAACTTCTGACACATCGGAATTAGTGGCAGCTCGTTCTTTCACTTTTCCGTATTACCATCACGTATTTGGAGAATGTTCTCCAATATCATACCTCCGAAGCGGTGATCGGAATGAGTTTTCTTTACAAAACTGGTCATCATATTTAAGGCCAAAGATTAGGTCATCGAGTTCACATCTCTGCACGTGCTTGCACCCTCGCCATACCTTTAAAACCTCTTTAATACAGCAAAACATCTGACATTTAAAAAAATATATATTTACAGCACTACGGCATTTCGTTTAGAAAAAGTTTTGAGCTTTCCACTCAACCAAATTTCGTGACAGTTGCTTTAACCGGTTTTATAGTACAACTACTAAATTTTAAGAAAAAATATAAAATAAATAGAAAGAACGCTTCTCTGCAGTCATTTGTTCAATATTTTATTGCATGAGGGAAGCTATAGCGAGTTGTCTTAAGACCGAAGAGTGCTTTTAAAAACAAAGATTTGTGAGTTGTGTAAACCCGATGCCAGGCACTTCCTTGACACACGTGCCATTTCACAAAAAAATCAGTGGATATAATTAGGTAGAAATTTTACGAATTTAGGTTAAGTGAACAGTAGGATTTTTTGACATATTTCCTTTGAACATACATGCACACATGCTGGAAAATTTATAAAAGACATGGATTTCGAAAAAGAAAAGAAAAAGATAAGAAAGGAAAACTGCGGTGAATTTTCTCTTTAACTTAATGAAGTTGGAGTACACGAGTACCTTAAGAATGGCTTTTCTTTCCTCAATATTAAGAAGAAGAAGAAAAAAGCATCGTCTCCCAGGCGTCTCCCCGACGGTTAAGGCCCTGCCAGCAGTGGCGCTTCCTGGTGGTCGTGGGCGTGAAGTGGGTTGCCCGCTTAGTTCCGGAGCGGATAATGGACGCTGATTACGGGTCTCCGCCCCGGAAGAGCCGGACTGCGCGGTCCACGGCGACGCGACTAGTGGGGCGACGCTGGGCGACGTCGCCGAGACGGAAGGCGCGCTGGTTCCACGTGTGACGTCAGCACTCAATGAGGTATTACTTGGCTTTTCCGGGCACCTCAGCGTCTGAGGTCAATAATCTCTTAAGTATAGTGCATGCTCTCTCCTCGGGAGGTGTGGCGAGATCCGACGCCGATGTACCGTCGGTTAGCGATTTTCCCCCCAAACAGGTATCTCTCACCACCGGCACAGCCGGGCAAAGCTCTAAGCTCCCGACCGGTCTCCTGGCATGTGTGGTAATATAGGGCATGTGAGTGTGAGGGGTGTAAGGGATGAGGATATGACAAGGAAGAGGAAGGAAAGATCGAGCGCGATCCGTGGCCCGTTGTTAAGGTACTGCTCCGGCTTTCCCATGATGTTGATCAGGAAAACAATGGAAAACCACCGATCAGAGCAGACGGTGACTAGACTCCTCCAGAAATCGGCTGAATTCGACCTAGCGATGTAACTAGTGACGAAGATCCTGGCATCGTCGGGATTCGAACTCTAAGTCTCCCAGTTATAGGGACTGCAGTGGCAGCAAGTGATGACCTGGTACATCTGAGTCGCTCAGTACTCATTGAGAACCCTCACTCACTTATACCAGGTAATATAACTATTTATTTATTTAATGTCAAAAGGCAGTTAAACATACTATGAGGAGAAATGTACGTATTCTATGAATGTTTTCTTAAATTTCGATCGCTATCTAAACCCATACACAATTTCTGTTACCAGTATAGGTGGGAAAGGGCGTTAACTAAAACAATATACACACTTTACCACACAATGTATTCAAAACAATATACAAATTCCGAACTAAAATCGGGAAAGGAGGCTGAGGGCATCGACTGATGTCACTGCAGCGCCTCTGGCCGGGAGATTTCTAGTACCGACGGTGGCGGATTTTCGACACTAGAAAGACAGCTAAATTCAGCCTGCAGAAGAATTCTAGCGGCCGGCTGCTAAGTTCGGTAGTTTTCCGTGTTTTACTGATGCCCACCAGACGAATGCCGGGACAGTGCCCTACAAAGGAGCCACGGAGCGCTGGCGTCATTTCCTTCTCATCCCTTACCAACACAGTTATGCACTACACTTCTACATATGTAGGGAGCTTAGAGTTCGTCTCAGCTGAGGCGGTGCCCCGCTGGTGGGAGACACACAGTTCGGGGAAAGCCCGCTAGCCGACTGCAGGTTGGCGCTGGATCTCACCATCCAGCGGGAGAAGATCACTGCCACCTCCCGAGGGGGGACATTAACTACACTTACTGGACTAACGACCTTAGCAGCCGACGCGCAGGGAATCACTAGCATTCAATCAACGCCTGCGTCCCTGGGTGCGTGAACGCGGCCGTTGGCGCACGGTGATGACCGGCCGTGGAGCGCCCGACGCCGTGTTTTCTCCTTGGGCCGCGGGCATCGGGCGTGAGGGGCGCCGCCCAGGAAGAGAGCGCGGGCGGCCGGGTGGAGGCGGGCGGGCCAGCGGAGGGGGGTGGACGGGTGAGGGGTGGCGGGAGGGGCGGGGAGGGTCACGCGGGGCGGGACGCGCGGGGCGGGGCGGGGCGGGCAGGACAGGGCGAGGCGGGGCGGGCAGGACAGGGCGAGGCGGGGCAGAGAGGGCGGGGCGCACGGCGCTGGCAGGGCAGGGCGGGGCGTGCAGGGCAGGGCAGGGCTGCGAATTTGCCGCGACCACAGCGAATTGTTTCGCGCCTACTGCGAATTGGCCGCGCCCACCGCGGATTTGCCGCGACCACAGCGAACTTGCCGCGACCACTGCGAACTTCCCGCGCCCACTGCGAATTTGCCACGACCATTGCGAATTTGCCACGCCCTCTGCGAATTTTCCGCGACCACCGCGGATATGCCGCGCCCACCGCGGATTTGCCGCAACCACCGCGGATATGCCGCAACCACCGCGGATTTGCCGCAACCACCGCGGATATGCCGCAACCACCGCGGATTTGCCGCGCCCACCGCGGATTTGGCGCGACCACCGCGGATTTGCCGCGATCATTGCGAATTTGCCGCGCCTACAGCGAATTTGCCGCGCTCGCCGCGGATTTGTCGCGCCCACCGCGGATTTGCCGCGCCCACCGCGGATTTGCCGCGCCTACAGCGAATTTGCCGCACTCACCGCGGATTTGTCCCCCCCACCGCGGATTTGCCGCGCTCACCGCGGATTTGCCGCGCCTACAGCGAATTTGCCGCGCCCACCGCGGATTTGCCGCAACCACCGCGGATTTGCCGTGCCCACCGCGGATTTGCCGCGCCCATTGCGAATTCGCCGCGCCCACTGCGAACAAAAAATTTACCACGCACATTTGCCCCCGGCGTCGTGCGCTCCTCCGCTGTGGTGCGCGTGAGTATGTTTCGGCAGAAATTTTATCGTTGGTCGGCAGTCTCACTTTGGCCACTCACGTGGAAAACTAGAGCGAATATGAACGGCATTCCGAAACTTTTCCTTGACTTACTCTCTCACTGCTTGTTACTAGAGGTGGGATTTAAAGAAATGTATATTTTTACTTTTCACTTTAGAACAATGCCTTTTAGTTTAGACATTCGTATTATGTTATGACAAAACGAAATGAGGTATTGTTATAAATTTTTTGTATATTTCGACGATTTTGGCAAATAAGACTTTTTTACCTATTTCTGTGTTTTTAATGCATTTTTTGCTGATTTCATCGATTTTAACATCATTTGAATGATACTTGCGACAAATAATATTTACGAGATGTCTTCCACAGAATTCCTGAGTAGCCTATTAGATTTCTTCCCTCAGAAGATGCAATGTCAGCCGTTGTATATAATCGAAGTTTCCTGTGACGCCTTTGAGCGCTATTGTCGGTTCGGCTGATATCGGGATAACTAAAGACATATTTCCTGGCAATGACCAGTCCAAACGTCTGGAACCTGTGTTCACTAGAAAGAAAGGAAGAAGCGTTCATTTCATCAGTAATATAAACCAACAATATGAATTGTCCATGTAAACGGGTTTTGATAAAACATTTTACGTAACATTAAACGTTTGATAAAACATTTTCCTTGCTTAGAGTATATTAAAAAAATTAAAAGAAAAGTATTAATCATTTCTGACGATGAAATAGGTAATCAAAATTGCGATGACCGGCAAGATTCGCTGGCATAAGGGCGTGAGGGCGGGCGGGATGGCAGGCGGACGTGCGGGGGAGGGGGGCTGGCGGGCTGGCGGCGTTGCGTAATGCATACGGACAGTTACCCACTTGCCCCCGCTCCCCTGTCATTACTCGCGCAGTTACCGCTTCTCACCCACCCACACACGCACGCACACTCTCACAGTGGCGAGGAGCTCGCAGGGGGCCATGAATTATGCAACGCAACAATGATTAAGAATACCAGCTGGACTCCACAGAAAGTCTCGCTCCGTGAACCGTCTGACTCTCTGACCAAGACGGCTCAAAGAACACGACAAAAGCATTTCAACTACAACTTTATCAGAAATGCATGTACTACACTTACGGGACTCTTATTGCAGGGGGGGGGGCCCTAGTAACAAAAACCTGGAGAAATCCAGTTGCTAAATTTAGAAAAAATCCTCTTACTCGTGGTGTAGCCAGAACCCATGTTTTGTGGATCCTTAATAACGAAAAATCAATTTTCAAAACCATTGCTCGATTGGTGTTGATTAAATTGTGTTGTCGGGTACTGTCAAGAAGTACCCGACAACACAATTTAATTAAGAGAGTGGTGCAGATCTCATGTGTATTGAAAACCTTTATTTTTGGACAACTGCAAAAGTTCAACATTTTTCGGTCCTACAACTACAACAAAAATATTCATCATAGAGGTTTCTCTCTTTATGAAATTTGTTCATTAAAGACAGGTTTTGAAATAAGCTCAGCTATAATGTTTCGAAAATATGGCTACTTTTCATGTAATTTTGTGCGAAAATACGGGCGAGAAACTACGTACTATTTTTGCTCCACTAGTTGTTAGTTGTGTTAGCAGTAGGCTGCGGGTTGCTATTTTCGTAGTAATACTACGAAACGAAATATATAGTTCGCTTACCAATACAAATACTCCTATATTTCTATTGCGTATGTATACCAATGCATATAAATTTTCTATTTTTATTTCCACATACCAATGCAAAAATGGTTTAATATGCTACTAACCTCGCTGTGTTGTTTTTTTAATCACCTTTCAAATGTGTATAGTTAAAGTCTGTAGAAGGTACGCAGAAACTCAAACAGGTGCGCAGATTTCACTTCTTCCCTTTATATCAAATAGAGCTTTAATATTTTTGACAAAAATATATCAAAATAAAAGAATAAATCCATTGTTATTTCAAACACATTAGCCTAATTTTTCGGATTTCTTGGCTTATGCAGATGCAATTACTCTACTGAAAAACTTTCATGTTCCGTTGAACCCTAAGGAACGGCGTCGGTGCGTAAAGAGATTATGGAAATAGTATTTCTACACTTGGGAATTACTAGACGATTTCGCCGCGAAAATGAGCAGCCTGATGAGAGCTGCTGACACTCTTCGGAAACTTTCCTTCACATTCGCAGAATCGACATGAGCTAATTGGATACTGTTACTCTCACTTCGACACATCTCCATCATCGCATTGACGAAGAAAGAGAAACACTGAGACGCAGTCAATGTGGAATGAGAGGAATGAACTAAATTGAGGGGTCGCAATGACAAAAGATAAATTCGTTAATTATTAATTAGCGATTCCGAGCGTAACTGCCAAGGTAAGTAGTCCCTTAAGTGTAGTACATGTTCGGTGGCGATGATCTTCCTCCGCTGCATGATGATATCCTGCGCCGCCTCGCACGTTGGCTTTCGGTGTTTTCCTCAACCAGGTATCTCCCACCTGCGGGTCACCGCCCCAGCCGGGACAAGCTCTAAGCTCCCGACCGCTCTCCCGGCCTTTGTGCTAGTGTAGTGCATATTTTCTTCCTCGGGAGGAAGAGTTACTCGTTACCAGGTATCTGCCACCAGCGGGGCACCGCCCCAGCCGGGACAAGCTCTAAGCTCCCGACCGCTCTCCCGGCCTTTGTGCTAGTGTAGTGCATATTTTCTTCCTCGGGAGGAGGAGTTACTCGTTACCAGGTATCTGCCACCAGCGGGGCACCGCCCCAGCCGGGACAAGCTCTAAGCTCCCGACCGGTCTCCCGACATGTGTGGTAGTGTAGAGCATGTTAGTGTACGTGTGTGTAAGGGGTGAGGATAGGGCAAGAAAGAGGAAGGAAAGATCGCGCGCGGTCCGTGGCCCGTTTGTTAGGGTACTGCTCCGGCATTCGCCTGGTGTTGATCTTAACCATCACAGCCGGGAAGAACTCTAAGCTCCCCACCGGTCTCCCGCCATGTGTGGAGTGTGGTGCATGCTAGTGTAAGGGGAGAGGATAGGGCAAGGAAGAGGAAGGAAAGATCGCGCGCGGTCCGTGGCCCGTTTGTTAGGGTACTGCTCCGGCATTCGTCTGGTGTTGATCTTAACCATCACAGCCGGGAAGAGCTCTAAGCTCCCCCCCGGTCTCCCGCCATGTGTGGAGTGTGGTGCATGCTAGTGTAAGGGGAGAGGATAGGACAAGGAAGAGGAAGGAAAGATCACGCGCGGTCCGTGGCCCGTTTGTTAGGGTACTGCTCCGGCATTCGCCTGGTCTTGATCTTAACCATCACAGCCGGGAAGAGCTCTAAGCTCCCCACCGGTCTCCCGCCATGTGTGGAGTGTGGTGCATGCTAGTGTAAGGGGAGAGGATAGGGCAAGGAAGAGGAAGGAAAGATCGCGCGCGGTCCGTGGCCCGTTTGTTAGGGTACTGCTCCGGCATTCGTCTGGTGTTGATCTTAACCATCACAGCCGGGAAGAGCTCTAAGCTCCCCCCCCGGTCTCCCGCCATGTGTGGAGTGTGGTGCATGCTAGTGTAAGGGGAGAGGATAGGACAAGGAAGAGGAAGGAAAGATCACGCGCGGTCCGTGGCCCGTTTGTTAGGGTACTGCTCCGGCATTCGCCTGGTCTTGATCTTAACCATCACAGCCGGGAAGAGCTCTAAGCCCCCCACCGGTCTCCCGCCATGCGTGGAGTGTGGTGCATGCTAGTGTAAGGGGAGAGGATAGGACAAGGAAGAGGAAGGAAAGATCACGCGCGGTCCGTGGCCCGTTTGTTAGGGTACTGCTCCGGCATTCGCCTGGTCTTGATCTTAACCATCACAGCCGGGAAGAGCTCTAAGCTCCCCACCGGTCTCCTGCCATGTGTGGAGTGTGGTGCATGCTAGTGTAAGGGGAGACGATAGGACAAGGAAAAGGAAGGAAAGACCGCGCGCGGTCCGTGGCCCGTTTGTTAGGGTACTGCTCCGGCATTCGCCTGGTGTTGATCTTAACCATCACAGCCGGGAAGAGCTCTAAGCTCCCCACCGGTCTCCTGCCATGTGTGGAGTGTGGTGCATGCTAGTGTAAGGGGAGACGATAGGACAAGGAAAAGGAAGGAAAGATCGCGCGCGGTCCGTGGCCCGTTTGTTAGGGTACTGCTCTGGCATTCGCCTGGTGTTGATCTTAACCATCACAGCCGGGAAGAGCTCTAAGCCCCCCACCGGTCTCCCGCCATGCGTGGAGTGTGGTGCATGCTAGTGTAAGGGGAGAGGATAGGACAAGGAAGAGGAAGGAAAGATCACGCGCGGTCCGTGGCCCGTTTGTTAGGGTACTGCTCCGGCATTCGCCTGGTCTTGATCTTAACCATCACAGCCGGGAAGAGCTCTAAGCTCCCCACCGGTCTCCTGCCATGTGTGGAGTGTGGTGCATGCTAGTGTAAGGGGAGACGATAGGACAAGGAAAAGGAAGGAAAGACCGCGCGCGGTCCGTGGCCCGTTTGTTAGGGTACTGCTCCGGCATTCGCCTGGTGTTGATCTTAACCATCACAGCCGGGAAGAGCTCTAAGCTCCCCACCGGTCTCCTGCCATGTGTGGAGTGTGGTGCATGCTAGTGTAAGGGGAGACGATAGGACAAGGAAAAGGAAGGAAAGACCGCGCGCGGTCCGTGGCCCGTTTGTTAGGGTACTGCTCCGGCATTCGCCTGGTGTTGATCTTAACCATCACAGCCGGGAAGAGCTCTAAGCTCCCCACCGGTCTCCTGCCATGTGTGGAGTGTGGTGCATGCTAGTGTAAGGGGAGAGGATAGGACAAGGAAGAGGAAGGAAAGATCGCGCGCGGTCCGTGGCCCGTTTGTTAGGGTACTGCTCCGGCACTTGCTTGGTGTTGATAGGAGAAACCACGAAAACATCCGATCAGAGCATCCACCCTGATTGATGCCCTGAGTCATCTAAGCTGGTATAAGTTAGTGAATAAAATTAAACAATACCAGGGGGGGGCAAGAAATAAACTGATGAACATTTGTTTTTGTAGGTTTCTATCTTTTCTACGAAACTCATTGGAAGTTTATGTTGCATTTTTTGATCAAGAATTGATGTACAATTTGTCACAACTATTTATTACAACACAGTTATTACAGCGTTATAACAGCAATAAAAATCAATATTTAAGTGATAGGCCTCGGAGCTCTCCCCCCTTTGGTACCTCACGGGAGCATTTATTCCTTGTTTTTCTAGAATTTAAAAAAAAATTGCAGAATTGATGGAATTTTCTTCGTTGTGAATTAAACAAAAGCATTGCATCTTTCTGCTTTGAAATAACGCTACATACGACATCTGAGTTTAAAAATCATATTCTTGCAAACTTCACTTAAAATTGAAAACTAATGATCAGAAAAAAACTATGTTTATCAGATTGCATTGCGCCAGTAAATTAACGACCATTTTTAATTTCAAACAAATAATATTGAGTTATGTGTGTGCAGTGTCATTGAATTAGTTTTTTTTTTTTTTTTGCTTCTGCTAAAGATGTTATATTTAGAGTGTAAGATATTTGTCACTAAAAATCCATGAAAGGTTGCGAGTGTACAGTTTCTTCGTATATCATTACAAATGTGTAATGACAAACAAATTTGCCTATTGTTCTGATGAATCAGATTGCAAATAAAAAAATTAAACCGGTGCAACAGCAACTACTAACGCAAAGAAACAGGAGAATGTGACGTTGGGATCCGCCATTGTCCCTCTAACTGTTTGCGATTGTAATGTGTGCAATACAAAAACTCCAAATTCATGCGGCCTCCATCATTACAAACATGTTGTTAAGCCGTTGAATAACGTGATTCTCTGCAATATGTTCTTGTTCTCAGGAAAGTTACATCATTTGGTACGCAGCGTGACACGACAATGTCTCCGGTCTTTTTCGGAGGAGGAAGTGATGTTACTGCGTTATGAAATCTCCTACTTTCTCTGGACCGCATCTCTTCATGTTGGGATGATACATATTTAAACGGTAAACTTTCTTCAGTCAGTCATCGGCAAAAGAAATATATTAAGGAGAAAGAAAGACTAACTAATTGAGGATATTCATTTTAAAGAATTTAAAAGTTGTTATGAAAAAAAAGACATTTATCTCCGTTGCCCGAAAAAAGGTAAAGGCAACATCTGGAGCGATTTTTAGGAATATAGTGAAAATGTAGAAAAACATTCATCCCCATTCTCTAAATAAATGGATTCCGTTCAAATTCACTTTTTTGAAGTGTCCTTCAAAAGACTTCCATCATCAATAGCAATATTTTGAGAAAACATTGCGTAGTTGCGTACGTTTAACAAATGCTGGTGTTCACATTCATCTAGTCACGTTTTTGTTAGATGTAGAGATGAGATCTTCTTGAAAAAAAAACAACCTATTCATGACCTCAAACATTTTTATTTTCGTTTATGGTATATTGATTTTTGGTGGGCACATCAACTGCTATGGTCATTAGTCCCGTAAGTGTAGTGAATGTCTTTTATTTCGGGAGGCGGGGCGCTGATTCTTTCCTCGCTGGAAGTTGAGATTGGTTGGGAATTTTCCTCTCTAGGTATCTCCCCCAGCAGGGTGCATCTCTAAGCCCGCAATTGGTCTCCCGACATGTGTGGTAGCGACGGTGACGTAAGCACAAGCGTGTGTGTGATGGGAGAAGAGAGGGGACACGATTATAAAGGCCAGATCGCACGTGGTCAGTGGTCCGTTTGTTAGAGTACTGTTCCGGCATGCGTATGCTACTGATAGGAGAAACCTCGGAAAACTACCGATCAGAGCAACCGGTCATAATGCAGTCTTTTTATCTTCCAATGCTTCGTGCACTGTTGGAACATTGCCCCGTTCTCCGAAGGCCCACCAACTCGCCTAATAACGTACGAGACCCAATTAATTTCCAGGACTTGCTTCCTACGTTCACTATAGCCCAGGTCCAGGTTCACTATAAACGAATCTTCTTATGCATATTTGTTACGTAAGTGAAACGGGACTAGTGATTTCAGTTCACTATAATCGAGGGTTCACTATATCCGAGTTCACTATAACCGGAGTCGAGTGTACACGTACCATTAGTTCTCAAATATATAAAGTTTCCTTCCGTACTGCTATTTATCCTCAGGTCCAGAGTTCACCTCTACCCTCCCCACATTCACTTCGGATATCGAAATGAAATTGGTATTCGACTGTTAACCCAAACTTTCATTTTAACGAATGAAGGGAGCACCCTATATTTCAAACGTGTGAAATGATTTACATTTAGTAATCTACCCGCCAAACTGCAACTTCCTCTGTTACGTAAAACCTTGAAGCAAAGCGAGCTTATGTATAGCAGTTAGAGTTACGTATAGCAGAGTGACACGCCTAATTTTTGCTCACAGAAATTTCGTTTCTATTTCACCAACCAAGAAAAAGGTTTCCTCTCACGGGAGGAAATTACTGGGTACTCTGTATTCATGTTGTATGTAGGAATATCAAGCGGAAAAACAGAATAATGATTAGTTAACAAATAATAAAACTAATTGATGTTGCTTGAAACGGAAGTATGGCAAGTAATCGAATTCTGAGAAAAGCTACACAATTATTTAGGTGAAATAAAGTTAATTACTAAGGCTCGTATAATAATGAGGCTTTTCTTAAGTTAAGGCAGCGTAGATATGGTTACCGAAAAAATAATTTCTAAAGATATAATTTTCATGCTTAATAATAATAATATCATTTTGTCATTTTTTATATCTAAAATGACATTTTAGAAATTTTGAGTCATTATTTTGACATTTTTAGGGATTTATTTTCTTTTTTTTTATTCTGACTATGCGAATTTCGTAGGGATCTAACATTACAAGGCGACCTGTTTCTTCCTTTGCGGATGTATTTTCATCACTTCTACTCATACTGCCAACATTCAACGAAGACAGATCATCATGTCATTTCAGTATTACCAACAATTTTTTTAAATCTTGTAAGCTTGTAGGTGATATTATACCTTCAAATCACTGTTACATTTCTTTTTCTCGTTTACTCTTTCCTTCTTTATCAATTTTGCTCAGAATGAACATTTCATATATTATAAACCACTCTCTAGCCTTGTCATATATCTATTACACATTCAAATTTACAATGTTTTATTGTGTTTGTTTCCCAACCGTGCATAAAAGTAATGTAAATAAATAAACCTGCACACAAACGTGCATACACAATAGGTAATTAAAACGAGTGGCCTGAAGCACGAAATATGCTGCTAAACAAAACCAAACAAATTGGTTTTCCAAAACGTAGCATTCACACACACTGTTCAAGAAAAAAAATACTCTCGTAGAACTCTTCAACAAATTAAATAATTGTTACAAAAAGCCTGCCCGAAAACTGCAATAACATAGTTTAGTATATAGTTCGTGCACGAGTTATTTACATAAACCAATGAAATAAAAAAATGTTGCTGCTCCATGAAGAAACATGTGAATTGCAAATATTTAATGGCGGTCGGCCTCTTCCTTGGAGACTTGCTGTCGTATGACTTTAGCTGTGTCGAACGCAGTGATGCATTGAGTAAGACAATTCAGTCAGTTCACACAGTATGAGAGAAGACCGAATAACACAATCAAATATTTGCATTATTCAAAGAAAATCAGCGTCAAAATCATTGTTTGTTTTTTTTAAATTTGCCCCGTGATCTTGGGTACTTAGCGAAAATATTGAAACATGTCATATGGCCGGAGGCTGCATAGCTTTCTTTTATTTCTGAGTGCATTAGAAATAGGTACCTTAAATGACAATGAACTTTTCCCCAGTACCTCGATGTTTCACGAAACCACGGAACCTTTATCTTAGCAAAGTTTTCTTTCAATTTCTGGGGGAATAGGAAATTAGCAGTATAGATTACTTTTACTATGGCTGAAAATTGTCAATACAACCTTCATTGAAACAAAGCAATGATTGCAGATGATAATAATAGTAGTTATAAACGCCTTAACGCCGATAAACCGCAAATAACAGGAGTGGTAGATGTACGCTGATGTACGTAGATGTACATTTATAACTGGCCAAGACCGTTAAATCGTGTCGATCAATACTTTTCGGAATACCATCTTCAAACAAGAAAATGTGACGTACACAAGTAATCCAATTTCGTGGAAAAAGTTTACTCATCCGACGTCTTTTGCTACAAATCTTTTTTTCGATTGTTCTTAACGTACACCGACTATTAAGAGTACATTTCGTTTCACTGTTTAAAAACGTTAAGTCTATATACTAACAGAAGAATTTAGATCTTTCGAAAAATCACCAATTTCGGTACTGTATAAAAGAATGTTTATTGTTTAACAAACAATAGTCAATTCCAGAGCATTTCAAAGAAAAGTTCTCCAAAGATCATTAGCACCAGTTAACGCCCGTGGGACATACATCATTTTATTTTTACGTAATTTTAATGATTCTTATTTACTTATTTATTAATTAACTAAATGTTAAATTGACTCGGTTTGTCTTTTCATATATTCCTCCATAAGAGAAGATGTGGCATCATTCAACTACATTTCTCCCTCGATCCTTTCGATGCAGGTAAGTTATGCAGAGTACAAACAAATATGGAGCTTGGTATCGAAGGCAATAACACGCTATAACGTATCAGTCGAAAATATCCTTCGGAAATAGAACAATAACGGAGTAGAAATTTCCTGCGACAGCCATGGAGCCTTTCCTCTAGGCGTACAAAGGTTTAAAAGTATATTAAGCAAGGACGTTTGTAAAATTTATTAATTAGTAAGTTAGACTTATTAAAATAGTTATCATTCTATTATTATTGTGATAATTCCTATTAAATGCATTGATTTATTAAATATATAATTATATTTAAAGAAGTAGCTGAATTGGAGTGTTGTGACGTGTTGTGAAATGAAGTGCAATAGAGAAGTAGAAAGACAAGTGAAGTGCAAGTGAAGTGAAGTGAAGTGTATTTAAAATGTGTGCAGGACAGTTATAAAATGTAGAGTTAATGCCATTAATGTTATTATTGTCTTTATTGTTGTCATATTATTATTATTATTATTATTATTATTATTATTATTATATTATTACCTTTATTATTGTCTTAAACTTATTTAAAATTACGTAGCATCAATATTGCTAATTGTATATGTTAGTTGTAGCGTTCTGCTACCAGGTTGCACAACCCTACCTGCAGAGATAATAACTCTATCTACCTGTATATCCATTCTTTGAAGACAAGCGAGAGGAGCGGCGGCGCAAACGTGTCGGCAGCAGCGCCGTTACGTGAGGCGCGCACAGCGCACGGCGCCCGCGCAAGCGCCGCGATGAGCCAACGCACGCGCAAGGGGCGGGGCGGGGCGGGGCGGGGCGGGGCGGTGTCGCGGGGGAGTGCGGTAGGCCCGGGCTCATTCTTCTCGCCGCTTCCGGCGCCGTCCAAAGGAGCTCATCTCGCGCACGCAGCGCGCCGGCGGGAGGCATTGCGCAGTTGTCACCGGACGGCGCCGGCGCGCGGGTGGCACTCGTGTTTCACAGACACGTTACTCCACGACAAACTCCAACACACACACACACACACACACACACACACACACGAACGGTTGCAAAACGGGAGAGGTGGCTAGGGGATGGCACTACAGTGCGTCTGACCGGAAGCTTCTAGTGTTACACCCCCACCCCCCCAGGGTGGCAGGATTTTCCACACTACCTACACAACTACCTCGAGTCATGTCGCATATGTAGCAATAGAGGTGGCTAGGGGTGGCAGAATTTTCAATACTAGCTAGACAGCTAGGTCAAGTTCAGGGACATATGTAGCGATAGAGCGTATTAAGGTCTTGTATAATCTCATTGTTATATCCCTTGTTAATAGTTTTGATTTTAGCACTTTTAGATTGTGTGGCTTCTGGCCTTTTCTTATTCCTTCATGAATTTCAGATTGGATTTTTTTATTTAAGGTAGATTCTAAATAAGTTAAGTTTTCGACTTTTAAAATTGGTAGTTATTTATTTCCATTTGTTTTATTAATTGTTGAGGGTTTCGGGTAAAGTACATGAACTTTGTTTTTTGCCTTATTTACAACGAGTCCATGTTTTTCGGCCTTAAACAGTTCAATCATCTTCATAGGAGTTAAGCTGATATAGGTAAAACACATCTCCTCTTATATCTAATTTTCTAATTACCGTTTCCAGTATTAAATTGAACTACTTTGCTGATAGTGAATCACCTTGTCAAACCCCTGCATGCATTTCGAAGGAATGGCATAGTTGGTTTTCAATTTTAACTCTACCAGTTGTGTGTGTCATTTGTTTGATGGCACCAGAGCAGTCGCCAATTCATGTACGCCCAACGACACACAGTCAACTCTTAATACATTCATTTTTTACTGACACACTAGTGCTTGTTATTGCCTTCGACACGGACCTCGATGTGCGCTGCATAACACACCTGGATCGAGAACATACCTGGTAACGAAGTAAATATGAAAACAGTTGAATGATGCTTATCATTCTCTTATGGTGGGAATTACGAGAGGAAATTATGAAAGAATTATGGCAGGGAAAAATAAAAAGAATACCCGAGTCAAGTTAATTAGTAAATAAATCTGAATGAATAAAAGTAGGTAAAAAATTATCTCCTGTACGTATCACAGGTGTTAATAGGTTATAACGATCGAGCGGCGATAAAAAGCCCTGGGTTTGTTTGACGCTGCACGATTATTATAATCCTTATACTGCCCTTGGTGCATTAATATTTAGAATCGTCGTTTTAATTTTTTCCAATTATCTCTTCACTAAGTATGTTTCATAAGTTCTTACTTGAGATAAGTATTTCATTTAAATCTGTTAATATAAATGTAATATTGCAGAAATTATTGCAATTGACTTTTTGCAGCCCCTTGGTTCCGGTAATCACAGAAAATTACTCTCCAATGAAATTAAATCCGACTAAAATGTCATTAAAATATTTAGATAAAATAATGGCGTTAAAGTTTTTTGTATTATAAAGTAGTTGTCCAGAAAATTGAATTATTTCTATTAGTAAGTTGAATTGTAACGCAAATAACACAGAGGCTAGCAAACATATATCAACTAATAATCGTCAGTGATATGGTATATTCTTCCTGGGATTTTCTATAAAAAACACTTCATCAAAATATCCACATACATGTTTCCCCCAATTTCTTGAGAATGATAGGTCGTTAAGGCTCATAGCAACAACTGAAGGTATTCTGACAGGGAAGGCTGCTGGTCCTAGGGTTCGATTTCCTAAAGGGGTGGATTATTGACACTTGGTAGATGCTCAACACTAGTTACATAGATTTCAGCAGCTGTCTAAAGGAGAATTATAGCTGCCGGCTGCTCCGGTCGGTAGAATTCCTCTTCAATATACACACTTCAAATGCGAGAGTAGTACCCTAAAAAACGGGCCACACACCGCGCGCGATCTTTCCTTCCCCTTCCTTGTCCTATCCTCTCCCCTTACACTAGCATGCACCACACTCCACACATGGCGGGAGACCGGTGGGGAGCTTAGAGCTCTTCCCGGCTGTGATGGTTAAGATCAACACCAGGCGAATGCCGGAGCAGTACCCTAACAAACGAGCCACGGACCGCGTGCCAACTTTTCATCCTCTTCTTTGTCTTATAGTCACGTCTTTCTTGCACACACTTATACTAACATGCTGTGCACGTCAGTCGGGAGCTTAGAGCCTTTCCCGGCTGGTACGGTTGGTGGGAGATACCTGCTTGGGGGAAAGCCCGCTAGCCGACGGTAGGTCGGCGCCGGATCTTACCATCCAACGGGGTAAGACCACCGCCACCTCCCGACAGAGAAAAGCATGCACTGCACTTACGGGACTAATACCCTTAGCTGGGTTTAAGCACGCGGAATCACTAACAATCCGTCCAGACAGTGGGATTATTCTACTTCTGAAAACAACAACAAATGTGTGGTGTGCGAGGCGTCCTGTGGGGAGACGTGGAACCTGAGCAAGATCGGCGGCGCTGCGGTGCCACCAGGGGGCCGTGCGGGGGCTTAAAGCTTGGCCCCACCGGCTGGGGCGGTGCCCCGCTGGTGGGAGATACCTGGTTGCGGAAAACTCCGCTAGTCGGCGGCAAGTAGGCACCAGATCTCGCCAGTGAGCAGGGGGGGGGCGATCTCGCCATTCAGCAAGACCACTGCCTCATCCCGCGGTACAACATTCACCACACTTACAGCACTAATTACCTCACCTGTTGATGCGCCCGGAATCACCGAAAATGAAGTGATCTATCAACAATCCAGACAGTGGAATTACTGCATACAGCTTCAGAAAAAAAAACAGTTAATTGCTGTGTGTGGTGTCCTCTTTGGGGAAATATTGCGTGAACCAATTTTACACTGCATGGCCTGCGGAGATTATTATTATTATTATTATTATTATTATTATTATTATTATTATTATTATTATTATTATTATTATTATTATTATTATTATTATTATTATTATTATTATTATTATTATTATTATTATTATTATTATTATTATTATTATTATTATTATTATTATTATTATTGTTTATTTATTAATCTCAAATCCACTTGGCACGCAAGCGGCACCCGCGTTGGGTGAGCCACCTATCCCTCTACGCTCTAAGGGCGGTGGAATCCGTGCGAGGCCCGCGTGGTGCGCTGTCGCCAGGGGCCGTGGAGCGACCGCGTGGGTCCGGACACTGCGCCGCGGCGGGGGCGGGGGAGGGGGTGGGGGGCCCGGGGAAAGCGAGTATGGCCCGCGGCTTCCCGCCCGCCTCGCTATAAAAGCGCCGCTCGCCGCCCGCCCAAGCACCAGTTCTCGCTTTCCCACGCCACGCGCAGCAACCGCACCTGCTACTCGGACGACATGAGGGGCTTTGTGAGTATCGCTACGTTGGCACCACTGTGCACGATTTTTTTATTTTTTTCGCATAGGCTTACGCGGACCACGCATACATCCTGCTTCAGCAGGTGCAAGTACCTTTCTGCGAGGGGGAGTAATATTTTTTTTTGAGTTCAATCCCGCTTTTTATCCCTCAAGGTTATTATCCCTGCGGGTATGGATGTCGTGATGATGATAGTGAGAGGTGAAAGGACGGCACACACATACTATAGACATACACAAATACACCCATGTCTGCGGCGGGACTCGAACCCACGTCTTCTGGTCCGAGATCGCTACGGCACTACAGCCCTAACGATCTCGGCCATCTTGACCATCATTGTGCACTACTAGGAGACTATTTTTTATTTTTTTATCCCTGTGATATCTTTCAAAAAATTTTACGTCAAAAACAGTTAAAAAACTGTGTGCTATGTGCTACGGGGAGAAGTGTACTCTAACCACGTTTTCTTAATTCGGGGATCCCTACTCTAAACCGTATTTGCGCTGAATTCTGAATACAGAAGGAAATGAGCGTCTTCGGGCAAAAGTGATATAGAGTACAAGGAGTGATGGAAACATAAGTGAGGTATTGCACATCGGATCCGGCTTCAGCCAAAGAGCTTCAGGCACCACATTGCGTCACAATATTAGCGGAAATTTTAAATGCAGGCATATACCAAAATTATCACCTCGTTACTTGTCATGCAACAGGTATATGAGACATTTCTTTGAAATATCCATCATGTTATTTTTGGTTGGTCATCTTTGAAAAATTGTCGCTTTATACCACTTCCAAAATGCTTCCCAACACTTCTCGATCTTCATGAAACATTGCATCCAGCGTCTGGACTGGATTTTCAAACGAAGTGCCCGCGCTGTGGTCACGTGGTTTGCGACGTATGCGATGGTGCTGCGCGAAGCGAGAAAAAATCCAACTAACTTATCTGCATCTTTCCATCATGGTGCTGGGTATCATCTCAACAATACGATCTCGATTTTGCAGTCCTCATCTCCGTGATTAAAGTTATTTTGCGACCACCCTTCTGTACGAGTCCACTATTTTTATATTTTCCCCTGTTCTATAACGCAGGCAGCAAAAAATATTGCTATCACCTCAACAATACGATCTCAAATTTGTAATCTTGGCGTACGGGTTTAATGATATTCCCTGCTGTAACTTTGCACACAATTCTCGGCAGAATTAAAGTGTGTTACTGCCGTTCCGTAAATAGTTAAGATCGGCGTAGGTATCGAGGAAATACATGCAATTTTGAATCCAAACATCGGAACGACTGTCTGAATTGATGACAGGAGATATAGCGCATAACTGACAGATTAGAAGCTTTTGAACTAAGGTAGAAGTTCACGTTTACATGACACACTGTTTCCAAGCTGCCATGAAGTATTTTGTATCACTATATTGCCACCAGTTCAGTGAATGACGATTGCTTTTTAGTTTTTTTAACTGTCCGTGGAGTGACAAGACAAACCACGGTATGTGTGCGATACTTCAAGTAACAAATCTGAACGTGATTGTGATGTTATGCCTTACGGAGAATTAACTGAGGATATAATTTAAAGAAGATTGCATGACTAGATTACATGAGAGGAGAAAATAAAAAAAAAATCAGAAGGATTATTTTTACAAACCTATCTTCAAAGTTTTTACAAAATGTTTTATTTATTTTGATAAGTAAAATTGTTTTTGTTTATATTATTAAAGAACTCAAGTAATTGAATTTATCAAATCATAGAAAGATACGAAGCAAGATTGGAAAGAAAACTTAAATTCTGGTACTTCGCACTTTGAATACGTCCTGAATCAGATAGGTTATGTGATTTCGGTACAGGTTTTCAGAACTTATATTCACAGTACTGGAGCTATTTGAACCATTGTAACCGTTGTGGTAAGAAACAACGCAACTCCAGGTTCACAAAACAGTAGTTACAACCTACTATTATTTAAAACGTTATATAAGTACGTTCATATTTTCATGGTGTTTGATACATCACACCTGTGTTGCGGACAGTTCGTTGTAGCCGTGAATAACCTACCATTGCTGATTTACAGTTTCATTACATACTCATTCTCATGTCTTATTTTATTTTACACATTACTACTACAATATTATGGATCACATATGAATATAAACCTTTCTAAAGTATCAGTAATGTTATCATGCATTTGTCCCAGCTTGAAAAAATATTTCAGCAGGTTTTTCTTAAATTTAGTTATTTTGTGTTAATAAATAAGACAGATAATGAAAGTTTAAAGAAAGATATTACCACAACAATTTCAAACAATATTTACCCAAATGCGTGAACACAAGGAAATGTAGTCTGATTGACTTGTGGATATTGGGGTGGTTTCCAATGTTTGTTTGTTTCCAACGAGCACTCAAAATGCTTGACCGTTCATGGGCGGGCAAAGAAACAATTACACGATGTTTTCCCTGGAGTGTTATGAACTACTGTGATCAGCTCTAATTTTAAAAATATTTTGAATTAAGCTAAGTGCACATAAATGCAATGATGTTTCCCTACATTTCAAACGTCGTTTTTCGCGAATCATTGACGTTTATATGGTGATACACGACTAGTTAGTTAAAAGCACTCTGATTTTCAATTTCACTATTGTTGTACTTAGAATAATTAATACACATTCATATCTAATTTTCCTATTGTTATATTTCGAATAATGAAGCCCTTTTCTCTATGACGAAAGAGATTTTCTCAACCACTAGCAAAAAACACGTGAAAGCTGAATTGTATATCGTATAGTATATTATTTTTTTTATGTAGGCCAGTGCACCAAAATTTGAATAGCGCCCCCATTCTAGTGTTACTATGGCCTTCATAACGGAACATACATCCTAACGGATTCATAATACTTTATTTTAGACAGGATTATATGAAAAAATAACAAGTTTTCAAGCGAATTGCAAACATATGTTTTAATTATGAACTCTTGACACTCTAATGTCAGTTAGGAAATAATCAACCACAAAATAACAGTTTTAATACTTACTAAAACATCTCAATGTTAACTTTCGGGAAACACTTTCCCCATCTTCTATGAGTTACCAAAGCAAGGTGAATTACACTAATTGCAGAAGGAAATGTGCTGTAAAAGCTAGGAAGCCGCAGTCTTGTAGAATCTACCGTAGTGGCATAAGTCACCCCATCCCTAGAGATGACGTTATGCCAAGATGAGGTAGCACTTTTTGTTTAAAACATTTATTTCAATAATTCTCACAACATAATATAGACAAATCATGCTCTGAATTACATATACTGCTATAACTTTGTTAATTACGTGAAAAATAAACAAATTATTGACTAAAACCTATCTAAAGTGGCACAATGACACCCCGGTTTACTGTATGTAAGAACGCCTACGGGTAAAAGTGAATGTAGAATATAATATTTATAATGAGGATAATGAAGTAAACAATTTTTTATTGCTGTTATCGGCAGTATGAATTGTTATTGCAACAAACTTCAATGTTTCCATATCATTCAAAGTATACTAAAACACTATAAAACAATTGAAAAATATTGTTTTTAGCATAAGCCGCTCACTAAAATTCGGACATCAACTAACACAAAAAATGGAAACCAAAACATTTACAGTTCGTGTTTCTACCGTTTTCCTTAAACACACTGGATTTCTACCGTAATATAACTGTATACGGACTCTTAGACTCTTCAGTAAGTACACAACAGCTGGGTGCTATAAAGAGGTGTCCCGTGACAGCCATAAAAGCACAACCAACGCAAATAAACACGTTTCACTTCATTGAAATCTTAACAAGGAGTGCTTTGTTTCAAGAATGCATTCGTTGAGTGAACAATTTTCTTGTGCATGTTTTTTCTCACACGTTCATTTCGAAATATTAGAAAAGTTTAGTTTCTTACATATTAAATTTTTTATTTACTCGTATTACAAATTAACAAATACATAATTGAATTGAATGCAGCTTTTCTATCTAGTATTAATAATTCAATTACTCGTAATTATGAGGCACGATGAAACCACACTTTGTTCACTCGTAGTTCTACAATTGATAACAACAATAACAACATTAATAATAATAATAATAATAATAATAATAATAATAATAATAATAATAATAATAATACTTTTATTAGCGGAGAGACTGGCCAAAAGATCTCTTCCCCCTAACCACTTAAACGTGAATTTACATTTATAAAGAGTTGAAAAATTCCAAAAGAGGGTGCAAGTTGTATTTAAGTCACCCATAAAGCTGAACATTGATGTTACAGTAACAGTTCAACACTCGTTCGTTAAACACCCCCCTGTAAGACGAAAAATCTGCTGTGTACCCTAACAGCCAGCCATTCCCGTTCGTTTAGCCCTTCCTCCCCCCGCCTAAACCCAAAGTGACGAGTGCGGCGGGTGCGTTGGTGCGCAGGTGTTGGTGGCGTTGGTGCTGGCGGTGGCGCTGGCGGCGGCGGCGGCGGAGGAGGAGCCGAAGCAGAAGGCGGAGGCGAAGGCGGAGGCGGAGGCGACGAAGGCGGAGGCGGAGGGCGAGGGGGCGCAGGGCAAGGCCAAGCGAGGGCTGTTCGACTTCGGCCACGGCTACGGCCACGGCTACGGCCACGGCTACGGCCACGGCTACGGCCTGGGCGGCCACGGCTTCGACCTCGGCCTGGACCACGGCCTGTCGCTCGGCGACGGCGGGTGAGCGCTCTTTGCCCTCCGCTACCACAACAAGGGGGAGGCCGGGAGGATGTGTGTGTGTGCGAGTTTGGTTAGGTGATTGATTAAGAGATTGATCGATGATTAATTAAGAGATTGATCGATGATTAATTAATAGATTGATCGATGATTAATTAATAGATTGATCGATGATTAATTAATAGATTGGTCGATGATTAATTAATAGATTGATCGATGATTAATTAATAGATTGATCGGGTGATTAATTAATAGATTGATCGGGTGATTAATTAATTGATTGATCGGGTGATTAATTAATTGATTGATCGGTTGATTAATTAATTGCTTGAATAATTAATTGATTGATTGGATGATTTATTGGTTGGTTGGTTGACTGGTTGATTCATTGATCAATTGATTGATTGGTTGACACAGAGACACAAATAGTCTCACACAGAAACACGTAGTCAGACTCCCGCAGAGAGAGACATTCTTACACAGAGATACAGTTACACAGATAGATAGAGATACATACACACTCAGACAGAGAGGCACTCACAGATAGGCATCCAGACACAGAAAAATACAAACCTCTCACACACAAACACACACAGGCAAACTCTCACAGAGAAAAACAGACCGAGACATACAGACACGTAGACACAAACAGTATCACACAGAAACATAGATAGAGAGACACCCACAGGTAGACATAGAGACACACAGTATCTGACACACACAAAAACAGTCTTACATGCAGACACCCAGACCCAGACACTCAAGCACCCACGGACGAACACAACGATAGAGACACATACACACAGCTTTAGACACACACCCAAAAGCAGTCTTACATAGAGACACACAGACCCAGATCCTCAAGCACCCACAGACATACCCAACGATAGAGACACACTACCTGAGGAAGCCCCTCCCCGTGCCCACAGCTTCGGCGGGCATCACCACGTGGAGACGGTGAAGACGATCACGCTGACGAAGAAGGTGCCGGTGCCGTACCCGGCGCCCTACCCGGTGGAGGTGATCAAGAAGGTGCCGTACCCCGTGCCCGTCAAGGTGGCCGTGGAGAAGCCCGTGCCCTACCCGGTGGAGAAGCCCGTGCCGTACCCCGTCACCAAGCACGTGCCGGTGCCCTACCCCGTGCACAAGCCCGTGCCCTACCCTGTGCACGTGCCCGTCAAGGTACGTGCAGGCTGGCTCCGAAGTCATGGCGCCATCTTCTAATGCGCTCAAATTGGATTCTGCAACGGATTAGCACTAATATGGTGTCGCCGACACTGTAAACCGTTTTGAAAGTGTTTTCATGCGTTGAAAATTTCTTTCACCGTTCATTTCTTTCATTCCCATTCAAATATGTTCTTGCAGTGTCTGGCATTGGACTTACCAATGGATCGTAGTAGCTGATAATGTTATTTTCCCCTTCAAAAATTCGCAACATCCATTGGCCTAGTATGTTAAATCCGTGCGGGATATGAACTGGTAATATTGCAATTTCAATGTTATTGTCGCCGTAACAAACTACGCACACTCGGAGTTGCTCAAATACTGTAAAGGGTTATTAGCCACTTTTTAATACAGTATAAACTATTATTCTGTAACATGTTTTATATTATTATATAATATTAAATACAATGTAAATTACTAATATACAGAGAATGTCTCAGAATTAATGTTACAAACCTCTCGGGCATGAAAAGGGGTCCAAAATAACGAGGCATGTGGTGGAAAATTTCGTGTAACCAAGGAACACATGTGGCATGTGGAACTGATTGGCAGGCAACCTTAATGAATTGGTGTCTGGTGTCTATAAAATGTCTTTGATTGCATTAGATTGCACAAGTCACATGTGAAATTTCTTCATATGGAATTTTCCATCATATGTTTACTGAGAAAGTGATCATTTCCGATGATGATGATGATGATTATTATTATTATTATTATTATTATTATTATTATTATTATTATTATTATAATTACTAGTAATATTATTATATTATTCATTTACAGAAAAAATCTGGTTGCTAAACTAAAAATCTCAAATTAAATTCTAAACAAAACCCTTTGGCGTATAAGCTACATGTAAAGTGCGGTGTGTGTGTATGTGTAGCAAAAAGTTATCATCTTTGATCCTCTTTTTATATTATTAAACAATAATTTATAATCTGTACATACAAGAGAACAATAAGAACATTTTTTGTCTAGATAATGAGCGTTGATTCAAGAAGACACACATTAGTATCTATCCATTAATACAACAAATCCTATAATTGATTACATACACTTCAAATTCTGTGACGCAAATCTAAAGGTTTGAAGACGTCTTATTTCCAAAGTGTTATCTAACAAATGTATGGCTAGAGTATTTAATATATATTAACATGTGAATATATTACATTCTAATTTTTTAATATATTTAGAACTATAATTTTTAAGTCCAATAAGGCTTTAAAAACGATTTATACATGTGTAATTTATTAATTCGATTGCTGGTGAGGGAAATACCTTCTAATAATTAAATACGGTAAATTAAAGGTTCTGTGTGGTATCAAACATTTATTTTGCTAAAGATCGTTTCTCAGAACTTCAATTTCGGCCCGGAAGCTGCAAGCTCTGAGGATGATCGGTACGCGATCGAAACTATCTTTAGGAAAATAAGTTTTTGATACCACACAGTATCTTCAATTAAATATATTTAATGAGTAAACTTTTTTGTCGATCGCCCAATTTTCTCTAAGAGTTTGTGCCATTTACTCCGAGGCATTTGTATATCTGTTGATTTCTGACAAATTTTTGAGTACGTAGGTTATTTCCCCTTCCTTTAAGTTATTTCGTAGGTAATTTTCCTGTTATTTTTTAATCATTTAATAGGTCATTTTCCTCTTATTTTTTGTCATTTTATAGGTAATTTTCCTCTGCTTTTTAAGTCATTTTATAAATCATTTTCCTGTTATTTTTAAATCATTTTAAAGGTAAGTTTCCCCTTATATTTTGAGTCATTTTATATGTAATTTTCCTGTTATATATAATTTTTATTATATGTAACGTAACCGTTAATTTTCCATTTTATATGTAATTTTATATGTAATTTTCCTGTTATTTTAAGTCACTTTATAGGTCATTTTCCTCTTACTTTCAGTTTTCCCTTTACTTTTTAAGTCATTTTATAGTTTTTTTCCTCTGTTATTTTCAGTTTTTCCTTTATTTTTAATCCATTTTATATGTAATTTTCCTCTTATTTTTAAGCCATTTTATAGGTTATTTTCCTCTTATTTTCAGTTTTTCCCTTTATTTTTAAGCCATTTTATAGGTCATTTTCCTCTTATTTTCAGTTTTCCCCTTATTTCTAAGTCACTTTATATGTAATTTTGCTCTTCTTTTTAAGTCGTTTTGTAGGTCGTTTGCAAAGACTTTTTAGGCCATCCGCTGATACCCCTCCGTGTCGCAGGTGCCGTACCCCGCGCCGTACCCCGTGGAGAAGCACATCGCGGTGCCCGTGGAGAAGCCGGTGCCCGTGCCCGTGAAGGTGCCGCACCCCGTGGTGGTGGAGAAGCCCATCTTCATCCACGAGCACCACGGCCACCACGACTTCGGCTTCCACTGACCGCCCGACCGCCCGACCACCCGCCTCGGCCCACACTCCCATTCGCTACTCTTCTGCAACCGAAATGAGGCCTCGGTTTGGTGCGTATTAGTCGACCAATGACCCGGCAGATTCGTCAACTAATGGTGCTTTTACTTTCTCGCTACGGAGTAGAGAAAAAATTATGTAATGCTGAGCGAAAAAACGGTGAATTTTCAGCAGAAAAACTCTTATTGACGGGGCCCTGGTAACCAAAACGTGGATAAATCCAGTTGGTAAATTAAAAAAAAAATTCTCTAACACCCGGTGTAGCCAGAATGCACCGTTTGTGGGTCCTTTATAAGAAAAAATCGAATGATGGTAAAATGTATGACTGTCCGTCCGTTGGTGCTGTTTCATAAGATCTAGTTTTTTTCTCCTCCGAACACCTGAATACGATGTACAGTACACTTCGAATCCTTAGTGATTTCCAAAGAATTTTACTTCTCCTGCGAGCGAATGTAGTCTGAGAACTAACACAAAACGCCAATCTGTCAGTTTAATAGAACATGTTCCAGTCCTATTCCTTCATTAGTGAAGTTATAGGTTTTGTGACGAAAAATAATGCCTACACGCTGGATTTGTCACAACATTTTTCCATCCGAAAAATTAGGAAGAATCGCGCTGTTAGGTTCTTTATCCTACATGCAGGTTCGTATCGGTAACACAATTCGTTGGTATGTAGTAAATGTCAACCAGCACGGACGAAAATACTGTACTGTGTGCTTTGAAACGCTGCACCTACTCCAGCCTGGTCATTAATTTTCCGGGTCATTAATACGCGCCTTCCTGCTGTAAGCTTCTTCATAAGCTACTTAGTGAATTTTTTCTTGCACCAAAATGTGATATCACATTTCCATTCTCGACGTCATTTTTTTTATATCAAGAACCAGACTGAAACACTTTCATTTCGTGCTCTCACTATGTCCAATTAGAATGAAAGTGCACTTCCCAATATTATGTTATCAAATAAACATTTACTTAATATTAAAACTATAGACATTTTATGAACGGGGAAAGCTCATTGTAAATAGTCGTTCATATTTACTCGGATTACATTGTTCTTGAAGCATTCATAAGTTTCACTCAACGATACAAATTACACTGCATACATAGAATGACATCGTTGATTAATACATCATTGGTTTCCTACCTTTTAACAAAAAGTTGGTACGAAAACTATTCATTCTGTATAATGGATTCAATGATACCATTGTTGGTTTCCGACAAATGGCATATCATTCAATAAATTACGCATTTTTTTATGTTTTAAAAGAAATAAGATATTCAGTGTTTGCTACTTCGTTGTTAAAAATCATTATTGATTAATGATTTTGACGTGTTTCTACATCTCGGACAGCTATTTTCTTTTAAGGTTATTAAGATCGTGTCAGTGTCATCACTTTATTTCTATTGCTCGATATTCTACCCAATGCATCTTTTCTACGTCTGCCGAAAAGTTAGCAGTGTGCTGAAGGCAGCATGTTGGTTGCAGAACAAGCACACCCAATCACCTCACGAGGCCGTCGTCACGTGGTGTATCCCCACCTCACCAAATTCATCAACACGAAGATCGACACGTTACCCGATATTTATGTTTACATTTCACCATGATTAAGTTTTATTATTTTTATGTTTGCAACAAAATAAACTTGTTGGATCTAAAAATGGAGTTTTAATTCAAACTTTTAGTTTTTCGTTTCCCGCATCCTCCGAACTCCCATATCACTCCGAATGTTTAACCTTCCTAATGACATGATACAAAAAGCAACAAATGCCGTGTTAAGAGTCTGCGCGAACCCCGAAGAAACGTTTACCCTTTCCTCATAAATATAAACAAACTATTTGGCGTTGGAAACAAATATAGTGTGATGTAGAACTAGAAAGAAAGATTCAATCTAAAGAATTAAGGTCAGCAATAGAAGCAATGTTTATTTTTAAATTGCTAATCTTTCTGCAAGGCGTTTGAAAGAGTATACAGCGTTTTAAAACACGAGTTTCGTTTAGAAAATTATTACTGGCTGAGAAAAATGAATATGCGCAAAACGCTGTAACAACACTGCACTTAAATTCTCAAGATATTTATTTAAAACCACTCTTAATTTTGAAGTGTATTTCTATTACATCAAATGCTAAGAGAGAGCCAGATGGACTCCAATAAACAAATTAATTTTTATATTGAAACTTATTGCCTAATTAAAAAACTGTTTCTTAATCTTTAAATGATAAACTATTTTTGAGAGATTTAAATAATTAAGAAGGTTAAGACATGCAAAGAGATTCATTTATACGCGTCAAATAATGAAAGTAGCTGAATAGTTCGCACATAATACAAGTTCCCTAAATTAAAATATTTGAAGACTTTAATATTCAAAAGTAGCATATCGTTTAACATACTGCTTACTAAATTTCTCCAAGCAATTTGGGGGATCGTGAGTATTATGTTTGACTGTATAAATTTAATTTTTCATTGTACATTTTACCATTATTAATGAAACGGAATTTAAAGGAAAATGTAATTCCTTATGAAATTTCCTACTATAAGAAAACTCATGCCAAACGTTTCATTTTTCACTAACTTTTCACTATTACATTACATAACTTTACTCATATTACGTATATTATTCTGCATATATATACGTATATGAGAAAGTGAAAATAATTTCATAATTCACTATCACACCATCATACAGCAATAAACACTTGATTTGAGTTAGAGGAAACAAAAAATATAGTGATGTGACGACAAACCGACATTTGAATTACAGAATATTATAATAACCTAGATAGAAATATATGCTTTTTACATATTGATGTTCAGCATCTACAATAAAGACTAATATCAAGTGATAAAAATTACAATCACTTTTGCTAACTTTTTACTTGGCACAAATGACGATATTATATCATAAGAAAGTCAACACAAATAAAAACATGTCTTACGATAAGTGTTGCGTTGAGGAGCTTGCAATTCTCGTTGCCGGACACTTACCTGAAACAAAGACGACAAATTAAGCGTAAGTAAAATAAAAATTATGAATCACAATACTACATACAAAAATCAATAGACTGAAAGCAGAGTATCATTTATAAGATATTATACTGAGTTCAGAGCTCTCGGGGGCCCGTTGGTTAGCGTGCTCACTTTTCCCGGCGCAATCTCGGGTTCAGTTCCCGGACGGGGCAAATTGTGCACTTTCCTTGCAATGTCCCAGTATCTGTTGCTGTGTGACGATGTGAAAGATCACTTCTCAGGTTGAGAATACCAAAAATATAACATAGAAATGGCTTTGTGCTAACCACACGTACGCATAACCCACGGCCGCAAGGCCGAGACACTGCTAGTAGGTCTTAGCTCGTAAAGAGCTGTTGTGTCGAAGTACATACAAATATAAATATACTGAGCTCAGAGTGACTTTCTCTGCACGCAGATAGTTTCTTCTGCTCTGTGTTGGACAAATTATAAAATATTTGAATTCTACTTTCACAGCCTACAACGAATCTAGCTTTGAATTCATATGCATATGCAATATAACAATATTCTCGCAGACCCACCGATATTCAAATGAAGGCATTGAACTTAATGGCTACCTGTAACAAGAAGTATTTGCTTAGCTCCGGGGTTGAATGTCGTTTGGAAGAAAATTTCTATGATTCATTCTCAAGTGGATGATTTTGTCCTGAAACTCGTCCTTGATTATCACAAATTAAAATTTTTAAATCATTTTTCTTTCTGTTCTTGAAGATAGGAAAATAGTAAACGTACAATAAGTACAATACACATCAATAAAATACAAAAATGTTAATACAAACTAAAAGACCAGATTAAATGAAGTCGTTGTTGCAAATGTTGGCGTAATAAGGGTAATAAAAAATGTCTTCAACCATTTTTTGGGTTGGGTTCGAAGATTCTGTCAAGTATATCTTGCACTCCTACAAAGGATGGTTATTGTTTCTCCCTTTATGTGACGAGAAAAACAACAACAGAATTTCAGAATTTCTGGCAGTTCAGGATTCACTTGACGTGTATTCATAAGCGAACCCTGTTGCACACCCAGAGTTCGGGAAAATGAAATCAAGTGCAATCTAACTAAAAGAAGAAAATCATCTAAATGCAGGGGGAAAAGAGTTTAATCGACCCTAAGAAATGTATTTCAATGGCGACAGGTTTTCGTAGATTTAATCATTTAAATTTGTAGATTTTGTCAACTAAATGTTGAAAAGATCAACTTTCATGTCAAGGGAGGAAACAAAATTTCAGAACCTCCGGCAGCTGAGGAAATACTTAACGCGAGCTCATTTACGAACCATGTGGCACACCCCATACATCGCGAAATCGTATGCAAAACGAATTCACGAATTCCCTCGCGTCCCAGGCGCAAGGGCTGTCCTCCGGGGGGGGGGGACGAGCACCCTCCAACGCCCTCCGACAACACTGTCCGCACCTTCCACCCGTTTCGCTAGCGCTGCCGCCTCGCGGGTTAAACACGCGAATTTTGAATTCCTGCGCCTCCCTTGCCTCGCGCTGCTCGTCGCAACCTCGTTTGCGATGCAAAACTGCCGCACAGCCGCCGCGGCCTGCGGTTCCCGCCAACCCCTTCAGGGCACGGGGGGTTGGACGGCCTCATCGGCGACACGAACCGCCCTCCCTGTGCGTGAGCCCAAAGCCAGCCTTGCCCTCCTCTGAGGCGACTCGGTGCGAGACCCGATTTTCTACCGAAGCGAAGTCGAATTCAGTCTTTGACTAGAAGAGAATTCCAGCGGCTGGCTGCCTCACTGATTCTTATTAATTCCTGGCACGTCAAGTACTAAGGTCATTTGGCCCGAAAGTGTAGTGCACGCTTTCTCTCAGGAAGTGGCGGTGGTCTTCCCTCGCTTGGTAGAGAGATCTGACGCCGACCTGCCGTCGGCTAGCGAGGTTTCCCATAACCAGGTATCTCCCACAACCGGAACACCGCTCTAGCCGGGACAAGCTCTAAACTCCTGACCGGTCGCCCCGCGCGTGTGGCATGTAAGTGTAAGTGTGTGAGTGTAAGGGGCGAGGATAGGACAAGGACGAAGAAGGAAAGATCGAACGACGTCCGTGGCCCGTTTGTTAGGGCACTTCTCCAAGCAGCCGGCCGCTACAATTCTCCTGCAGACAGCGACCGAAGTCGACCTAGCTGTCAAGCTAGCGTGTAAAATCCTGCCACCGTCGGGACTCGAACCTAGGACCACCCGGAGAGAGGTACTGTAATGACATCAGCTGATGCCCTGATCTACTTCTCAGGGTGAGGTCGGATGCTCTGATCGGTAGTTTTATGTGCTTTCTCCAACCAACAGCAGCGGTATGCCGGAGATGAACCCTAACAAACGGGCCACGGACCGCGCGCGATCTTTCCTTCCTCTTCCTTGTCCTAGTCTCTCCACTGACACACTGAAATTATCATGCTCTACACCACCACACACGCAGGGTGACCAATGAAGAGGTTCGAGCGTGTAGCCGCTGGGGCGGTGCTTCGCTGCAGGAAAGAATTTCCCCGAATGCTGACGTGTATGTAAGCGCCGGATCTCGCTATCCGACGGTAAAGGACAGCCGCCACCAACACGAATAAAAACATTCACTACAGTAATAGGACAAATGGTCATACCTATGGTACACTTGGTCGATACTTACAGAAAAATTACTGAAAAATTTATAGAAAAAAACAGAAAACATTGAAAAATTACTGATACTGAAGAATTACTGAAAAACAAGACATATGAACTCTCCCGGTCAATAACAAAGTTAACTTAAACCACACAACAAATGTGCTCTATTAAATGTTTTTTCATTTTATTTATGTGCTAAAAAATCAAGATCATAAAAATTATAACGCTAATAAATGTATCAAAGAAGACTCAAGGACCTATTACAATAAATACGTACTCACAATAGATTAAGGAAATTGAATATATATATATATATATATATATATATATATATATATATATATATATATATATATATATATAGGCATAGATGCGTAAAGATTTGCCAGAGGCACAAAAACAATTACTGTCTCACTCTTTTTCTAAAAGACGTCAAGATAATTTTCTTCGTTTGAAGAGCACTCCTCGGGACGAACACCATCGTAATACAAAATCAACATTTAAGATGGAAAGAAAATAGAAATGTAATAACAGCGACAAAAGGGCCCTTAATAAAAGAGTGCAGGAATGAACCACACTCTCGCAAAACATTTCAAAGGGAGAGGGGTTTATCCGAAAGACGAGGACGTTTGGGCGCCCCATGTAAGGTAGCAAACATATGCACATCGCCATTCTCGGAACGAATAATTCTCGCAAAATTAACAAAGTATATTTAATGTATTTGTTACAGATTAACTCTAAAAAACTTATTATGTTTTCTGTTCATTTTTTATGGTTCTCTGAACAAATGATGAGATGGCTCCTTGATTTGCTTCTAGACATAAATTTATCTTCACAACCTGTGCACGTTTTCTTGAGCTCGGCGAGGAATATAGTTATTCTAATGATCGTTCGCCGAATACTATCGGCAGTAAGTCGATTCACTAAGGGCATACAGCCAAGAAGGGGTAGGGAAAACTGTCTGAATTTGTGGGCGATTTGCTTTGGAAATATTTTTTTATAACACGAGAGCAAGTACTTTCTTATCGATTCTTGCCAAAAACTTTCGTTGCTTCCCGTTTTCAAAATTAAACCTAGTATGTAAATATTGTACATTGGGTACGGATCCCAGAGATGAAGAAAACGTAAATAATTTGCACTTGACAACATTGTTCGCCACATATCTTTTAAGAGTTTGTTTCATGTCAAATATTTATAATAGAAAAATAGTGGAGAAAGAAGAAGAAGAAAGAGAGAAGGAGAAAGAGAGGAGAAAGAGAGGATCCAAGGGAGAACGTAGAAGAAAAAGAATCGAATTAAGATAGCAAAAAGATAGGAAGAAAAAAATGAGAGAGAGAGAGAGAGAAAGAGAAAGAGAAAGAGAGAGAGAAGGAGAAAGAGAGAAAGAGAGAAAGAGAGAGAGAAAGAGAGAGAGAAAGAGAGAGGAGAGAAAGAGAGAGGAGAGAAAGAGAGAGGAGAGAAAGAGAGAGGAGAGAAAGAGAGAGGAGAGAAAGAGAGAGGAGAGAAAGAGAGAGGAGAGAAAGAGAGAGGAGAGAAAGAGAGAGGAGAGAAAGAGAGAGGAGAGAAAGAGAGAGGAGAGAAAGAGAGAGGGGAGAAAGAGAGAGAGGAGAGAAAGAGAGAGGAGAGAAAGAGAGAGGAGAGAAAGAGAGAGGAGAGAAAGAGAGAGGAGAGAAAGAGAGAGGAGAGAAAGAGAGAGGAGAGAAAGAGAGGAGAGAAAGAGAGAGGAGAGAAAGAGAGAGGAGAGAAAGAGAGAGGAGAGAAAGAGAGAGGAGAGAAAGAGAGAGGAGAGAAAGAGAGAGGAGAGAAAGAGAGAGGAGAGAAAGAGAAGAGGGAAAGAGAGGAGGGAAAGAGAGGAGGGAAAGAGAGGAGGGAAAGAGAGGAGGGAAAGAGAGGAGGGAAAGAGAGGAGGGAAAGAGAGGAGGGAAAGAGAGGAGAGAAGAAGCAGAGAGGAGAAAGAGAGGAGAGAAGGAGAAAGAGAGGAAAAAGGGAGAGAAATTAAAGAGTAAAGAGAGAATAGGGAAAGAAAGAAAAAGAGAGAGAGAGAGAGAGAAAGAGAGAGAGATATGGAAGAGCAGTTTTAATCAAATAAACCCGTCTCGAGTCGAGGGAAATCGCGGACTGAGCGGCCCTCCGCTTCAAAGAGCGAGGGCGAGGGCGATGGGGCGGGGGCGGAGGCCCTTAGGGCGCAGGGCTGCGATTCGCAAATCTCCGCGGGCGCCGCTTGCTCGCCGGGCGGCCCTTGCCCCCTGAGCGCTTCTCCTGTGGATTCGAAAAGACTCTCGTTTGCCTCAGGCAGGGCAGCCGTTCTGAGCGGGAGGTCCTAGGGCTGCACTCCACGCGGTGGAAGTACTTCCACTCCAGCTACATCGCTAGGCTGAATTCAGCCGCTGTCAGGAGGATACTTCTAGCGACCGGCTGCTCTGATAGGAAGTTCTCCGTCGTTTCTCCCATCAACACCAGGCGAATGCCGGAGCAGTACGCTACCAAACGGGCCACGATCGGTGCGCTATCTTACCTGCCCATTCCTTCTCCTATCCTCACTACCTCACTTACAGACACACTCAAATGAACTACAGTAACACACATGTCAGGAGACAAGGCATGACGGCCAAATGGAGGATCAAATCTGGTTTCTGGATCGCCTAAGATGTGATGTTCACTGTCATAAATTGAAACAAATATCAGATCATTTAACGGGCATCGTTAAAAGGTAGGAGGGAGGTAGTAGGCATCAAGAAGATATGCAGTTACTGCTAACCTCAGGGAATTTTTTCTCTGCAAGCGAAAAGTGAAGAAATTCAATATTGATAGATCAGACTGATCTCTTTTCTTACGTACATTAATTTATTTTGAGATTCATTCGACATTACTCCCAGATTGTAACGGTTGGACATCTTTCAAAACTCCATTTTTAAGTATCTAAAATGGCAACTATATATTGGAGCTACGTACGTTTTAACACTGCAGTCATGCATTCGTGTGAACGTTTAACACGTTCAATTCTATTTACTTCGGCGAGTGAATAGTAGATTCTTGAGAACACCGTTGTGTAATGGGAATAATTCGAGAAATATTCATCTGGCACGAGAACTAAGTAAGTATTACTTGCATAATTTAAAGCAGTACTTTTCAAATGCAAATCCAATTATCTGTAAGCGTTAAAGAAATAGTTTCCCGTGTTATGTATAGAGATTGGCGAGCCACCCTAATCTTTCACACATAAAAATCTTTTTTTAACACGCCGTGCGCAAAACGCTATTTCTCGTGCTTTTTTTTTTACGTGTGCGAAACAGCTAATGTTTTCACAGTGTGTGATCGCAAAGCGTGAGCAAAAATATACGAAGCATGTGTGAAACATTTTAAATGATTCGCAAATGTCTTTTGTCCTGACGACAATATTGTTTATTATTGACAAACAACAGTGTGACGTCACTGACTAGAAACCAGTTACTTTTGTACAAGTAAGGTATTTCTAGTCATTTGATATTTAATTTATATTCCTTCAAGTTATGCATTGCGTTTCGCTCACGGCGTGTGAAAATAGTAAAAGGGAGGCGATTCCGCACTCGTCCCTTTGTCGTCCTCGCTACGCTCGGATTGCAAACTCGGCTCATGCGTGAGTCAGTTGTTTCGCGCCCTTGTTGCGTAAACTATTATTTGGTGATCGTTTTATAACATGTCGGGGGCTTTTCGATGCTTCGAAACTCTTCTCTGTGTAATGCAAGTCATTTTAACTCCATCATTTTTGGGACATAATTTGACCAAAGTACATATCACGTAGGACAAAATTTCAAATCGAATAAAGGTTAACAGCTCTTGGAAGAGAGAAATAACCTTGCTCTCTAGAGCATAGATCGGAGCACCTCATTTGCGATGGACCTGTCGCGCACCATACCGTTCGAAAGAATTCGTGGAGAAAATTCAATAAATTAGTTTTTTTTCTTTTATTCCGAGTTGAGTCCATCACTGCGAAAAAGGCAGAGAATGATAGAGTAACAGATACATGATCATTGCTGCCATCTAATTACGACGATCATTATATATTTTTCAAGAGAATTGCAGGTGAATAATTTTAAGATTGGATATCTGCATGAGAATCATTTAAAAATGTGACTTGTAATGCATCCATTATGTGACTGTTGAAAACATGTAAAATAATTCTTTCAAATTCATTAAACTTTTATTTCATACATAAAAATGAATTAATGAAGTAAAATTTACGAAATAACAAATGAATAACTGTTAGCATTTTTTTCTTTGCTAGCGTGTTCGTCGATATTGTGAAGCTCTCCAATTTATCCATAGCTTACTTATATTCTTAGATTTCAGATAGGATCTAGAAAGTGTTGCTCCATCTGCTGATCGGAAATTCACAATTAGCATACAACATTCAAATTAAACAGGAATGAAGTAATTTTACGAAACATATTCACATGAAAAACATTTTACTTACATTTAGAAGTATATGTGTAAAGAAAATCAATCGGGGTTACGTATGTTTTTAATTTAACCATTTCTAGATGCGTAAGGCGCGAAGGAAAGAATTAATATTTCCCACGCTTCTCTGACTAAATTTGCATATTCACTTCAACAAGCAAACCAAAGCGTATCCAAATCTCGGGATGAGGATTCGGGTAGTTGTAATTCATTGACATGTAGGAACATGGAAACGCCGCCCAGCCCCACCGCCCGCCCCCCCACCCCAGTGCTGCCCAGGGCCGAACCGCTCGGGGAATCTGCATTGCAAATGCGGACGCGTTGACTCATTCAATTAAACGGGCTGTAAAGATTTCTCCGCCGTCTTCCCGCCCCGCCCGCCCCGCCCGCCCCGCCAGCGACTTGAGCCGCAATTTCCCCCGGAGGAACCGCCGCCCGCGGCGCCGCGGGCGAAGACGGAGCGGGGGCGAAGACGGCACGGGCAGCGGCGGCGGAGGAGGAGACGTGGGTGGCGGGTGCGGACGCAAGGCGAAGGTCAGAGTGGAGGCGAGGGGGAGTGCAAAAGCGAGGGCGGAGGCGAGAGCGGAGGCAAGGGCGGAGGCTAGGACGGAAGCGATGGCAGAAGAGAGGGTGTAAGAGAGGGCGGGCTGAAGAGGGTGGACGGGCGAGGCGGAGGCGAGTGAGGAGGTGTGGAGAGATGAGAGAGGAAGCAACGGCAGTAGAGAGGGTGACGGAGAGGGTGGAGGGGGGAGTGAGGACGTTGGATTTGTTATTAGTATTAAATCCGAAGAAATACACTAGACGCTTTATGAAATATATAACATGGGCTGTGTATAAGTTTGGCTGATTTTCCCTAACTGCCGAAGAGGAGAGAGGAGAGAAGAGAGGAGAGAGAGAGGAGAGGAGAGAGAGAGGAGAGGAGAGAGAGAGGAGAGGAGAGAGAGAGGAGAGGAGAGAGAGAGGAGAGGAGAGGAGAGAGAGAGGAGAGGAGAGAGAGGAGAGAGAGAGGAGAGAGAGAGGAGAGAGAGGAAAGAGAGGAAAGAGAGGAAAGAGAGGAAAGAGAGGAAAGAGAGGAAAGAGAGAAGAGAAGAGAGAAGAGAGAAGAGAGAAGAGAGGAGAGAGGAGAGAGGAGAGAGGAGAGAGGAGAGAGGAGAGAGGAGAGAGGAGAGAGGAGAGAGGAGAGAGGAGAGAGGAGAGAGGAGAGAGGAGAGAGGAGAGAGGAGAGAGGAGAGAGGAGTGAGGAGAGAGGAGAGAGATGACATCAGCACAGCCCTGCAGCCTGCGTCGTGCTGCCTCTGCAGCAGTTTGTTCTCGCGGGGTCCCCCAAGGTTCAAGAGGCTGGCGGGCGGGCAGCGCTTTGCAAGAGGGCAGGCAAGCGATGGCCTGGAGCCGCGAGGGACTTACTCCACAGCAGACGAAGACCAAGAACTCGGCGCCCGGCAATTGAAATGCTCTGTCTGCAAAAGCGACGTGGAGATTTTGCGCTGCACTTACTTTTTCCAGATTGCAGACGCCAAGGAAGTAGCAGACAGAAAAATTCCAGTCTGCGTATTGCAAGTTCACAAGAAATTCTGTATTAATGCGAGTTCAAAAGAAGAGGTCTCTGTTACTCGATCAGGACAGAGAGGAATGAGAAATAGTTTGTCTGCCGCCGCCGTGCCTGATGAATGTAGCCAATCAGCGCCGATGCACTAAGATACCCGTTCTCCATGGGTGAAATGCCCGGGAATTGTACAGGGAATTGGTGGAAGCTCTTGCAGAGAATGCCCTTTCATACCGAACAGTCGTGAGATGGGTAAGAGAGAGACATACAGAGCAACAAGTGATTAGTAGGGAGCGTATGTTGAAGAAATATTATTTCTTATCTTTTCACTTGACAACAATGCCGTTTAGAGTAGAAATTCATTTTATATTATGACGAAACGAAATGACCCACTTTTATGTAATTTATTTGCATTTTTCGTCGATTTCCACTAATAAGTAATTTTTTACCATTATATGTCATTTTTAATGCAGTTTTTGTTAATTTCATAGATTTTAATATCATTTTAATGGTACTTGCTTCAAACAATATTTACGACGTGCAACAAATTTTCACCACAGAATTCCTGAGTAGCCTATTCGATTTCTTCTCTCGTATATTGAAAAGTTATTCTCTGTGAGGACTATGAAATCTAAGGTTCCTGTGACGCCTAGCGGCGCTATTGTCAGTTCGGCCGATTTCGCGGTAAACAAAGGCAGGGATTTTCTTTTAAGGAACAGTCCAAACCCAAAGTTTGCAAGCTGAGTTCACTTGAAGGCGCCATTACATCAGTAACAAACCCAACATTTTGAGGAGTTCTTCTAAAATGGTTTTCATCAAATTTTGTACGTAATGTTTCCTTGTTTCTAGGGCATTTGAAAAGTATTTTAAGATAACTTTATTGATAATCTTTAAGCAATGTTTTAGATCATCAAAAGCCGTCTCCTAGTCATCAGCAATGATCTTGACGCGGTTCAATGTGGCACGTGCGATAATCGAGCATCTACCTGACGGGCCCTTAGAATGGGTACGCACTGATTTTGGACAACGGGTAAGTAGTGAACTCGTATATGCTTCTCTGCTTTGAAAGAAAAAGGTACTATTATTTTAAATAACTTAATAAATATGAGAAAAGCAATTTTGGCGCGTCATTAAATATACATGTACAAATTTGTGCCCTGTCCTATCGCGTGTATTTTTCACATTTTCCACCATTGCTCGTATTCTCACAAAACAAACGGTTGCCATCACTTACGCCCCAATCCTCATATATGGCACAAATTAACTTTTTATTCGTGTGGAAAATTAATAATGAATGCGTCATATCTTATGAATTTCAATTCATTACATAATACAAAACAGTAGAAAAAATATGCCGTCGTCATTTTACTGAATTATTAAGTAGAGTTATTGGAAAACAGCAAAATGATGATTTTTGCATGGAAAACCGATTAATAACAAGATGAAGCATTTTCGGAAATATATTAAAACATTTTTCCCATTATCATTGTTTACTGTTTTAAGGGACGTCGCAATTTTTATCGCGGAAAATCTAGAAAAACATAGAACAAAATAGTTAGTACCCTAAGAATCACCTTCGGAGTAATTTTCGTTACACCTTCCATAAGTTGTGCTAATAAATTTCTGGGAAACTTCTTTTATATTTCAATTCATTCGCTCTTACTACTTACTAGTAGGAAAAATGCTTCGTCATTTTACTAAACTATTTAGTAGAATTATTCGAAAATAGAAAGTAAAATTGCACCGAAAATTTACTGTTTTAGACAAGATTAAGTCCTCCAATTGACGCATGAAATATATTATGATGAAATAAAATAAAATATATGAAATATATTTTTTAATATTTTCCCATATTTTTCATTACCTAATATTCTAAGGAGTGCAGCATTTTTCCCCGCAGAAACCCTAGTAAACAGAGCGAGTAACGATAGAGGGCGGAGTCGGCGCTTTCGCGGATGCTGCTACGCTGGGGCGCCCCAGGGACCAACTTCCGAGTATTTTTCGTCACATCCTCTATAAGTTACGAGCTAATTTCTTTCTGGGAAAACAAAAGTTGGAGAAAACTTGTGCGACGCCGACGGTGGGCCGCGGGGGCGGAGGCAGAGACTGCGGGGGCGGTGGTGACGGAGGAGACGGCGCGGGGGTGGGAGCGAGTATAGGACAAAACCGACCAGCGCGCTCTAAACTCTGAAATGAAATTGGGTGCGGTCAAAGCGAGTGCATTCATTTTGAAAGGTCACGCGCAAACGTTTCATTTTATCGTAGAGTTCGAAAACTGGTAAATGGAATCCGGTAGCTAAAAATGTAGGAATAAATTACATGAAGAGTATTGTAATATGTATCATCATAAATACTCTAAAAGAAATATTGAATTGGAAATCACTACGGCGTAAATATATCAATTGACGACTATTATTTTAAACTGTACAACAATATTTCAATCACAATTTTACAATTTTTTCCCCAACAAATTAATTCCCGGTAACGATGTTAATAATGTCAATATATTACTTTGTTTTTCTCAATTCCTAGCAATTATCGACTTTAGTTGGTAACATCTCTCCATTTCATTGTATTCTGTGTTGAGTCCATCCTCTTCCTTGATCTTTTTCTCTCATCCAGACTATTCCCACACCTTTATTTTCTCAATACATTTTGATAAGATATTGATAAAGTTCGTAAAGTACTTTTTGTTTATATTTATAAACAAATAATAAAATGACCTTAAAATCGAAGCTATTTTTTATTATTAATGTTACGTTTGTACTAATTCCCGCACAGTACACGTGAAATAAAAGGAATTTATAATACGTACGTGATAGAAGGCTGTTCAAAACGTACAGAATGTGTCGAAAAAAAATGAAGAAATGAGATGAGATGACGATAGTGATTATGATTATGACGTTGATGGCGCTGATCTCGGTAGTCTCGACGACGATGGTGCTTTTGAGACGATGACAGGACATTCGACACTGGCTAGATAGATACGTCGAGCTCTGGCGCTGTCTGGAGAAGAATTCTCGCAACCGGCTGCTCTGATCGATAGTTTCTCGTGGTTTCTCTGATCAATATCAGGCGACTGCCGGTGTTGCCACCCACCATTTTTCCTTCCTCTTCCTTGTTCTATCTTCACCCCTTACACACAATTACACTTACAAGCACTACACTACCAAACATGTCGGGAGCTTAGACCTTGTCCCAGCTGGGGCGCTGCCCCACTGGTGGGAGATATCTGGTAGGGGAAAGCACCGCTAGCCGGATCGGCGCCGGATCTCACTAACTAGCAGAGGAAGATCAGCGCTATCTTCCGCGATACAATTCACTATACTAACAGGACCAATATCCTTAGCAATTGACGCGCCCTTAATCACTAATCAATCAATCAATCGATGGCGGTGATGTTGGTAGTAATGATATTGATGATGTGGTGACTATGGGGTTAATGAAAATGGTGTTAGTGAAGTTTTGTATCACGTTCGATGCCTACGAGCTTTCTACAGGAATATTCAACTGAACGGCCACTGATTGGCAGAAGGCGGCGCGGGCGGGAAGGTGCAGAACTTCAGGGGATGTGAAGTGCGGTGGGGGCGTGGCCGGGGGGCGGAGCGGGGAGGAGGCAGGGAAGGGGGGCGTGGGGCGGGGACAGGGCGGGGAAGGGGACGTGACGGGGCGAGGCATGGGAGACGGAGAGGGGGCGGGGGATCAGAAGGTGAAGGGGGACGGGGGTGGGAGCGGGACAGCGGTCTATTCCTCCAGGGATGCGAAATGTGGCGGGGGCGGAGGCGGGAGGGGAGGCGGGCCGAGAGTGAGAGCGGAGACGTGGCCGGGCGGGGCGGGGAGGGGCGGGGTGTGGTGGGGCAGAGACGAGGCCGGAGCGGGGGAGGGGCGGGGGTGGGACGGAGGCGGGGGTGGGGCGGTGGCGGGGCGGGAGCTGGGGAGGGACGTTGGTAGGGCGGTTGCGGGGCGGGGGCGGGGCGGGGCGGGGGCGGGGCGAGGCGGGGGCGGTGCGGAAGCGGGGCGGGGGCAGAGGCGGGGCGGGGGGGCGAGTGCAGGTGCCTGGGCGGGGCGGTGAGGAGGCGGGGGCCGGGACGGAACGGGGTGGGTCAGAAGCCGAAGGGGGACGGGGACAGGGCAAGGCAGGGGAGACGGAGAGGCGGCGGGGGATCAGAAGGTGAAGGGGGACGGGGGTGGGAGCGGGACAGCGGTCTATTCCTTCAGGGATGCGAAATGTGGCGGGGGCGGAGGCGGAAGAGGAGGCGGGCCGAGAGTGAGAGCGGAGACGTGGCCGGCCGGGGCGGGGAGGGGCGGGGTGTGGTGTGGTGAGGCAGAGACGAGGTCGGAGCGGGGCAGGGGCGGGGGTGGGGCGGTGGCGGGGCGGGAGCTGGGGAGGGGCGGTTGCGGGTCGGGAGCGTGACGCGGGCGGGGCGGTTGTGGGCCGGGGCGGGGGCGGGGCGGTTGTGGGCCGGGGCGTGGCGGGGGCGTGGCGGGCTGGGGCGGGGCGGGGAGGGGCGGGGCAGGGCGGGGGCGGGGCGGGGGCGGGGCGGGGGCGTGGCAGGGCGGGGCGGGGGAGGGGCTGGGGCGGGGCGGGGGCGGGGCGGGGGCAGGCCGGGGTGGGGCGGGGGCGGAGGCGGGGCGGAGCGGAGGCGCGGCGAGGCGGAGGGGGGCGGTGGTCGTCTGTCCAGTCCCCTGGGAGATGCTTTGTGCGGCGGGGGCGGAGGTGGAAGGGGCGACGATGGAGCAGCCGAAGCGAAGGGAGCAGCAGGGCACAGCGTCTCGAGTGCAGCGAGGGCGGCCAGGCGACGCTCAGATGGGCTGCTGCGTGGAGGGGGGAGCTCAACTGCCCGTCATCACGCGAAACGCACGGAAAAGTCTCTTTCATGCGGTTATGGCACGCAAGCAAACTCTGTGCTCAGGTGCCAACTAAACTCATTAACAACAGTCATTCACGTAACTACGAGAGACTAGTGGCAACACTGTACAATAAGAATACTATAAAATGAAATGTGTAATTGCTTTATCGATGCAAATACGTGTTTTCTAACTCAAAAGCAAGCCTAACTCTTCGCGGTAAGAGCCAGGGAGGATTTTGGAGCTCGAGAAAACGTGTGCAGATTACCGATCTTCCCTACGCATCACATCTTTTTTATTGTTTTTTATAATAATAAATCGAGGTGAAGACAGGAGACGAGTCCGGCGATTTGAAATGAATATGCCAAAGACATTTTCGTGTGAGTCGCATACATTCTCATTTTGCACGAATTCGTGGAACCTTACAAGCACATACTCTTGGGATCATTCTCAAATACGTGACGTGGCAGCCATGTTGAATCATAACTACCGATCATTTGTTTTTTAATTGCAGTACTCGGTACTGTAAATGACCCTGACTACTTTGCGGCTGGTGTATGCCAAAGCAACGTAGACTTTGCCGTACGCGTACCGCAAAGTGAAACTTATCAATTAATAAACAGAAAAGGTAAGTACTAATTTCCACACAACAATATGAAAAAAGTAAATGCAACAATTGAACAGGAGAGCCACACAAATCTATAGTATTCTTCACATAATGTGATGTCTTGAATGTAAATCAATGACACAACTAAATATTTAGCGATTATGGACGCAAATCCCAGTCATAAAGATAAGATCAATGACATTATAAGGATCAATGATATCATAAGTGTCAATTGTACAACAACAATTTATGTGACATGTAAATCAAAAAGCAATATTTCAGGGTACTGTTTTTAATGAATGCCGATTTAAAACCTGGAAAATTTAAAGTTTTTATTTGCAAAATTTCTGTGTGGAGCTTATGATTTAATAGTTGCAATTTGACCAACAGCGTTTTATAATTAGACAATTATAAACCAATCGCGAGCGCCTAAAATCGAAAAGTTCACATATGTACTATTCGCTATCGCCTCACCGCAAATGATGTTAAACTCTTCTGGAAAATAAATAAATATTACTTCCATGCTGGAAACTGCAGCAATTAATATTAATACAACAATTTTCTGCTATTTTTGACATTATGTTCACTCTATTTAATCAATATATGACTTTTATTCGTAAATTAGTGGTCTAACCGAATTTCATTTGTGGCTTGAGTCTTCCCAGATAAGTCCGCACGACGATACGCGAAATTACCTGTAAGTTTCAAACGAGTAGTGAAATGACTTAAGAAAATATTTTCAACTAAATGTTACATTACATTATTCAATTTGTACACTTGTTACCCTCAATTACTGCAACGAAAGCGGTGGTGAAGAGCACGCAGAGGTGGACGTAAATAAAATAGAATGTAGAGTAGATATTAGAAAGAAAGAAATAGAATACTAGAAACCCAAGGATAAATACCGAAACTCCAGTCTACCCATCGCGAATTTCCCTATAAAGTTTCGGAGTGTCAACTCCGGAACCCAGAAGCGAACCACTTCAGGATTAACCTGTTCGCTTGCCACAATTACTAGCTTTTCATTCCTGGAGCTACTGAACACAAAGTGAGTGAATGGGTGAAGCATACGTGAGGTGTAAGTGATCCTCAAATTGCTGGCTAGAACTATCCCAATTCTCTATTGTTGAAACGTCGTGTGTTATTTTTGACATTATGTTCTTTCTATGTAATCGATATAAGACTTTTATTTGTAAATTAGTGGTCTAACAGAATTTGCTCAAATTAAGAATAACCTCAAAAGGTGCGGCAGGGCGGCGAAAGGGTGTGTACACCCCTCAACGACAGCGGGGTGTGCAAGACGCCGCAGAGGGAGAAAGAGAGAAGGCACGCAGGAGAAGGAGGAGAGATAGAAAAACAACGACGAAGGGATAGAGAAGAAAGGGCAACAGGGGGACGACCAGCCGGAGGAGAGGAAGGAGAATACAAAGAGAAATAATAGAAAGTAAACGAGAAGGGCGTGAAGATGAGAAGAGAATAGTGGTGGAGTGGCGCAAGAAGAGGAGGGCAGAGAGAGAGAGAGAGAGAGAGAGAGAGAGAGTAGGAAAAGTAGATAATGCGACGAGAAGGCGGGAGAGAAGAATGAAGTGCAAGTAAAGAACGAGTTGAAAGACAAAGCAGTAGTTGAAAGGCAAAACAGGAAGAAAAGACGGTATTGATTAAGATGGGATGAGTGAAGGATAAGGAGTGGACGGAGAAGACAGAACGATGGAGATGTTAGGAAACGGAAAATGAGAAGAGGAAATTTGCTAAGGGATGGATGAGGAGAAGAAGAAGAAGAAGATGGTATTGAAGATGCTGCAAACCTCGATAGGGAGAAGGAGAGAGGTACCGAAATCGGGGGAGGTTTGGAGGAGGACAAGACGTTGGTTCTCGAGAGGGGCAGGAGGGGGGAGCGAAGAGGGGCCCATAAGCCCCTGAGCCGCAGCGAAGGGGGGAGGGGTGGTGCCCTTAATGAAAGCCTCCGCTGCCAAGACTCTACGGCGACACGCAGCGGGAGGGGCGTGCCCTACGCACCAGCCCTTCCGCAACCATCTCATCCGCATGAAACGCAACAACTACCTGCTGTTATGTGCGTTGCTAGTTAGTGGCTTATTTTACGTGGCGAGACTCGAGCCAGCAGGCCCGCTCGTCCGTCTGACCACGCAAATTCCGCTACACTCCTTTCAACGTGTAGCGGAGAAAGAAGGCAACACCCGGGCGACGGAACAGGCGATTTTGTACACCAGGGCGGAGCGGAGCGGGGCGAGGCGGGGCGAGGCGGGGCGAGGCGGGGCGAGGCGGGGCGAGGCGGGGTGGGGCGGGGCGCGGCAGGGCGGGCGAGTTGAGAATGGCAGGACAGGGTAAGTGAGAAAGAACAGGACTGGCAGGGTGCAGGACATGGTAGGCGAGCGGGGCGGAACACGACAGGGCACGGCAGGAGAGGGCGGGGCGAAGTGGGGAAAGGAGGAGGGGGAGAGGCGGGGCAAGGAGGGTGAAGGGGGGCGGTGGTTGTGGTTGGTGTGTGTGTATGAGTGTAAGGAATGTATGTGTGAGAGTTTATGTGAGTGTGTGTGTGAGTGTGTGTGTGAGTGTGTGTGTGTGAGTGTGTGTGAGTGTGTGTGTGAGTGTGAGTGTGTGAGTGTGAGAGTGTGTGTGAGTGTGAGTGTGAGAGTGTGAGTGTGAGTGAGTGTGTGTGAGTGTGTGAGTGAGTGAGTGTGTGTGAGTGAGTGTGTGTGAGTGTGTGAGTATGTATGTGTGTGTGAGTGTGTGAATGTGAGTGTGTGTGTGAGTGTGTGAATGTGAGTGTGTGTGTGAGTGTGTGAATGTGAGTGTGTGTGTGTGTATGTGTCTGTGTCTGTGTGTGGAAGCGTAGCGTCATGGCCCGCCGGGGGCTGTGAGCGGGGCAGTCTCGCTGCGGCCGTGGACGAGGCGGTGTTTGTGGGTTTTGCCTCGCGCTCTCGTCGGGGGCCCTAAAGCGATAAGACGTCGGAGAGGGGCGCGGAAGAGGTGGTGGCGGGAATGCCACACACAGCACGGACTGGGCGGCGACTCAGGCGACAGCGGTCGAGGCAAAGCGCGCGGCGACAGGGAGGGTGTTTGTGTCTATCGTGCGCCTACCTCGCTCTTGTCTTTTACCAGGAGGAATTCTCTCTGCGTTGACCTCTATCCGCACCCCCGTCGACGTACAAATATGCCCACAGGCTGGTATCCGGGTCCCGTTCGAACACAGTCTGCTGTCAACCCCCCCTCCACTTCGAAGCCTGCATGGGGCCGCCCTGCCAGCTTACAGAAACTAGCTTTCCGGGCTAGTATCGAAGTTGAATCAATGCGCCACTCACATGCGCCGGGACAAGTCCCTCCTCTATGTCGAGAGTACCAGGCCACTGTCACGACGAAGCCACCCGATCCAAGGTTCGGGGCCCCCTTTCCGTCTCTTTACTGCCTACACCTTTAGGCTAACGACGTGAGTATCGCCAGTGAACCTAGGCAACCTAACTGTTTCCCGCCGGACTTCCATCTGTGGAATCCAGAGCATTGCGAAAAATCTCCTTCACCCGATCCTGCCCAAACGTCCTACAACATAGGACCAGGAGCTTGGCATCGCCTACTCACTGCCTCCGCCTTGAAGCTATCGACGTGAGTGCCGCCGTGAAACTCAGAGTCCGGATCATCGTCTACATCGCATTACCAGAGATCGTACCCACCTACGCAGACACGATCCCCCATGCGGGGAGAGGCGACAGGGGGTATCTGGTCCCAGAAGGACTTCTATGTGGGATCCGGATCATTCCAAAGAATCTCCTCCACTCGTTCCTGCCCGAAGGTCGACGCGCCAGGGGCCCAACTCGCGGGTTACCGGGCGAAACGAAGCTTAGCAGCGCCTACTCGCTGCCTCGACCTTGAAGCTATTGACGTGAGTATCACCACAACATAAGCGACCTGAATGGAGAGGCGACATGGCCATGCGGGGACAGACGACAGGGGGTATCTGGTCCCAGAAGGACTTCTATGTGGGATCCGGATCATTCCAAAGAATCTCCTCCACTCGTTCCTGCCCGAAGGTCGACGCGCCAGGGGCCCAACTCGCGGGTTACCGGGCGAAACGAAGCTTAGCAGCGCCTACTCATTGCCTCCACCTTGAATCTAACGACGTGAGTGCCGCTGTGAATCTAGGGGTCCGGGTGTCTGTCTACATGTTTCCGTCAGAAACTACGCCCGCCTATACGATCATGATTCCGTTCTGGAGGGCGAATGTTATGAGGGCGGCGGACGAGTGCAGTTGACGAGATGGCGCTGTTGTCCGCCGGGCGATGGCGCCTGTAGTCTCTTGGGCTGTTTATCGCCAGCCGCAGCGTACGCGCCAAAATCAGAGCATCGAGTGGCGGTTAGGGTGTGCGGAATGGATGGCATCTCGGTTTTGCGTTTGTTTCTTCAGTCAACTTTTAATTCATCATCAAACATTTCAAAGATTTTTCTAGTCTGTAGGTCATTAGCTGTCGCTCCCTTCCCTCAGTTAAGCCATTCAATTGTCTTTGCACACCTTCAGAAACCTTAACCCTATCTTTACTATTAAAAACCGCGTGACTATCTTCATGATGAAGTCACTCTTAAGCCAAGACAATTTAAAAAAAATAAAAGACACTAGATGTTTATTTTTATACCATTTTTCCTCCAACATTTTTGCATAAACGACAAATTGTCTACCTACTTTTCTCTTCATACAATGAATTTTACTTCGATTCAAAAATTAGAAATTATAAACTCTTATACTCGCGAGACCTGTTCGAAGTACACGGAAAAGATGGAAAAGAGATTGTTTTTTTCTTTAAATATGTACCGATTCAAAAATCAATTTCCCACGAATTGCAATTTGTTGCAGCTGGAATTTGTTAGAATATGATTTACAATAACCTTCTAACAGCATATGCCGAGGATCAGACGTATGCGGAATAGATGGCCCCCCGGTTTTTGGTACTTCACCAGTACTTTAAGCTGGTATTTTCATATAAGCATGAAGGAGCACTTGAACTTTCTTATGGTTCGAATTGGTTATTGGATGACATCTGAGATGTTCCCAGAAACTGGATGAACGTTTAATTGGACAGAATATTTTTAGAATTATGGGCTTTCTCGAAATTTTAACAAAATTATGAATCCGAATGAGGTATTTTATCACGATATTAAAAAAACCTACAGCGTTCGTTAATGCCACGTCAATGCATTTTATTAAAACTTACATGCCATTTTATAGAATTCACTGATGAACTGTACACAACGAATCTTGTTTCTAGATCATTAGGGAAATGATTAAAAGAAGGAGAAAAGTGTACGTTATGGACTTCTAAAATTTAGACAATTTAGATACAGTGATTATATATGATTTTAGATACACGTTGAATACATCGCAATATTCTTTGACATATTTTTAATTTTAAGTCATTGTAATACTTTCGTTTAATATCTGATAATAATGTCACTGCTCGGTTGTAATATCACAAATCAATAGGGTACTATTTTTAACTCGAACGTCCATTTGCAGAAACAATACTACTGAACTATTTGCTCATTACAAGTGCCTAACTTTACCCACTATAAACGAAATACGAGAATGATTTGCCAAATGTATAACACTCCGAAAAGCCACATCCTTCCCGAAAGCGTTTCCTTTTTACAACAGAACGTTCCACCAACTCACAAGACATCCAAACTCAGGAAATGTAACCTCGCCTCTAGTGGAAAACACATAACATGGACTTCACACATAAACAGAACTTTTATATAGTGTTAATAACCTTTCATGCAGTCCTACTCTTCAAGTCTTTACGAAAGTGTCCAAAACGTCTGTGAAATATTCTCCCACGATCTCATAAGCCGGCTTACTTCCCGACGCAGTACCAGTCGCTGTCAGCACTTACGATAAAGACGACGCGGGACCATCCGGTTATTTACAAAGTCATAGCGCTCTTTGGTCCGAGGGCCCGAAGCGGTAAAGGGCGAAACACTCGTAAACGGCGACGATCAGGGCGGCGGGACAACGCGGGGCCCACGAAGGACTCGAGGGCCGTCCGCCATAAAAAGGGACGTTCGCGGCCGAAGGAAGCTGCAATTTCCTTGGGCGATATTGCGCCGCGGGTGACGTACACGCAGCCAAGGTCCAGTGTTGCCAACGTCAGCGAACGCCTTGAGCGGACCGTTATGCTGAAACTACTGCCCTCAAGTCGAGAACAGGCGCCGCCGGCCGTCTTGACACTTCGTTGCACTTTATTAGTTCGCTCGGACAAGAGGAGTGGAGCTTCAACAGCACATACTTTTTCTCATTGTTTTATATTTTATTAGTAAGCTCAGACAGCAGAGATGCGACAGTGCCTATTCGAAACTAGTTGCGCTACAACAGCACATACTTTCTCGAATTGTTTGCTATTTTATTAGAACGCCCAGACAAGGGAGGTGAGGCACGGTCTTTTCAAAAGTAGATGTTACAACAACGTTTACTTTCTCGATTTATTTATAACTATTTAGTAATATTATAACACTAAGTGAGCTCAAAATATTTGTTTTCAACCACTTCAATTTGGAAAGGTTGGTAAACGTCCTAGGAAAAGTTGACCGCGGTCTACGCCCAGGAATGAGAGGTGATAGGAAAAGGGTGAAGGGAGGGTGAGAGGAGGGAGAAAAGCCGGAGAGGGAAGTAAACGAGAAGGGAAGAGGGTCAAGAAAGGGAAGGGGAGAAGAACGGTGAGAGGGCAAGGAGGAGGAAGACCATACGTGTAGGAAAGGAGCGACGGCAAAAGGTGGAGGGAGGGAGGGAGAGAGAGAGATGGAGGGAAGAAGGAAGGAGAGAAGGTAAAGAGAAGAGAAGGATGGGGAGTAGTGGGGAGTGGGGTGGAAGGGAGGAGAAGGAAGAGGAAGTAAGGGGGGAAAGGGAAGGGAGAGCAAGGGCAGGGATGAGGAGAAGACTGGCGAGGGAGAGGAAGGAGGGGAAAGGGACGGGAGGGAGAGAATGGTCGGGGACAATAGGCAATGAGGATGAATCGCGCAGAGGAAGAGGGAGGGAAAATGGAAGGGCACAACGAAGGGAGGGAGGGCAAATACTGGAGAGTGAGGGGAAGAAGGGAAGGCAGAGAGAAGGGAAAGGTGGCAAGGAGCGAAAAGGACAGAAAGAGGGAGGGAGAACTAGGAGTGGAGAGGAAGGGGAATGAGTAAGAAAAGGGCAAGAATGGAAAGAGTGGGAGGGAGAAGGGGAAGATGGAAGGAGGAAGGAGAAAAGGCAAGGAGGATGGAAGGAATGAAAAAGGACTGGAGGAGAGCGACGACCAAAGTTGGAGAGGGAAGGGACGACGGACACGAGGAAGGATGCGCGGAGGGGAAGAGAGAGGGTAAAGAGAAGAGAAGAGCAAGGAGGGGAGAGCGTCAAAGGCAGGAGAGGGGAAGCAAGGAGCCAGACGGAGAAAAGGAAAGCGAGGGGAAGAGGGCAAAGAATGGAAAAAAGGCCAAGGGGGCAAGGAGACCCGAAGGAGAGGGCGCGGAGGGGAAGAGAAATGGCGAGGAGGGGGAGCGAGGGAGGGCGCGTGTGAGAAGCGGGGGCTGTGATGGCGCGGGAGGCCCCCAAGGGCCTCCGCAATGGCGACAATTAGTCAGCGGCGGCGTCGCGACGGGCGCGCGCTCTGGCGGCGGCGCTCGACGCGCGCGCGTGACGCGAATGCGTCGCTCAGGGCACCGCAGAGGGGGCGGCGGGGGCAGCGGCGGCGGGGGCGGCGAGGGCGGCGAGGGCGGCGGGGGCGGCGAGGGCGGCGGGGGCGGCGAGGGCGGCGGGGGCGGCGAGGGCGGCGGGGGCGGCGAGGCGGCGGCGGGGGCGGCGGGGGCGGCGAGGGCGGCGAGGGCGGCGGGGGCGGCGGGGGCGGCGAGGGCGGCGGGGGGCGGCGGGGGCGGCGAGGGCGGCGGCGAGGGCGGCGGCGAGGGGGGCGGCGAGGGCGGCGGCGAGGGGGGCGGCGGGGGCGGCGGCGAGGGGGGCGGCGGGGGCGGCGGTGGGGGTGGCGGGGGCGGCGGCCACGGAAACAGACAGCGCTGTAGCAAGTCTCTCACAGACCAGCGGGAAATATCCACAGCTGAAAGTCTTTTCTTTATAGGTCTAGGGCTTTTCTTGGTCGAAATCATGCACCCCTTTTCTTCGACTCCTAAAGAGCTATTTAGAGTTTGATGGAAAATCGTCGATAAAGAAGGTATATAATGTAGATACGTGAAAGACATTTTAAGAGAATGATCAGGCATCATGTTCATTAAAAACCCTAAGTTTTCGAAAATTAGAAAAGTGAAAAATTTTTCGGCGTTTTTCTACAACTACAGTTACGAAGATAGAGATTTTTTCCTTATTGAAATGTGATCCTGAACGATAGATTTTTCAATTTTTATTTTTTTTATTTATTTACGCCAAAAACAGTTAAAAACTGTGTGCGACGTGCTACGGGGAGAAGTTAATTTGAAGTTAAATCTATGTCCAGAAGCAAAACAAGAGGCCATCTCAGCATTAGCTCAAGGATCAGGGAAACTGGACAAAACCCTGATCGAAACGGGGGTCTTTAACCCGGAAGCTGAAATACAATACTTGTTACAGGTTCTTTAGAATTATACAATCCAATTGGAATATAATACATTAAATGTCATTGTTAAAAATAATAACATGTATAATTTTTAGAACATTTGAATACTTCGCGCGTAATTTTGCGTGAAAATACAGGCGAGAAAGTACGCGCTATTTACCACGTGAAATGACTCGCCTTGTCAAACGCATCCGCGGCAATCTTCTTTGCATCTCACCCCACACGCCTTCCCGAGAGATGGGATGGCGGCAAGATCAGATTCCTGGCTCGCGCACCGCGACCGTTGTGCCGAGTCTCCGAAAAATCCGATGAATAGTTCAGTAAGCCGCCACTCGGAGACGCCCTGCCCCGAGGACGCGTGACGGCGGTGACACGCGGCAGGCGACACATTTGAGCGCGCCCTCCGCCTGGGGCAGCTGCGCGGAAGAGCGAAGAGGGTCTGCACGTGTTAGGAGACTACCCCTAAGGAATGAGGACTCGCCCCCCCCTCCCCCCGCTTCGTAAGACCCCAGGAGGAGCGAAAAGCTTCCCAAAAGTCCCGCAACGTGCGCGAAGGAAAGAGTTATAGATCGCCTGCTTTCATGTGGCAATTTCATAATTTGAGTTTCCAAGCGCAACTGCCATCATAGTTATTCCCATTAGTGTAGTGAATGTTTTGTTCCGGGAGTTAGCGGTATTGGGATGGATTCTGATATCCGGCTTCGACCTTCACAACGACACGCAGGGTTCCTCTTTTAGGCACCTCCTGCAACAGGGCACCGCCCCAGCCGCGACTAGCTCTAAGATCCCTACCGGTCTCCTGGCATGTGTGGTAATTGAATTGAATTGAATTAATGCCTTATTTTACGTGGCGAGACTCAGGCCATTAGGCCTGCTCTTCCGTCTGACCACGTAAATTTCGCTACGCTCCTTTCACCAACTAGCAGAGAAAGGAGGTATTTCTTGGGCGAGAAACAGGCGATTTGAATTTAGCTCAGAGGCTACGTCATTTAGGCTTGAGGATCTTTTACATGCAATAAATCTACTAACATGGGACAGCCGGCTTTACTTGCCCTCCGAAGGAAGGCGTACGAAGGATTTTTTCGCCCTTAAAAATCCACGGCTTCGATCGGGACCCGCCGATACCCGCCAACTTGGGTACAACAGTCCGAAACGCTAACCGTTACACCATCGCCGCCGCTAGTAGTTCATGTTACACTAGGATTTATTTAACCGTGTATTTTACGGAAATCAGCTGTTCACGGTTTCATCCCCATAATGACGTCACTGTACAGGCATATAAGCTCTCGATTGGATGAAACCGCAACAGCTGATTTACGTCAAATGCACAAGTAAATAAATCGCACTATAGTAAGTGTGTGTAAGGGGTGAGGATGGGACAAAGAAGAGGAAGCAAAGTTGGCGCGCGGTCTGTGGCCCGTTTGTTAGAGTACTGCTCCGGCATTCGCCAGGTGTTGATCAGAGAAACAACGGAAAACTACTGACCAAAGCAGCCGGCCGCTAGAATTCATCTCCAGACAGCGGCTGACTTCGATGTAGTTGGGTAGTGAGAAAAATCTGCCACCGTCAGGACTCGAACTCTGAAACCTTTTTGTCAGAGTCGCTGCTGCGCCAGCTCCCCCTCCCCCTTCCTCCTCCGCGAGGCCGAAGGGGTGGGGGAGGGAGGGGGAGGGGGAGGCTTTGCCTCCGTCTCCAGGGGAAGTGCCTCGGCTTCTGTTTGTGCCCGTGGCGTCAATATACGCGCGTTGCACTCCCAGGGGGGTGAGGCGTAGAGACGGATGGCAGGGGCGCCTCGCCACTGCGAATGGACGGACGCGCGGATGGATGCCTTGAAGAATGAATAAGCAAATAAATAAGTTGTTGCCTCCAAAAGGGGCACCTGAATCGACGCAGGAGTGGATCAGCGAATAGATGGATGAATGAAAAACTGGATGATTTGAATAATCAATTGACGAATCAACGAAAGTATGGATGAATCAATGAAAGTATGGATGAATCAATGAAAGTATGGATGAATCAATGAAAGTATGGATGAATCAATGAAAGTATGGATGTATCAATGAAAGTATGGATGAATCAATGAAAGTATGGATGAATCAATGAAATTATGGATGAATCAATGAAAGTATGGATGAATCAATGAAAGTATGGATGAATCAATGAAAGTATGGATGAATCAATGAAAGTATGGATGAATCAATGAAAGTATGGATGAATCAATGAAAGTATGGATTAATCAATGAAAGTATGGATTAATCAATTAAAGTATGGATGAATCAATGAAAGTATGGATTAATCAATTAAAGTTTGGATGAATCAATGAAAGTATGGACTAATCAATTAAAGTATGAACTAATCAATTAAAGTATGGATGAATCAATGAAAGTATGGATAATTCAATGAAAGTATGGATAATTCAATGAAAGTATGGATAATTCAATGAAAGTATGGATGATTCGACGTATGGATGGATAATTCAACAAAATAGTAGATCAATACTCGATATCAATAATATCTCTCGATACACTACACGAGAAGAAACTCAGAGAAACATTTTGCAATAATTTTTTTGGAAGTTCGGAAAAGGCCTTGGAGCTTTATGTAAAAAATAATCAGTTTTAAATCAAAATGTGCGTTTTAAATTCAAGGGGCCACTTCCAAAGTCGTATCAATTGGAAAAGATCAATTTTGATGAAAATCCTACTCACATTTAAACCGCTACCCAGACAGACGGACCATGGGACGGGCAGACAGACGGACCGACGGACGGAAGGACGATCTTTCAGCTGGATGGGCAGACGGAGAAATGTCGCGCCGTAATCCAATTTTTCGGTACCAAGAACCCACAAAACCAGAGGTGTAAATCATATTTTTTATTTTAAAAATATCATATTAATATTTAATACAAGTTATTTATTTGTCCACTTCATTAGAGTATACCTTATGATTTCAGAAGTATATGAATCTGAAACTAAGGCCCGTTGACGAAAGAAAACATGTTGCAATTCAAGTTGTCATGTTTTAGTTTCCTTTTAATGTTAACGTTTCAGTGTTGAAATGTTAATAATTTTGAACGTTACTTGCTATGAAGATACAGTTTATATCCAAAATTAGCTAATCCCAAAAAATTATTTAATTTAAGAAAAAAATGTGCAAAGTATAATGTTACTTTTAAAGTTAAAACGTTTAAATTAATGAGGAATTGTTACTGAAACGTTACAACTTGAAATGTAACATTAATTTTAAACAGGGGGCGGCAAATTTGATGTGCCTACAGGCGGCAAAAATATTAATCCGCCCCTGCACAAAACGTGGATTTTGATTACACCATGTATTAGAGGAAGTAACTTACTACCTACGGGAGCAAGTATTATCACAATATGAGCGGTTCTGTCCAAAACTCATCACTTTTCGCTGCAGTATTACACTTTCCCATTACTACGTAATTACGTAATAGACGACAAGATAAAAGTAGAGTTCGCAAACGCAAAAAATGGCGGAGAAAGGGAATGTAATGGCAGTTAATCCCGGGTTCTGAAGGGCTATGGAGGTGCGTGGAGCAGCCAGAGCGGCAGAAAGGTCGAAGTCCAGGGCCTTCTGCATGCCGATGCCATTCCGAATGCAGAGGGCGCTGGCAGTTAATGATCGCAATAAAGGAAGCGCGCAGGCGTCCAGCTGCACGAATTCCAAGAAGGCGCAATTATCGACTTCTGCCACGCAGCATCTCCATTTCGCGAAGACGTGCGCTTCCAACGACTTAAAGATGGAAACGGACAGCTCGACTTCTGTTTGCCCCGTTTATGACTTAAATTTGTACGGCAACGTAAGCTGTAAAAACTTTTGTTAATACTAACTGTAATCCGCCTGAAACGACAGGAAAAAAACCGAACTCCCCTATTAATAATTCAGTGTAATGAATAATAGAACACAATTTACGTATTTGACAGCCACTAATAACAGTCGTGTAGCGCAGAAGGAGGCTACAATATGATGGACGAAACTTCAGCTCGATCGACTGTCACCCCCGACAGCCAAGTTGCAATAACATAACTCACATGAAAGTGTCTTTGGCGTACTCATTTCAAAACACCGGACTCTGTTCCTGTCATCACCTCGTCTGTCAAACATTTCGTTCGTACGCCAAATCCCAACTTTTGAAACTTGTTACGTAAATAACTATTTACTGTTGAAAACCGTGATTTTCCAGAAATAAAAAATGTATGTAGTTTTAAGTTTCCATGAATTCGTGCAAATAATGTTAGCAATTCGCACGAATGTGTCTTTGTCATACTCATTTCAAAACGCAGTCCTCTGTTCCTTACGTCACCTCGTGCGTCAACATTTTATACGTACGACAAAATTTAACTTTGTGAACTAGTACCGCAAATAACTATTTAAGGTTTAAAAAAGTTAATTTCTTGGACAAATATAAGTATGTACTTGTAAGTTTCCATAAAGTCGCGCAAAATAATAACGTAAGAAACTCACACAAAAGGGTCTCCGGCGTGCGCATTAAAAAACGCCGGACTCTGTTCCTGCCACTTCGTCCGTCTAAGATTACATTTGTACGGCAAAGCTTAACTTACAGAACTACTTGCGTAAATAACTACTTAAAATGAAATAATACACATATTTGTTATTGTATTGTATATTATTTATGTACTGTAGACACGACATTATAATAGTATTGTTTAAATAATTTCATAATTTGAACTTGAAATATTTATATCAAGTTTGCCAAATAAAGGAAGGTTAACCAAAACTCAAGACCTTTGGGAGGGGGGGTCATGGCCCACATGCCCCCCCCCTGGATTCGCCAGTGCCCTCCCATCGTTTCTGAAGCTGGAAACAACATAGAACAAAACGGACAAACATAAGTACTTACTTGTAAGTTTCCATAAATTCGCGCATATAAATAATGTTCGGAACTCGCGCCAAAGTGCCTTTGGAATACTCATTTCAAAACGCCGGACTCGGTACCTGTCGTCACCTCGCCTGTCAAACGTATCATTCGTACGCCAAAGCTTAACGTTCTGGACAAGTTCCGTAAAAAAACCCATTTAAGGTTCAGAACCGTGAACCTCCTGGCCGAACCGCGAGCTCCCAGGTGCGCGCTTGGCCCGGCCGGAGGGGGTGAGAGGGGGGGGGGGCGCCCGCTAAGCGAGGGGAGGGGCGCGGCGCGGCGCGGCGGGGGTTCCCCTCGGCGCAAAGATCCACGTGATCCGCGGGCGGCCGGGGGACGCGTGTCCCCATTATCAGCGGCGGGCTTCCAATCCGGGCTTCCAATTATGGCCGCTAATACGCGGCCTAAGGCGACTGGCAGCGCGCTCCCTCGGCGCCCGCGCGCAGTGGGCGCGCACGCCCAGTCCGGAGGGGCCAAATCTTATTTGTTTGATGCATTGATTTGCGACCCCGGAGCGTCAGCTGCTTAGATCATTAGTGCGGTAGGTGCAGTCCGTGGTTTAAGGTGCAGTCTGCGGTTTAGCGTGCAGTCCGCGGTTTAAGGTGCAGTCCGCGGTTTCAGGTGCAGTCCGCGGTTTAAGGTGCAGTCCGCGGTTTAAGGTGCAGTCCGCGGTTTAAGGTGCAGTCCGCGGTTTAAGGTGCAGTCCGCGGTTTAAGGTGCAGTCCGCGGTTTAAGGTGCAGTCCGCGGTTTAAGGTGCAGTCCGCGGTTTAAGGTGCAGTCCGCGGTTTAAGGTGCAGTCCGCGGTTTAAGGTGCAGTCCGCGGTTTAAGGTGCAGTCCGCGGTTTAAGGTGCAGTCCGCGGTTTAAGGTGCACTCCGCGGTTTAAGGTGCAGTCCGTGGTTTAAGGTGCAGACCGTGGTTTATCGCGGGAGGTGGCGGTGATCATTCTCAGCTGGCTGGCGAGATCCGGCGCCGACGTACACGTCGACTGGCGAGGTTTTCCCCAACCAGGTGTCACCCCACCGTATGCGGAAAGGACAAAATATAATTTCAGTGACTGATTATTTCGTGTTGTATGGACTATCAACCGCAAAGTCTTTCGTCTCCTATGTGTAATACTTGTTTCCCTCGGGAGGTGGTTGAAATGTTCCCTATGGAGAGATCCGGTGCCGATCTATAAACCAGCTTGCGGGGTTCTCCCACCAAGCTCCCGACTAGTCTCCCGGCTTGAGTGGTAGTGTAGTGCATGTAAGGGGTGAGGTTAGGGGAAGGAAGAGGCAGGAAAGATCGCACGCGGTACGTCCCGTTTGTTAAGATACTACTCCGGCATTCGCCTGGTGTTGATCGGAGAAACGACGGAAAACTACCAATCAGAGCATCCGGTCACTAGAATTCTCTTCTTTACAGTGACTCAATTCCGTCTGGCCACCCTCGAACCCTATGACCCCCTGTCAGAGATAGTACAGTGACAGCATTTGATGTCCTATGCCACCTAAGCTGGTATCTCATTTTGGACTAACTTTTTACTAATTGCTTATGTGCACAGAAATTGAAAGAAAAATATGCAGCCTTCTACCAATTATCAAGCCTCTATATAGTTTCGGTAGATACCGAGGGACTCGTTAAAATTCAACAAATGTTTCCTTTTTCGATAAAAAGCACAAATATTTGATAGTGTTTTTCTTACATATTGTGATACAGTGCGTGCGGTAGGAATTCTATCACTCGGTGCGACACTCCGACAGTGTTAACGACATTGCTTACAATATAGCTGATGTCAGGCGACAGCACGGGTCCAAAGAAAAAGCGGTTCAACTTTAAATATCAGCAATTCACGTGATGCGCTTTGGAACAGAATGTTTTCCTTATTCTTGTTCTCCATGTCGGAGACCAGTCGGGGGCTTAGAGCTCGTTCCGGCTGGGTGGAGCCAGTACTCGTAATCCAGCGATGGAACGACGTGTGATGGTGTCTTTCTGTATTAATAGATCACAGTCGCTCGGGGTGAATACCAGGCTGCCGCGTAGCGCGCAGATATTTAAAGCACATAATCTTATTTAATTCAAATTGTATTTTCAACCTCAGATTTGATTTTAAAATTATTTCAAAATTATTATTGTAACATTTTATCCATTTAACCTCTGATGTTGTCTATTTATAAGTTGCTTTAAATAACGTTTGCTTTCCACTAACTACCTACAACTTGTAGATTATATTACATTAATTTTTTTTAGATAACATTACTTTTTAGTACTTTTACTATTTAATACATTACTCTGTATATTTGTGACATGTGGTCAGGCGGAAGAGCGGGCCTGATGGCCCGAGCCTCGCCATATTAATAAAGGCATATTATTAATATTATTATTATTATTATTATTATTATTATTATTATTATTATTATTATGGAAGATCACACCAACCGCCCTCGATAAAACATGCACTACACTTACGGAACTAACGACCTCAGCAGTTGATGCGCTCGGAATCGCCAGTCAATGAATCAGCCAGTGCATGGAGGAGTACAGTTGCTTGTTCCTCCGGTCAGTAGTTATCGGCAATATTAACTCTCTGCTTTTGTTCATATTTGTTACAAAAAGGATGTTTGATTTCGATGTTTGTATGGACGTATGAAGATTTGCCTTAACCCTCCATTACTGTTCCTTTCATTAGCCGGGAGAAAATGTCATATATTACACGGTGAATACGAATCTTACAGCACATGGTGCTGGGTAGGAATTAGCAAGAATGTAGTATTGGCACTACACATTCTCCTCTAGTTGTGGGATTTTATTAGCAATGCATTTTTGGATCTTCATGACTTGTTCAAAAGAGAGAATGACTACCGTTGAGATAAAACAGAGGTGCTTCACATCAGCGTATGTTGTACGTATAATTGCCAAAACGTAATTATCAAGAAGTATTCAATCGATAGTAATTTACACAGTTAATTATAATTATAGAACATAATGGTTATTAATGCCATACCTGTTTAAAGGATTGTGTCGAGTTCTGGAGTAGAATATAGTACAATGAGAAAGAAATGCAGTCCCATGCAGGATTGTGAAGTGTAGCGCATTGTAGTTAAAAAAATGCATGTTAAATATTTTACAATATATACAATAAAATTACATCTAAATACAACAAAATTAAATCTAAATCAAGAACTCTGACAGTCATCGACTTAATCGTTTCATGTTTATCACGATAAGTACTACATTACAGCCACCACCTGGTGGTCTTATTCAAAAGTACATTCTATTCAGGTTTAAACCAAAATCAAACATTTTTTTCTTACTTACGTCTTTTCGCGAAAACGAAAATAGTTGGCATGATTTAATAATCATCCCACGTATTACAAAGTTCTTCTAACGAACTATTTGCTGTCAAATCGAAATTATTTATAACAAATCTGCATTGCAAGTTGGATGAAAATTCCGCTCACAGTGGTTCTGTTCCGCCTTGGCGTAATGGTAATTACAAACGAAAAAGCAAGCAGACGGCGTTAATTAGAATAACTTAACAATGCCCTCCGATACAGACCGCTCCCACCTTCCCGACACGAGTCTGTCGCCTGCCGCGGAGCCATAATTTGCATCGCAAATATTCCCCGAGGGCCTTGTGGCAAAGGGACGCGGTATCGGCTGCTCACCGCCGGCGAAGAGAAAACCGCCGAATCCCCTTTAAGAAATGAATCATTACCGCCGACCGCCGACTTCAAATCCGAAGGATCCCTTTAGGAACACGTTCTCGCTAAAACCTCGCGCGCCCCTTACACTTCGGCGAGGGGGGTTGTGACGAGGGGATCGAGAAGTACTTTTCAAGACTCTGCTACAGTCTCTTTGCCATTAGTTGAAGCTGTGCTTGTAATTAATGACTATTGGCTTACAGCGAAAAAAAAGGCTATTGAAGAAAGCCACAAAAAATGTATTACCACCCATTCCACCCATTCCACGAATATCTTGAAGATCATTTAAACCATTAATAATAATACCCGCACATATAAATAATAAAGCTTAAAAATAACACATGAGTTAAATTGAAAAAATGAAAGATAAATGAAAAAAAGCGAAATCATAATAACCCAATCCAATAGTTCTTATTATAAGAATCAACGTTGATAAAGCAATAATCTTTTTCAAATCGAACTCAAAATTAGCGCCCAAACCAGACATACATATAGTTAAACAACCAATAAATAATATAAAATCACTTATTGAATATATTTCAATAACCAAACCCAAACGAAGAAGTAAATACACCCCTCCTGCAACCAAAGTTGATGAATGCAGCAAAGCAGAGCAGCCATGGCTGCCGGAAGTCAGGAAGAAAAAGGAATTTGAGCTCTTTTAGTCATAGCAGCCAAAATAACCAAAATAATTAAAGTTCTTCATTGGCAGTTCTTATTCTTTCTTGGCAGTTCACCCACTCTCGTTCATATCAACCGTTTCTCTATCCATGTTTGGGGAATAGTATATATGTAAGCGCCTTAATGTAGCTGCACAAACTTTGCGGTACTATCAACCTGATTTAACTCTTAACAGTCACCACAACTGATTTAAGTGTAAGCAGCCGGCCACAGTCGGCCATGTTAGGTTACAGATCATGGATCTGTTATTCTTCAACTGTTATTAATAACTGTCATTACAACTCGACTGTTGGCGATAACGGTCAGTGAAGAAAAGCTGTTAAGCCAGTTCATTCTTTTAATACACCACCAATCAGAGCAGCCAGTCGCAAGAAGTCTCCTTCAGACAGTGGCTGAATGCGACCTAGCTATTTAGTCAGTGTCGAAAATCTTGCCACCGTGGGGAGTGTAACCCTAGGATCTCCCGGTCAGAGGCCCTGCAGTGACATCAGTTGATGCCCTGAGCCACCTCTCCCAGTGACTTCGCTCGTAACCTAGCTGTGTAGGTAGTGTGGAAAATGCTGCCACCGTGGGGAGTGTAACCCTAGGACCTCCCGGTCAGAGGCACTGCAGTGACATCAGCTGATGCCCTGAGCCACCTCTCCCAGTAACTTCGCTCGTAACCTAGCAGTGTAGGTAGAGTGGAACATGCTGCCACCGTGGGAGTGTAACCCTTGGACCTCCCGGTCAGAGGCACTGCAGTGACATCAGTCGATGCCCTGAGCCACCCAAGTCAGATCATGAACGTATTTGAAGATTACTCTTTAAGGATTTACAGATTTCATTAGAGAAAAGCCTACCCGTTTTCAATGGTAAGTCAAATTACCAAAATGACGCCCAAAAAATTGCACTTTTGAAATTTTAGAAATTTTCAGGATTTCAACGAGACCTGCACCTCGCTCTTAAGAGTCGTGTATGCTACCCGAAGACAAAGCTTAATAAAAAAAATGAGCAGTTTTTGAGAAAACTTTGAAAAGGTATTGTACTTTCATGTAAAGTACGAGTACGTTGACAAATTCAAACATCTGTTTGAAATACTGAAAGCTTTGAGTTTGTTCAGATTGGTGGGAGAAGGTCGATTTTAAAGAAAATCGGCTGAATGGCTTAGGCGGTAGCGTGGATCACAGACAGATGTAGATAGATACACAGAAAGAGAAATAGATAGAGAAATAGATAAAGAGAGAAATAGATAGACCGAGAAATAGATAGATAGACCGAGAAATAGGTAGGAAGATAGAGATAGATAGATAGATAGGCAGACAAGCCGAGAGATAGATAAGACAGAGAGATATATACAGAGATAAAGAGATAGAGACAAAAACAGAGAGATAGACAGAGAAATAGAAGGACAGAGATAAACGGGTAGATAGAGATACACAGAGAGAGAGGCCTTTTGCCATCAATCGATTTTTCTGCATTGCCAGAACCCACAACACACGGGTTTTGTCTACACCACGAATTAGGGGAACTTTTTCCTATATGTAGCAACAGGATTCATTCACTTTTTCATTAGCAGGGCCCAGAAATTACAGTTTTTCTATCGAAATTACGTTTTCCGGTGCCCGTTTACGAAATATATTCGTAAGAGCGAGAACGTTGAAACGGCCCGCATAAAGCTTTATTGAGGGAAACACACCCACACGCGCGCGTTTCTCAACCTCGCTCCAAAATCAATTGCCGCGTTGAAATCGTTCCACCCCCGTCGTTCGGCTGGTATGCCTGAGGGGAATCCCCTTCTTGTCCGCACAACTGGGCGATAACGAACGGCGCGCCCCGCGCAAGACAAAGACGCAGCGGCGGGAACGAGCAGCACGCGATCTCGCGGCGGCCGCACGAACCATTGCACTCGGCTAATTATTCACGCGCCATTTCACGCGTGGGCGAGGGGGAGGGGGTCGAAAAGGGCGCGAGGCGGATATGGTGGCGGGGGGTGGGGGGGACAAAGCGGTGGAGGATGGTGGCTGCTTCGATAAGATGCGGACGGATAAGGCGGCCACCCGAAATTGAAAAGCAGAGCTACCAGGCGACGAAATGACGGAAAACAGAAAGTTACGTAACAAAAACGCGAATCACGTTTCGTACGTGTATTGTGTACAATATTTTTATCACAGCGTAAAAGTAATGCATTCGAATTCATTTGTAAAATTCTTATACAAAAGACTAGGGGTATTCTACTAGAAGTATAGGATAGTTTGAGGTCGTTATTTAACTACTAGGTGATGTAGCAACCACTACGATAGTTTTTCACTAAGGTACCTGTAGGGGGAACACAACATGTAAGGATAACACAAGCACACACACATCCATGCCCGATGCGGGATTCGGGATGCGGGATTCGATGCGGGATGACAGCCACCACCCGAGGAAAAACGCAGTCCACACACACGGGACAAAAGACCTTAGCATTTGCCCCGCCAGAAATCAACTAATCAATACAAAATCGGGGCGTGTACAACGGGCGTAAGACTTCCCGGTAAATGACGTTGCAGATACAAGGGTAAGGCTGCCCCTGAGCTCAGCCTGCCGGCCGCTCTCCAACTGCTCCGCCGCCTCCGCGCGCTCGAATTTTGCCTAAGTGGAGGCGCAGCTGCCGGGCGTTGGGAGTTGTAAAGTGGCAAAACTTTCCGCAGCCCCAACTTGTTTACGGGCGACGCCGCGAGTGTGTTTGGGGCCCTTAATGCACTACGCGCTCCCGCCCACCCCTACCCCGCTTCGCCTCGCCCCGCCCCGCGTCACCGCCCCCGCTCCTCCCCGCGTCACCGCCCCGCTCCGCCCCGCTCTGCCCCGCTCCGCCCGCTCCGCCCCGCTCCGCCCCGCTCCGCCCCGCTCCGCCTCGCTCCGCCCCGCTTCGCCCCGCCCCGCTCCGCTTCGCCCCGCCCCGCTCCGCTTCGCCCCGCCCCGCTCCGCCCCGCTCCGCCCCGCTCCGCCCCGCTCCGTCCCGCCCCGCCCCGCCCCGCTCCGCCCCGCGTCACCGCCCCGCTCCGCCCCGCGTCACCGACCCGCGTCACCGCCCCGCTCCGCCCCGCCCCGCTCCGCCCCGCCCCGCTCCGCCCCGCTCCGCCCCGCTCCGCCCCGCTCCGCCCCGCTCCGCCCCGCTCCGCCCCGCTCCGCCCCGCTCCGCCCCGCTCCGCCCCGCTCCGTCCCGCTCCTCCCCGCTCCGCCCCGCTCCGCCCCGCTCCGTCCCGCTCCGCCCCGCTCCGCCCCGCTCCGCCCCGCTCCGCCCCGCTCCGCCCCGCTCCGCCCCGCTCCACCCCGATCCATCCGTGCCCCTGCTCCCGCCCCATTCCCGCTTCGCCCGTCCCCTCCCCGCCCAGCTACCACGACGCCCATCCCCTCCCAGATCACTGGAACCTTGGCCCTCCCGCCAGCCCCGCGACCCGGACCGCCCAACCCCGCCCCTGGCCCTCCCCGCTCCGCCACCCCCTTCGGAAAGTCCGAGGGCTGAGAGTGGAAAGTGCGCGAATGGTGATTACAGGAAACGAGCATCTCGACGGAGAGAAGCAAGATGATTAAATTTAACGTACAGGTAAGGCCCAGACACTTCATTGACTATCACCTTTTGCACCGAATCTCCGAAACGTCATGTAATGTGTAGATTATAAAAACAAAAACTGGTCAATAAGGCGATTGTCAATAAAGTGATATCACCTTACCTGTATGTTAAATTTACTGAAGAAATTTAATGCCAATCTGTAATTTAACAAATATATCAAAAAGAGGATTAAAACGATGTCTGAGGTGGGTTAGCGTATGTACTAATGCTACTTCACCCATGGAGCGTACACATCTTTGGATTCTACTCTGAGAGCCAGAATTGCCTCTGTCTACCTCAGAAAGTCTGACCGGGAAGTCTTACTGTTCGAGTTGCGACGGTGGTTGTATTTTCGGTACTAAACAGCTAGGTCGATTTCCGTCGCTGTCTGGAGGAGAATTCTAACTCCCGGCTGTTCTGATCCATAGTTCTCCGAGTTTTCTCCGATCAATAAAGGGTGAATGATGGAACAGTACCCTAACAAACGGGTCATAAATACGCGAGCCATCTCACCATCCTCTTGCTTCTCCTATCCTCTCTACAGACTTTCATGAACTTCACTACCTCCTGCTATTCATTACATAATGTAATAAAATTAAGATAAAAAGAAACACAGTGATGACACGTCTGCAAAGGATGGGAGGGACGGGAACACTCATAGAAAATATGGAAAAATCAAAACTGATCAGATAAAGAAATGATTGGACAGCGTAAACGTGTGTACGAAAAGTAACACCAAAAATACGCATGAAGAGACAAATAAAAGAAGTCGATCCACCAGTGAAAATGGAAACAATACTCACAAGGATGATAAATACGGGAAGAATATGATTCAGATATAGTATTTCCGTTTGTCTCAAATATTGTGTGTCTCTCTCTTGCTACCCAATGTCATTCTGTTGCGGGAGAACAACTAGTGAGGCTAAAACAGCTCGTGCTTTGTCGCCCGTTCTTTCACGCAAAATAAAGCTAAAAGTACTAAAATTTTCAAAAAAGTTATACACGACCTATTTCAAAATCTATCTTTAAGGCCCACATTTCATTAAGAAAAATGTCTCATCTTTCATGTTTTAATTGTAGCAACACTCCGAAAATATCTTGAATTATTGCAATTTTCGAAGAGTTAGGGGTTGCGTCGAACATTCCCTTACACGTCCTTCACACTGTCCGACAAAATTTAATAAAAAACGATGGAACCATTTTTTTTAAATTGGTAAATATCCCAGGGGCTTCAGGAAAAGTACTCCCAAAAATTAAAACATAGATTTCAAATTCAAAGGATCTTGACATCATCCCGATTAATTGCGGAATATCAATTTTGGAGAAAATAGGTTGAACGATTTAGCCACTAGCGTTGTTTACAGACGGACGGATAGGTACTTTTTTTTGCCATCGTTCGATTTTTCGTTATCAAGGACCCATAAAACGTAGATTCTGGTTACACCACATGTTAAAGTTTCTTTTTCTAAATTTAGCATATCAAATTATCCACTTTTTCGTTACCAAGGACCTGTAATAAAAGTTTTTCTGCCGAAAATTTGCGCACAGCATTACATAACCTTCTCTGTACTTCGCAGCGAAAAAGTAACAATGAGGGAGAGACAACGGTGGATCCGATAATCAATTGCCACGTAATCGACGGAAATATTTATATATTTCAGAATTAATGATACGGTATTTAGCAATACACTACAATCACTTTCCGCGTGTTTGCTTTAAAATACTTTCAGTTTCGGAAGTATGGCAACGACAAAAAATATTTACATTTTCTATACTTGCCGATCTGGCGCCGATGGCATTTTTTAGAACCATTCACTATGTTCTTCAGATGCAAAAGTGCTCTCTACATCGGCAGATACTTAAATAAGATGTCAACGTTAAAATGGGCAGGTCTGGCTGACAGAGAACTGTAGCTGCAGTTTTCAGGAGGCGTTTATTCATTAAGATGGAATCGTATTTATTGATTTTGTGAGTTAGGGCGGTATTACATCAGACTCCTCATATGTGTAGCATCTTTTGTTAAATAAAATTACAATAATTTCATGGTAAATTTAAAAGCTGATGTTTTAATGTTTTTTTTCTGCTTTTAAAGTAATTAATGATAATAAATCACTTAACGATTTTGGTTTATAATAAATACTTCTCATACAATTAAAAAATCAGATTGAAATCAAATAAATTGTATTTAAATAAAAATCAGAATATGTTTTGTTTTTTTAAATCATGATCTTTTCCAGCTCTACTTCTAATAATAAATATCGCAAATGAAGGAGCCGATACTCCTTGCCTAAACAAATATAGAGGGAAAATGCCTCGTAGAGCATCGTCAACCCGCTTCTAATGGTATGCCAAAAATAAGTGGATAAGGCGATCAAGTAATGCAACGAAAGAGAAGAACATGAATGCCAGGAAGGAAAGGGAAAATGAGGCTTTGTGCGAAGAAGGCGACTGCGAGAGGAGGATGTGGAGATTCGTCCAACTTCTCCGGGGCTGCTTTGGTATTAATTACGTTCCATGATGAATATTACATGAGCGGCAACGCAACCACGAGCCACAAGTTTTAGACTTAGAAAGGAAATTTGGTAACACCTACAATTTAATCAAGCAACTCCGTAAAATTTTGTTTCGTTTGGACTCAAGTGCTTTGCTACGCCCTAACGCGCCGTTTACACGAAGACAGCTAGACGGACGGCGGCCGGCATCGTCTAAACACGTCGCAGCTGTTCTGGAGACAGCGGGCTGTCCGTCTCACCTGTGAAGTGCGTTTGAAGATTTGGGACTGTACAGTAAACAGATGGCGACGACAATAGAGCGGGCAGTAAATACATGGTGAGGACGATTCAACCGTCCGGCGATTCAACCGTCCGGCGACTCAACCGTCCGGCGACTCAACCGTCCGGCGACTCAACCGTCCGGCGACTCAACCGTCCGGCGACTCAACCGTCCGGCGACTCAACCGTCCGGCGACGCAACCGTCCGGCGACGCAACCGTCCGGCGACTCAACCGTCCGGCGACGCAACCGTCCGGCGACGCAACCGTCCGGCGACGCAACCGTCCGGCGACTCAACCGTCCGACGACTCAACCGTCCGACGACTCAACCGTCCGACGACTCAACCGTCCGGCGACTCAACCGTCCGGCGACTCAACCGTCCGACGACTCAACCGTCCGACTACTCAACCGTCCGGCGACTCAACCGTCCGGCGACTCAACCGTCCGGCGGTTTAATAGTTCAAATTACGCATTAGTGGAAGTTCCAAACGCTCTTGGGTTTTTAAGTAGCATCCGAATGGGGAAACGCACTGGGGGCGAGAGCGTCGTGCCAATGCCTTGGGCTCCCCGAACCACTCGAGGGAAGGCGCGCGTGAGAAGCGGGGGCTGCAGGTAATGAGTCCGCCCCCTCCCCCTCCCTCTGCCTCTCTCTTTCTGCGCGCGGGGCTCCAACTTGCTCCTCCCGTAAAACACGGCCCCTCTCGCCGCCGACGCCAAGAGCACCGCGGCGGAGGGTAAGGGCACGCACAGGGGGTGGAGGAGAAGGAGGGAGGAGAGGGGAACACGGAGGAAGAACGAAGGCGAAGGGAGACGACAGGGTTAGGAGGGTGAAGGAGGGACCGCCAGAGGCGGTCACGGCATGAACGGATGACACTGCAGTGCTTAAAACAGGGAGGTCCTAGGGTTACACTCTCCACGGTGGCAGGATTTTCAACACTACCTACACAGCTAGGTTACGAGCGAAGTTACTGGGAGAGGTGGCTCAGGGCATCAGCTGATGTCACTGCAGTGCCTCTGACCGGGAGGTCCTAGAGTTACACTCCCCACGGTGGCAGCATTTTCCACACTACCTACACAGCTAGGTTACGAGCGAAGTGACTGGGAGAGGTGGCTCAGGGCATCAACTGATGTCACTGCGGTGCCTCTGACCGGTAGGTCCTAGGGTTGCACTCCCCACGGTGGCAGCATTTTCCACACTACCTACACAGCTAGGTTACGAGCGAAGTCATTGGGAGAGGTGGCTCAGGGCATCAACTGATGTCACTGCAGTGCCTCTGACCGGGAGGTCCTAGGGTTACACTCCCCACGGTGGCAGGATATTCCACACTACCTACACAGCTAGGTTACGAGCGAAGTTACTGGGAGAGGTGGCTCAGGGCATCAACTGATGTCACTGCAGTGCCTCTGACCGGGAGGTCCTAGGGTTACACTCCCCACGGTGGCAGCATTTTCCACACTACCTACACAGCTAGGTTACGAGCGAAGTGACTGGGAGAGGTGGCTCAGGGCATCAACTGATGTCACTGCGGTGCCTCTGACCGGTAGGTCCTAGGGTTGCACTCCCCACGGTGGCAGCATTTTCCACACTACCTACACAGCTAGGTTACGAGCGAAGTGACTGGGAGAGGTGGCTCAGGGCATCAACTGATGTCACTGCGGTGCCTCTGACCGGTAGGTCCTAGGGTTGCACTCCCCACGGTGGCAGCATTTTCCACACTACCTACACAGCTAGGTTACGAGCGAAGTCATTGGGAGAGGTGGCTCAGGGCATCAACTGATGTCACTGCAGTGCCTCTGACCGGGAGGTCCCAGGGTTACACTACCCACGGTGGCAGCATTTTACACACTACCTACACAGCTAGGTTACGAGCGAAGGTACTGGAGAGGTGGCTCAGGGCATCAGCTGGTGTCACTGCAGTGCCTCTGACCGGGAGGTCCTAGGGTTACACTCCCCTCGGTGGCAGGATTTTCAACACTACCTACACAGCTGGGTGGAATTTAGCCGCTCTCGGGAGGAGAATTCGAGCTGCCGACTGCCCTTAGCGGTAGTTTTCCGTAGTTTCTGCGATCAACGCCAGGTGAATGCCGGAGCAGTAGCCTAACACATAGGCCACGCGCGATCTTTTCCTCCTCCTTGTCTTATCGTCACCCCTTATGCTAACATGCACTACACTACCACACATGCCGGGAGACCGGTCGGGAGCTTAGAGCTAGTATCGGGTGGGGCGGTGCCCCTCTGGTGGGAGATACCTCATTAGGGAAACCCCACTATCCGACGCTAGGTCGGCGCCAGATCTCGCCATACAGGTGCTGCTGCCACCACCACATCCCGAGGAAAACACACACTACACTTACGGGACTAATTAACCTTAGCAGTTAACTCGCCTAGAATCATTTATTAATCCATCAGTGTACGAAAGGGGATAACTAACAAGGAGAGAGATGGTGGAAGTTAGAGAATGGAGGACAAGGCAGGAGAGGCGATCACAGACGAAAAGAGGGGGCGAGGAGACGGAAAGAGAAATCGTTAAACGGGAAGGTATAGGAAGGAGGGACGATGAGGAAGAGTAAAAAGTTCCCTTCTCAAATTCACTGGAGGACAAGAAAATGTGTGTGTGTGTGTGTGAGTGTGAGTGTGTGCGTGCGTGTGTGTGTGAGTGGAGGGGGTGACAAAAGAAGTGGGGAGAGGGGAGCAGCGGATAGCGTGAGGTTGAAGACAAGACAAGAGAGAGTGAACATGAGAAGGTGGCAGAAGGAAGGAGAACAGAGGAAGAGCGAACGTCAAGTGAAATGACTGCGGAGGGGAGGGGTCGTGGGAGGGGGAGAGACGAGGGAGGGGAAAGGCCGAGAGCCAGCGCTCCGCAAGATTTCGAGTGCCAGCTCGTGACTGAATCGAGGCAGACGGTTTTTTCGATATGTGTGCAGGAAGTTTATAATTGAAGTGGCTCGCAACACAGTGTGAATAAAGTTACACGGGACTTGTCAAGAAAAATCTGGCACTTACCCGACGGACCTGAATTAATAAAGTGTTCATGGATGCGGAGTGGAAATTTGTAATTGAAGAGCTCTCGGCATAAAAAAGGGACTAAAATTGCTTGCCCCCATCTGCATGCACGAATATCATTCACGGTGAATTATTTCTAAAACGTAAACATTACGTTAACATCCATTTTTAGAAGACGCTATTGAATCAATCACAGCAACCAAGGTGTTGCTGGAAAGCTGGAATGCCTCGATGACTGCACGTGTAACTTGAATATTTGTATATGCATGAAATATTCACATCAAGCGCAAGTTGGCAGAGACGTAAATAACCTCTTCCAGGGGAACAATGGAAGCAAAGTGCAAGTGTAACTTTCGTGCGCAGTGTTAGATTGTGCAGTTCAGTGCAGTTTGACGTCGCATTTGCGTTTTTCAACGTGCGTTGCCACTACACTTCTGAATGGGTGTGTAATTTCCCGGATGATAGCAACGGTGATCCGAGTGAACACAGCAGGGGCGGGTCAGGCGAGGTAGCACAGGGCGAGGAGTAGGGGGGATTTGGACCTTTCGCCTTCAGGCAGGACACATCAGGGCTAGGAATACACTAAAGCCAGAATTCGCTCATGTTCCTCTCTGAGTAGATGAATGTCATAAAAAATACATGAGAAAGTAAAACTGAATCCGGCTTTAAACTTTCCCAGTGCAATTTAAACACACGGATATCCACTAGTATGTTTAAAAGATACATGAATTCATATTCTGTTTTATTGACCCTTCACAATTGTTTTCATAAATCATATTTTTGAATAACCAGTTCAACATTAACGATTCTCCATTTGAACAACTGTTATCTTCATCGACAGACACTAAAATAAAATTGCTACGTGTTTATGGGCAGCTCTAAGAGATTACCCGAGTTAACATGAAGCGATTACGTACAGCGACGATTTCCAATTGTTTCCTAAAAACGAAACTATCACTTAGGGCCAAGCTTAGAAACAGCCCCCACGCGTAAAGCCATCACAGAATTTGCTCACGCGTTCTCTTGCAGCGCGACCTGCCCACAAACACATTGCAATTATATTTCACCATCTTTCGATGAAGAAAATGATTCTAGATCCAATTCATTACTGACGTTTCCGGGTGCGGCAACTGGGAAGGTCTTTAGTACGTAAGTGTAGTGCATGTCTTTTACTGCGGCAGGTGGCGGTTGCCTTGTCCCGCTGGATGGTGGGACACGGCGCCTTGCAAGATTTTCCCCAACAGGTGTCTCCCACCAGCGGGGCACCGCCCCAGCTTGGGCAAGCTATGACGCCGTGTAAGCTCCCGTCCGGTCTCCCGGCATGTGTGTGTGTGGTAGTGCAGTGCATGTTAATATAAGTGTGTGTTTAATGGGCGAGGATTAACCGAGGAAGAGGAAGGAAAGATCGCGAGCGGTCCGTGACCCGTTTGTGAGGGTACTGCTCCGGCATTCGCCTGGTGTTGATCTTAACCATCACAGCCGGGAAGAGCTCTACGCTCCCCACCGGTCTCCCGCCATGTGTGGAGTGTGGTGCATGCTAGTGTAAGGGGAGAGGATACGGCAAGGAAGAGGAAGGAAAGATCGCGCGCGGTCCGTGGCCCGTTTGTTAGGGTACTGCTCCGGCATTCGCCTGGTGTTGATCTTAACCATCACAGCCGGGAAGAGCTCTAAGCTCCCCACCGGTCTCCCGCCATGTGTGGAGTGTGGTGCATGCTAGTGTAAGGGGTGAGGGTAGGACAAGGAAGAGGAAGGAAAGATCGCGAGCGGTCCGTGGCCCGTTTGTTAGGGTACTGCTCCGGCATTCGCCTGGTGTTGATTGGAAAAAACAAGGGAAACTACCGATCTGAGCAACCGCCTGCTAGAATTTTCTTCCAGACAGCGGCTGATTTCGACCTAGCTATGTGGCTATTGTCGAAAATCCTGCCGCCGTCGGGACTGGATGTGGATTCAAAGAAACGTAATGATTCATTTCTAGCAAAGTTGAGCTAGTTCTTCAAACTTCAGTTGTGGTCTGTCTTCAAGGAAAGTATCGAAAGGACAGAAAGTACTCGCAATGCACATGTTGTTGTCGTAACTCGCAAACTGAATATATTTGATCAGAAACTTTCAAGAAATGACAATAATATATCACTATTTATACGTAATATTATTTCGTAATACACGTAATTTTTATAGGATTATATAGCAATTTTTATTTCTTTCGGGGTTTTCTATTGATGTTTACCGGGACCAAGGGAACGGAAATCTTAAATTTTCTTAGTACGCGTTCATTTCAAGGAAACCTTCACTTCGTTTAGTCTCGGGAACCTAACTCTGGCTGCACCTCAACCTGATTTTCTCGCGTCCTCAACCTATCTCCCTCCCACTCTCTCTCTCTGCAACTAATTCCATTTCTCCACTTCACGTCACGCTCGCAAAGTGCTGCAAATATTAATCGAATTGAACGCCCTCTGATAGTAATACTTTTAGCTCCATATTAAGACCTCGAGAGTCGCGCCAGCAAGAAGGGGAAAATCATTTGCAATTAGCTTCTTGTGCGCTCACTTACGTCTGCTTCTGAAGGTAAATTATGAGATCGTAATTGAATGTAATTATGATATGATGGAGAAAATTCACTAAAGGCAACACAGAGTTAACTCTAAAGGCAACACAGAGTTAACTCTAGAAGTGACAAGGGTGGGTAATTTTTGCCCACCGTTTTTTTATTGTAGTCGTTCTTTGTAAAATATAAATACATTCTAACATTTTAGCTATTAGTTATTAACATGTTCAAGTACGCCTTCAGCTGTATTCTTCCTACAGGGTGGTATATATAGGTTTCAAATGTAATTCTTGGCTGGTGGCTGGACTTTTCTTGGTATCTTGTATCACCGTACCAATAAAACAACCGAGGTAATACTTTTCTTTTACTTTATCGCGACGGAGTAGATTAAATTATGTAATGCAGCGTAAAAAAGCGAATTTTCAGCAAGAAATCTCTTATTACAGGGCTCTGGTAAAAAACAGCGGATAAATCCAGATGATAGATTTAGAAAAATTGTCCTCTTCCATATTTTGTGGGATCTTGACACCGAAAAATCGAATGACGACAAAGCGTCTGTCCGTATGTCCTGAGGACAACGCTAGCAGTTAACCGTTCAGCTGATTTTCTTCAAAATTGCTGTTCCTCAATAGACATTTTTCAAATGTTCAAAAAATCCATTGATCCATCGTTTCTGCTTAAATTCTGCTGTTGGGTAGTGTAAAGAACGTTTAAGAGAATGCTCGAAGTTGCATCTTCGTTTAAAACTTTGAATTTTCGAAAATGGTAGAAATTCAAACATTTTTCGCAGTCTTTCTACAACTAAAATATTGAAGATTTTATACCTTAATGAGATCTGTTTTTTTCGAAAATTTGAGTACTAGTATTTTTGCACCACTAGTTTCTCGTTATTATTAAAATGATAAAGTATTACATCTACTAAAGTCACTACTGCTGTATTACTCAACCTTTGGGGAGGGATAAATAGGCTTGGAATGTAATTCTTGACTGGCGGGAGGATTTTGCCCCCTTTTGGTATTTTGTGTCGTAACACTAAACCAATTGAGGTAATTAATCGTAACGTTTCTTTTTTTTAAATCCCCAAAGCCCCTCAGGACCCGAGTACGATACATTGAGAGCATATTGAATAATATTCACAATGTTTAGGAAATTTTTAGTGCATGGACACGGTATGTATATTCAATACATAATTATTTTGTAGCTTAAATGGGTGAAGACACATCAGGTACATGCACTCGCGTCCGTGAGTGTGTGTGAGCGAGAGAGACAGAGAGCGAGCGAGCGAGAGAGAGAGCGAAAGCGAAAGCGCGAGAGTGAGAGCGAGCGAGAGAGCGATCGAGAGCAAGAGAGCGAGCGAGAGCAAGAGAGCGAGCGAGAGCAAGAGAGCGATCGAGAGCAAGAGAGCGATCGAGAGCAAGAGAGCGAGCGAGAGCAAGAGAGCGAGCGAGAGCAAGAGAGCGAGCGAGAACAAGAGAGCGAGCGAGAGCAAGAGAGCGAGCGAGCGAGAGCGAGAGAGTGTGAGAGAGAGCGAGAGAGAGCGAGAGAGCGAGAGAGAGCGAGAGCGCGAGAGAGAGAGAGAGAGCGAGAGAGAGAGCGAGAGAGAGCGAGAGCGAGAGCGCGAGAGCGAGAGAGCGAGAGAGAGAGAGCGAGAGAGAGAGAGCGAGCGAGAGAGAGAGCGAGCGAGCGAGCGAGAGAGCGAGCGAGCGAGAGAGAGAGCGAGGGAGCGAGCGAGAGAAAGTGAGTTGCGTTCAGGGAACGAGGATGTTAATTTTGATGTGACGGCGTGCACATTGGGCGAACGTGTTCCTCGGTGAGAATTCGAATGCTTAATTTTACGTCACGTAATGCGATTGTGGTTTTCTGAGTGAAATACATTTTTCGGTATAAAAATATATTTTAATATTCAAAGGACGGGATTATATGAAGAGCCCCTCATTTGGAAAACGATCAGTTCTCGTGAAAAAAAAAAAAAACACAGGCAAATCTTACTTCTTTTTATAGGAAATAAACTTTCAAAGGGACCACTCCGATTTCAAACCTCCATCAAAACACACGATTCATTTCGGAAGAGGGGGCGCGGTTTTTGCGATCCTCTGAAGCTCCCGGAGATAATGAAAGGTCGTTTGTTTTCACAAAGCGCAGCGGGGAAATAATGATGACAAATCGAAGGGAGGTAAATCCCGCGCTGTGATTCTAAATCGACAGATCGAGCAGAGTTCGCAGGCGGAATCTCCGCTCTCCGCTGACGTCACAGAGGAGGGAGTCGCCAGCTCTAAATGCCGACGCAAAAACATCGACTTCTTTTACTTGCCAAGGAAGAGAGGGTTTGAATTAAACCAGAGGAGACTGTCATCAAGAGCAGTCCAATAAGTTTAATATCGCAGCTTTTGTGCTTGTCAAAACCGTCAAAATAGACAACTGTGATTTATTACTTTCTTTTATTTAAAAAGCGACGTTCGTCTTGTGATTTCAAAATGCAAGACGGGGATTGGGATCTTTTAGCGAATTAATTACGAAGGGATAAGGCGGAGTGTATTTGTTAGAATGTAAAATTAATATCGGCGTTTTATATCCGCACTATTAGAGTTTCTTGTTGACAGGCACAAATCGCTATTACAATATTACGCAGATACAAAGGATACCGATTAATTATGTGATAGTTACATTTATCTTGCTGCCCATATAATTTCCACTCTCATAAGTAGCATTTAAATGGCGTACACTGTCCTGGCACTTTATACTCTCTCGTCTTAATCTTTTTAGTTTTTCTTTTTATACAATCTTTAGGGAGAAAAGTATTGGAATCACCTCAACCAACACATTTTGTGTTTACAGTTCTTTTGAGACGTAAATCTGCAGACACGACAGGATTCGCGACAGCTGCTGCTTCAAAGATGGTCAACCTTGGTCCAGGTGGGGAGAAGACACAGAAGTTTGTAAAGTGTATATGTACATACGTATTATTTATGTATGAATGTATGTATAAATGTGCGAAGGTATTAAGAATAACTCATATTATAAACTTTTGTGCCGAAATTTGATAAATACTTCTGGAGTAAGATTTATTCATGCCAATAGCGAGGTAATTAATGTATTTTAATCTTTGGGGATACTTCGCATGACCTCCCTGATACATTCTCAAAATTACTGTAAAATGGCTGACTTCTTTTCTTCAAATTTTGTCTTGAGAAGTGTCTGTGCTGCATTTCAGAACACCTTTTACGTAGTTCTGTTCAGCAGCATTTTCGCTGGTGTGTTTCTTTAAGTCTCCTGTCTTTGCAGCCTCCGCGAGGTGATAAGAGCGACTTTTGTTTCCGGGAACGAATGATTTTTGCTACGCCGCTTTCCCGCAGTGCTGCACCCTGCTGCTCAAATCGCCAACTATTCCGCGCGTAATCCAATCAGCGCCGGCGACGGCGGCCGCCTAATTGAGTTGCAGCGCCTGCCGCACGCGAAAGGAGGCGCCCCCGTCGACTCCCACCCCCACCCCCGTCCCGCTCGCTCTCTCTCTCTCTGTCCCACCCACACGGGAGAGGTGGCTCAGGGCATCAACTGTTGTCGCTGCATTTCCTCCGACCGGGAGGTCCTCGGACTCTTCTCCCGACGGGGGCAGAATTTTCGGCAGTAGCTGCAGAGTGAGGTCTAATTCAGCCGCTGTCTGGAGGAGAATTCTCGCAGCCAGCTGCTCTGATAGGTAATTTTCCAAAGGGGTCACGGACCGCGCGCGATCCTTCCTTCCTCTTCCTTGTCCTATCCTCGCCCCTTACACACACTTACACCAACAAGCACTACACTACACACTCTACCTTACGCTACCATGCACTACTCTAACTTGTACTCCAGGCCAGTCGGGAACAAAGAGCTTGTTGAGGGAAAACCCCGCTAACCGACGGTAGGTCGGCGCCGGATGTCGCCATCTAGCAGTGGAAGATCACCGCCACCTCCGAGCAAAAAACACGAACACAACACGTCCGGGAGTAATGACCTTAGCAGTTGCCGCGCCCGGACACACTAGTAACGAATCAATCAATCCAACACCACCACCGCAACCACCTCCGCCACAATCACGATCACCACCCCCGAGGTGGTCCCTGGCCCTGAGCTACGACTGTGCGTGTGGGGGGGAGAGAGAGAAGAGAGAGAAGAGAAAGGAGAGACACGGAGAGAGACAAGGAGAGAGACACGGAGAGAGAGACGGAGAGAGAAGACGGAGAGAGAAGACGGAGACAGACGGAGAGAGAGACGGAGACAGAGACGGAGACAGAGACGGAGACAGAGACGGAGACAGAGACGGAGACAGAGACGGAGACAGAGACGGAGACAGAGACGGAGACAGAGACGGAGACAGAGACGGAGACAGAGACGGAGACAGAGACGGAGACAGAGACGGAGACAGAGACGGAGACAGAGACGGAGACAGAGACGGAGACAGAGACGGAGACAGAGACGGAGACAGAGACAGAGACGGAGACAGAGACGGAGACAGAGACGGAGACAGAGACGGAGACAGAGACGGAGACAGAGACGGAGACAGAGACGGAGACAGAGACGGAGACAGAGACGGAGACAGAGACGGAGACAGAGACGGAGACGGAGACAGAGACGGAGACAGAGACGGAGACAGAGACGGAGACAGAGACGGAGACAGAGACGGAGACAGAGACGGAGACAGAGACGGAGACAGAGACAGAGACAGAGACGGAGACAGAGACGGAGACAGAGACGGAGACAGAGACGGAGACAGAGACGGAGACAGAGACGGAGACAGAGACGGAGACAGAGACGGAGACAGAGACGGAGACAGAGACGGAGACAGAGACGGAGACAGAGACGGAGACAGAGACGGAGACAGAGACGGAGACAGAGACGGAGACAGAGACAGAGACGGAGACAGAGACGGAGACAGAGACGGAGACAGAGACAGAGACAGAGACGGAGACAGAGACGGAGACAGAGACGGAGACAGAGACGGAGACAGAGACGGAGACAGAGACGGAGACAGAGACGGAGACAGAGACGGAGACAGAGACGGAGACAGAGACGGAGACAGAGACGGAGACAGAGACGGAGACAGAGACGGAGACAGAGACGGAGACAGAGACGGAGACAGAGACGGAGACAGAGACGGAGACAGAGACGGAGACAGAGACGGAGACAGAGACGGAGACAGAGACAGAGACGGAGACAGAGACGGAGACAGAGACGGAGACAGAGACGGAGACAGAGACGGAGACAGAGACGGAGACAGAGACGGAGACAGAGACGGAGACAGAGACGGAGACAGAGACGGAGACAGAGACGGAGACAGAGACGGAGACAGAGACGGAGACAGAGACGGAGACAGAGACGGAGACAGAGACGGAGACAGAGACGGAGACAGAGACGGAGACAGAGACAGAGACGGAGACAGAGACAGAGACGGAGACAGAGACGGAGACAGAGACGGAGACAGAGACAGAGACAGAGACGGAGACAGAGACGGAGACAGAGACAGAGACGGAGACAGAGACGGAGACAGAGACGGAGACAGAGACGGAGACAGAGACGGAGACAGAGACGGAGACAGAGACGGAGACAGAGACAGAGACGGAGACAGAGACGGAGACAGAGACGGAGACAGAGACGGAGACAGAGACGGAGACAGAGACAGAGAGAGACGGAGAGAGAGAAAGACAGACAGACGGAGAGGGACAGAGAGAGACGGGGGGTGTGAGTCGACGGGAGCGCCTCCACGCGCGCGCGGCAGGCGCTGCAACTGCATTAGGCGGCGTGGCCGTCGCCGGCGCTGGGGGCACCAGTCCGTGTGCACTGCATGGGCTCCGCGCTCCGCCTTGCCCATGTTCCCGCCTCGGCCTGGCGCGGGGGCGGGGCAGTTGACTCGGGCGGCTGCGGGCTGCATCGCGAGCGGGAGCTCTAATAAAACAAAGCGACCGCCCTCCCCTCCCCATCCCCCCCCACACACAACACGGAGATGTGGATCATTATTTGACTCGGTTGTTCACGGGGCGTGGGTGCAACCGCGCATCCAAACTCCGTTTCCGGCTGGACGATGACTCCTCACGCCCAACCTGTGTCGCATTGAAAATCTGGACCACGTGTTCTTTCATTGCCCACGCTTCGTCGAGGAGAGGAAAGAAGTCCACACAAAAGACTTCTCATGCAGGAATTGACTTCTGAAACCATCGTTACTGATGGTTTATGATGTCCCAAGAGAATTAGAGTGCGGCAGACACCTACGCCGGCATAGTTTTAACGAAGCTTCGGGTAGAACGACTGCGAATGACTATCCCATGACATCATTTGGCATAGAGCGATTTGCCCACCTGCCCTTCCCGCGATGCAATGCTTGGCGGCGGTTCCGCGGGCAGGGAATCGGAGGAATGGGAGGGGCACAGGCTAGCTCTGCATCCTGGAAGATTTTTCCCCGGCCTCCTTAACACACACACACACACACGCGAGCGGACAAGATGGTCAGCACCAGAGGATACGGCGCCTTCGAACACTTCCTATTCCTCAGAGTCTAGGTACTTACAAGGTCAAACTAGTGGGGCTGAAACAGCACGAACTTTTTCACACGTATTTTCAAATAAAATTACGCGAAAAGTACCCAAATTTTCGAAAACGTGCACATGACCTTATTTCAAAATCTATCTTCAAGAAACTGATTTCATTAAGGGTAAAATCTCTCTTTAATATTTAGATGTAGGAAACCTTGCAATTACAAAAAAATCAGAGATTACAACGAACGTGAGACCCGCACCATTGTTGAACGTCCTTCACACGATTAAACAACAAAATTTGGTGGTCGCCCGTCGCCTGCCTCCCCACCGGTGTTCAAGTTCCTGTGCCCTGTGTTCAAGTTCCTGTGCCCTGTGTTCAAGTTCCTGTGCCCTGTGTTCAAGTTCCTGTGCCCTGTGTTCAAGTTCCTGTGCCCTGTGTTCAAGTTCCTGTGCCCTGTGTTCAAGTTCCTGTGCCCTGTGTTCAAGTTCCTGTGCCCTGTGTTCAAGTTCCTGTGCCCTGTGTTCAAGTTCCTGTGCCCTGTGTTCAAGTTCCTGTGCCCTGTGTTCAAGTTCCCGTGCCCTGTGTTCAAGTTCCTGTGCCCTGTGTTCAAGTTCCTGTGCCCTGTGTTCAAGTTCCTGTGCCCTGTGTTCAAGTTCCTGTGCCCTGTGTTCAAGTTCCTGTGCCCTGTGTTCAAGTTCCCGTGCCCTGTGTTCAAGTTCCTGTGCCCTGTGTTCAAGTTCCTGTGCCCTGTGTTCAAGTTCCTGTGCCCTGTGTTCAAGTTCCTGTGCCCTGTGTTCAAGTTCCTGTGCCCTGTGTTCAAGTTCCTGTGCCCTGTGTTCAAGTTCCTGTGCCCTGTGTTCAAGTTCCTGTGCCCTGTGTTCAAGTTCCTGTGCCCTGTGTTCAAGTTCCTGTGCCCTGTGTTCAAGTTCCTGTGCCTTGTGTTCAAGTTCCTGTGCCCTGTGTTCAAGTTCCTGTGCCCTGTGTTCAAGTTCCATTCTGAACGAGCCTGCCAACCGCACGCAGAAACTGCTGCCCTTCCCGCCCGCACGATCCTGCCGACACGAAACGAAGTCCAACCCAAGAAGCGGCGCATTCACCCCCCCCCCCCCCCGCGCAGCGTGTATCGCGGCCCCCCGCCCACGCCGCGCGCCGTGTTTATGGCGGCCTTGGGCGTTGTAATGTGCATGTCGCATGACAGCCTCCGCGCTCGGCGAGGGTCGGCGCGGGGGAGGGGAGGCAGGAAAGAGGAATGAGGAAGAGGGGGAGGAAAGAGGAAGATGTTTCTCCGAAGGATTTCGCAGGTGTGCGCGGGCGCTTGGGGGTGCGAAGGAGGGTGGCGGAGATGGCGAGGGCGGTGAAAGAGGAGAAATCGGAGGATGGAAGACACGATGGTTCTTAGTTGGTTGATTAGTGACAAGTCAATTGATAAGGACATTAGTTCCTTAAATGTGTAGCGATGTTTATTTCTTCGGTAAGTGGCGCTGATTTCTTCCCGCTAGAAGATGAGATTAATTGCTAGTGATTCTGGTCAACCACTAGAATCATTAGTTCCCTAAGTGCGGTGCATGATTTTGGTCGGGAGGTGGCGGCGGGTTCCCCCGCTGGATGGCAAGATCCGGCGCCGACCTACCGTCAGCAAGCGGGGTTTCCCCAACCAGGTATCTCCCACCAGCGTAGCACTCCCCCAGCCTGGAAAAGCTGCGAACTTCAGGCCAGTCTCCCGACATGTGTGGTAGTGTAGTAAGTGTAAGTGTGTGTAAGTAAGGGTTGAGGATAGGGGAAGGAAGAGGAAGGAAAGATCGCGCGCGGCCCATGGCCCGTTTGTTAAGGTACTGTTCCGGCATTCCCTTGGTGTTGACGGGAAAACCACTGAAAACTGCCGTTCAGGGCAGCAGATCACTTGAATTCTCTTCCAGACAGTGGCTGAATTCGATTTAGCTGTCTAGGTAATGTTAAATGTATGTAAATGTTAAATATATTTCGGGTGAAAAACGTACGCATACATATTTTAAAGAAAAATAACCGCTGGCGTATATAATGTGTGTCTAACACTCTACGTAAAGCTAACTTTTTTTAATTTCTGTTACACTCACCGAAAAACAAAGATAATGAAAAGAGCGCAATATTGCAGAGCCAGATTTCAAATTCGTGTCCACACAACGTCATCCACCCAATAGCGGCTTTAGCCCCTTTCAAATTATCCTATGTCCTAATCTGTCCGACCACGGGATTGTGGGGGGTTGAGGAAGAGGTTCCGTAGGAAGTGAGGGGTCGGGCGAACAGGCACAGGCAGTGCAGGTGCTAGGCATGGGCAGAAGGGGCGGTCGCACGGGGCCCAAGTCAAGGGGCCTGATAATTGGGAAAAAATACTTCATTATTCAAAAAGAACTTACAACTCGAGAAAATCTTCATCGTGATTTTATACGTCGCGCTACAATAATATATTTCATAAAATTTTCAATTAAATATTTACCTCCAATAGTTATAGTCATTACTTATAAGGAAGGACTAAATGAAATGAATCAAATGCCGCGAACATTAAAATAGGTTCTATTGAAGTTCATATTAATATTTCGTGTATTTAATAATGAGTGATTAAATTAAACTCTAAACACAACATCGTTTTCAGTATTGTAAGCTCACCGTGAAAATTGTATTATTTGATGCTTTTACTTAAAACTGTAATTTAAAATATATTTCCCAAAACTTTTTTAGCTTACACGTAACTTTTGTTATTTGCTGAAATAAAATAACTCTTGCAATTTCTTGAAATAAATCCATTTCTTGAAATAAATACATTTTTATTTTTTCGGGGGGGGGGGGGCACGCAACTTTTAAGCATTGCCCGGGCCCACAATTGCCTAGCTCCGGCACCGCGCACAGGAGCACGGCAAAGGTAAAGCGGTGGTGTTGCGGTATAAAAGCTCGGATGGAATTCTAGACAGATTTATAGGAAATATTCTGCAAAGTTCACTTGTTTCTTAGAGAGTGAAACAACTGCCAGCCAAGATGCGTCGTAAATCACAAACAAATTACGTAAGAATGTTCAGAGCGTATATTTACCACGCCCATCTTTGCCAGTAAACCCATCAATTATTATACCTATCTTTAACAAGAAAAAATTTAACATTCCAGTCATTATTTGGGTAATTTATTCCATCGAATCTTAAATAGCTTAGTGATAATTTATTGTCCATCTCTTAGCGAATATTTATAACTATTTTTACATTTAATCAATATTGTGAACTTTCAGCGTATTAAGAAGCGAAATTGCAATAATATGCATGTCATCCTTCGTTGTTCAGATTGAAGATACATACGTTTAGTGACCTTTTTAATTGAACTGTTTTTAAATCAATACAGGAGAGATTTTATCATTCAAATTAAGGGCTTTGATGCCTGAATATTTTTCACACAAGGAGATCGGCCTGAAGCAACCAAACTATGTAGATGAATATAAATATGCACTTTTCACGCGAATCTTTCACGCGATCCTTCCTTCCTCCACAGGAGGGTTCCACAAGAGGGGGTTTGAGAAATCAAAGGGAAAGGGTATTGAGAAATTGGAGAGTAAGAGGGTATTCAAGTGTAAGGGAAATTCAAGTGTAATAGAAACGTAAGGGCTATGGAATTTGAAGTGTAATTTAAAGTGAGATTCAATGAGTTTGGTATTGAAATGAAACGGAAATTGAAACTAATTCAAGAGAAAGAGGCATTCAAGTGTAACGGTCTGGTTAGTACAACATGTATTGAAGAAAAACTGAAATTCATGAGTAACGAGGATTCAAGCACAAGGGAGATTCAATTGTTACGGAAATTGAAGCGTAGCATGAATGCTAGGGTATCGAGGATAAAAGAGTACTGAGGATTCAAGTACATAATCATCAATGTATGTTCAAGAGTACGAGGATTCAATCATTTCAATAATCGATTACTCTAAATCTTGAGTATCCACGGGTGTCTTGAGATTTTTTAATTAGTCAATTGCATGGGGCACCTGGCTGCAACACCCAGTCGGCGTCTCACGCTTAGAGCCTAATTTACACGGTTATTTTTTTCATTTTTCGCCGGTGCAGAAAAGAGACACACCAAGCTGGATGTAATTTGTACGAAAGCATGACGCATGCATCATTTCTCGGTACAGTTTTTCTCCAGTTTGACTACAGCGCTCCTGGCGCCACTTATCGGAACTTTCTCTTGTTTGATATGCATATCGTGTGATATATTCATTTTGTGCAGTTTCGAGAGCGTAGTGTGAGAATGTAGTGAGAAATAAATTATTTACTATGTTCTAATGTCGTAGCGTTCCGTGCTCAGTCCTAACATAACCTCACTTAATTTGTCTCCATGGATGCGATAGTCAAATGTTTGACCTTCAGCGCATTTTGGGGCGTCCGGAGGAAACATTTTCATCGCGATTACGTACAAAGACAAAAATGATCTGGAATCAATTTCGTCCAATTTCTGCACCGATACACAACGCGTAGAAACGAATGACCTGCTTTCCATCCACATTCTGGACAGAAAAATGGTGAGAAAAGGATGAAAAAATGACGGTGTGAAGCAGGCTTCAGAAAGGCCACTCCGCGAGCGGAGAGGGCGGGAGATGCGGTACCCCAGGGGAGACGCCACGCTCAGGTGAAGCGGCGGGGGGCAAACCCGCATCCAAGCAGACGATGCATTATACAGCAGCGCCTCAAGTGGGGCGCGGCGGGGCGGGGCGGGGCGGGGCGGGGCGAGGAAGGGGTGAGGAATAGACGGGGAAGGGGCAGGGCGGGACGACAACCCAGCACAGTGAGACGAGTAACGTCGCGCCCAGAGTACGCACGGCCAAAAAAATGCGTGGGCACAGTTCAATTCAAAACAATTCAATTCAATTCAATGATGCCTTATTTTACGTGGCGATAATCAGGCCTGCTCTTACGTCTGATCACACAAATATCTCTCACAATCTCAGAGACTTCATGTAGGCTTGAGGATCTTTTACATGCAGTAAATCTACTACATGCGACAGTCAGCTTTACTTTCCCTCCGCACACGTGAATTTGAATGTAATTTGAATATACGCTAACCATTACACCACCGAAGACTGTGATTCGGGTCCGTGTCATTCTGATAGATTGATTCATTGCTTCTGGCAACTTCTGTTCTCTCATTAGTCCTGTTAATAAAGTGAATGTTTTATCCTGGGAAGTGGTGGTGGTGGTGTTTCTCGACTGGGTGTTGAGAACCGGTGTCGCCCTACACGACGGCTGCGAGTGGATACACCGCACTGCCTCCGACTTGTTCTAACGACGGGATTGGATGGGCTTGCACTCCTCCTCCAGTCAGGAAGTGAATTTCACTCAGCGATCTAGCTAATTACCTACCTAGCTACGCAGCTATCGAATATCCGCAGGAATTGGACTCATGCTCTAGAATCCTAGTAGCTGCAGAGAAACGGCAGTGTTGGTTCTGAGGTAACTCAGCTGGTCCGAGCCAAAGATTTTTCGTGAAATCTGTGATAAAATCTTCAAAAAAATGTTGAGTATTATTAAGCGATTTAGTTCTCGTTTTCTTTATATTTTGAAGTATTTATAAATGTGAGATAGGCGCGCTTAATCTCGCAAATGTTTAGGCTGCACCTAAACGAAGCTTAAAGTCGGCGTACTTACAACCTTGGCGGACTTTGTTCATCAAAAGAAGTCAATTCCTTTTTTTATAAAATAAACAGTTTATTACGGAAAATACTAAACTTGGCAAATTACAACAGGTAACGAGCTAGAATGGGTTTTATTTAATAAAAATAATAATAAATGATACTTATAAAATAAACATTGGTAATAAAATTTATTCTTCATCATTCTTATAGTTAATTTTCAGATCCATGTCAGTCTAAGAAGGAATCCGAAACAGTGAACTGTGGCACCTCATGAGTCTAGTAATTTAATAAGATAACTGAAAGGCATTTAAATATCAAAACTAATATAACATATAAAAATCAGAATAAATCGGAGTTGTAAAAACGCACGCGATTAGGCGCAGCAATCTGATGCAGCTAAGACGCATCTGAAGCCCACGCCAGGTGGCTGCAAAGTTGATCACAGGACTAAAATTACTCTATCAAAACCGATATCTAGGCAGATGGAAGGATCGACAACTGATAAAAGTAACTCCTTTTACAATAGGGAACCAAATCACCGCGATATTGCCCGCACCGAAGGTTAAGAGATATCTAAAGGCATGTACATTAACGAATATCCAAAAACATTATACATTAAAGTGTCTCCAAAGGATTATACGAATAAGAGATACCCGAAGGCAGACAAAACAGTAAGCGACGCCACCTTTAAAAAACCAAATCTTCTTCGTCCCGTTTCGGGCCAACGCGTGCTGCAGCGGCGGTGCGGAGGGGAGGGGAAGAGAGAGGTGGAAACGGCAGCGGGAGAGGATGGGAGAAGGGGTCCAAGAGGGGGAGGGAGGGGAGGGAAGATAGAAGAGTAGAGGGGAGAAGCAAGGGGACGGGGTGGAGAGGGAGGAAGGGTATGGGAGGAAGGAGAGCAGAGGCAGCAAAGTGAGGGGGGAAGGGGGGCGTCGTAAAGCAAAAAGCGCCCCGCCGTTAAACTTTCAGTCGCAAGCGCCGCGGGGGGCGGGGTGGGGTGGGGTGGGGTGGGGGAGGGGTCGGTGCAGGTGGGCGATTCTCACAAGCGCGGGTGGAGAGAGGAGAGGAGGGGAGGGGAGGGGAGGGGGAGGAAACAGAAGAAGGCTGCGCAGAGGCTGCCATTGCAATTGCACGCGCGCCTTGACACTAGCGACACCAACCTGCATTTCCCGTGCATTTGCAAGGAAGCCCACCGCTTAAACCTTTGCAACTCTGCCTTTCTTCGCTATAACAACTCTTCACCATTCTGGAGCATTGAGCTTCTAATGAGCGCAATATATCTATTGATTGATTGAGGTTTAGAGAGCGCCTTAACTACCGAGGTCACTGGCGCCCTTGTTATAAAATATTTTTAAAAACATTAAGATATTAACATTAAATAGATTTAATAAAAGGAATGATGCAATAGAAACTTACCAGCTATTAAAAGCTTGTACTTGGCATACAAACAGGGCTTGAAATCCGCATAAAATATACAAGTGCTCAACAAAACGGTCAAGACGGACATAACACGAATACGTAATATTTATAAAAAACGTGGCTGCAAAGGGGCAAAAAACACTTACAAATTATTGTCCTTATCTCTCAAATAAAATTATAAAAAAACTTAAAAAGCTTTGGAAGAGAGCGCGGAACCGTCATCGCCGAGCACTGCCAGTAAGGAGTTGGCCAGGCCATGTCTTCGCCGTCTGGATCGAACTTCGTACAGTGCAGCAGGACGTGTTCCACAGAGAGCACCGGCCTCCACGAATCGCAGATGGGAGATCGTCTCAAAGAAGGAAACCTTGGGAAAAGTGGCAGAGGACATAGAACGACTTCCTCACTCGCAATGGTCGGAATGGGGATTAATGAATCCAAGTGGTATTGTGCCCTTGCATCAATATATCTATAACTATATCTATACAAATATACAGCGCTTGGTTTCCGGCGAAATGCAAAGAATCGGCGTTCCAATACATTACGAACAAAGTAGGAAAAGAAAAAGTCAGAGGACAAGCACTTCAAGTTTTAGTTCGACCTACGTTCGTAAACTCAAAATTAAACCATTTTCCATTTAGTTGTATTAGTTCTACTTATGCAATAAAATTATTAGTAAAAAGCGATATAATATCATTACAAAGTATTTGTACGTCCTATTATTATTATTATTATTATTATTATTATTATTATTATTATTATTATTATTACTATTATTATTTTTTTATTAATATATTCACAAATAGCATATTCAATTGGGTTATAAATATTGCATATAACTATTTCTTTTAAACTAGTAATTAATTTGGGGCTAACAGGCTTACCAGAACCTAAAATTTTATAAATCAAGCACTGTACTGTCACCCGCACAGTCTCCCTCCCCTTCCAGATCCTGACCTTCAAGGGAGACTTCATTTAAGGCTAAATGTCCCGACAGTAGTACAATTTGTAGCCACCACGTGGCAGCACCAAAATAAGTAAAATTTACTTTACCGATAACGTCTGAACCAATGGTCCGATTTTCTATCTGTAAACGGCATTTGACGCCTTTCTAAAATAGAATTTACGCTACGATGACATTTTTCCAAAAATCTAACAAAAATGCAAATTTGAAATTAGTTCTCAAACTTCCGAGAACAAATTTAAAAATGTGGCCTTATAGCGCGATGGCGACATGCTTCCTGAATCGAACGCCGTGACAATCATGCAAATCGGACGAATAGGAGCGTCGTAAAGTGAAATTTACGAAAACACCTCCCCCCACTTCCCCTTCTGCGCCGTTGCATCACCCACCCGCCCGTTGTGGGCCCTCTGTCAGCGCGATTAATTTAAAATTAATTTTTAATCGGTTAAACCGGAGCTACGTCTAAGATTAATTTTTAGCTCTGCAAATAATTCAGCAATTAAAAAATAACAGTATCCTTTTTCAGCTTTATGGGAACTGGCCTGCGATGACGCAGTTATGCTCGTATTAACAAATAACAGAGTTGACACCCTTATGATAATCTTCTTCTCCTCTACTCCAAGGATGGGTTCATGACCTGTTCTGACTTCTACCAATTTCATTTCTATAACGATCTGCCTCTGTGTCTTCTACCTCGCGTTCTACACATAAACGCTTGCTTTAGAATCCGTGTCTGTCCCATGTATCGCAGTCATTCCTCCCTTCACTCCCTGACGTCAGAAATATAGTATTTTGCCATTGATTGTTTGAACAATTAATTTTCATCTTATTTCGCGTCGCGCTTCTGGCCTGTAGTCCTATGCCGAGAGAGACAACTCGCATAGTCGAGGCTTGCGAGCACAACCGCATGGGTGGACAAATGAGCATCAGCACGAAGATTTCATTCGTTATCGAATCCCGCACAGCGATTTTCGCCGCTAACTTATATACCGCTAGTTCACGTGACAGTGCCTCCCGCGCCGGAGAATGGCCAGTAGGCAAACACATTCGTTAATTTGTTTTGGCCGTGTACAACGAATTCCGCTTGCTAGGTGCATTCCGAGAGCTGCACCCAGACTAACGCCCGCTCTCGGGCACTTGAACCGCAACATCTGCACTTCTCAACCGTTTGCTCCGTGTACAGACCGTGTTATTATATAACTATTCAAATATAACTGAACTAAAAATATAGGAATATTTTGTTTCTCTATGAAAATCTCAATGTGTGTTTGTGTGAGAGAGTGTGTGTGTGTGTTTTATTTGCCTGTAATACATCGAAAATGAAAATTGTAATAATTAATTACGAAATATGTAACGTAATTTCTTCCATTACTTTACGAGATCAAATCGTACAAAGAGAAATATCAAGATTGTAGGAAGATAAATCATGGAACTCTACAATATACCGATGACGCAGCAATCCTGGTGCCACCGTGATTATCACTTCTCCTTTACGCTTGAGCAAGCAGTTTATTTTCTGGAACTCTTGGATTTTTTCCATCTACAATAGATATACCCCTGTTAAACAGGTTATATTATTTTAAAAATATTTAAAATGACCAACTGGCCACATGTCATACTTTTCAAGAAGTGCGTATAATGTTTTTCCGTAAATGCCATCCCTTTGGTCTTTGTATTTGAAATGTTTAAATAATATCCTTTGTGATTTTGATAAGATTAATAAACAGACTTTGTAAATTATCTTATCTTTTAGGATCAAAATTATATTTGTATGAAATTTCATAAATATCACGCAATCACGTTTCGGTCGATTAGGAATGTGCCGCACATTTTTCCAGCATGTTAACTTCAGATGCAAAAAGACGAACAACAGTGAGAACTGTTGCTATAAATAATCTAGTGACTACATGATATAGTTACCATAGGGTAAAGTGAATGAGAAACGAAATAAAAGAAAGTTTACAATTCCATCTAAAGATGAAAAAAAATTCGTGCACACACACAGGGAGTCACTGACTGACGGACGGACTGACGGACGGACTGACGGACGGACTACGGACGGACTGACGGACGGACTGACGGACGGACTGACGGACGGACTGACGGACGGACTGACGGACGGACTGACAGACGGACTGACGGACGGACTGACGGACGGACTGACGGACGGACTGACGGACGGACTGACGGACGGACTGACGGACGGACTGACGGACTGACGGACTGACGGACGGACTGACGGACGGACGGACGGAAGGACAGTCGGAAGGACTGACGGAAGGACTGACGGAAGGACAGACGGAAGGACTGACGGAAGGACAGACGGAAGGACAGACGGAAGGACTGACGGAAGGACAGACGGAAGGACAGACGGAAGGACAGACGGAAGGACAGACGGAAGGACAGACGGAAGGACTGACGGAAGGACTGACGGAAGGACTGACGGAAGGACTGACGGAAGGACTGACGGAAGGACTGACGGAAGGACTGACGGAAGGACTGACGGAAGGACTGACGGAAGGACTGACGGAAGGACTGACGGAAGGACTGACGGAAGGACTGACGGAAGGACTGACGGAAGGACTGACGGAAGGACTGACGGAAGGACTGACGGAAGGACTGACGGAAGGACTGACGGAAGGACTGACGGAAGGACTGACGGAAGGACTGACGGAAGGACTGACGGAAGGACATAGCGGAAGCACTGACGGAAGCACTGACGGAAGCACTGACGGAAGCACTGACGGAAGCACTGACGGAAGGACTAACGGAAGCACTGACGGAAGCACTGACGGAAGCACTGACGGAAGCACTGACGGAAGCACTGACAGAAGCACTCACGGAAGCACTGACGGAAGCACTGACGGAAGGACTGACGGAAGGACTAACGGAAGGACTGACAGACCGACTCTCACTTGGGTCGATCTCTCACTTGATCAACCCTCTGGGTCGATCTCTCACTTGAACCACTTGCTAGATCGATCCTTCACTTGATCGACTTGCAAGGTCGATCCCCCACTTGATCGACTTGCTGGGTCGATCTTCCACATGATCGACTTGCTGGGTCGATCTTCCACATGATCGACTTGCTGGGTCGATCTTCCACATGATCGACTTGCTGGGTCGATCCCCCACTTGATCGACTTGCTGGGTCCATCCCCCACTTGATCGACTTGCTGGGTCCATCCACCACTTGATCGACTTGCTGGGTCCATCCCCCACTTGATCGACTTGCTGGGTCCATCCACCACTTGATCGACTTGCTGGGTCCATCCCCCACTTGATCGACTTGCTGGGTCCATCCCCCACTTGATCGACTTGCTGGGTCCATCCCCCACTTGATCGACTTGCTGGGTCCATCCCCCACTTGATCGACTTGCTGGGTCCATCCCCCACTTGATCGACTTGCTGGGTCCATCCCCCACTTGATCGACTTGCTGGGTCCATCCCCCACTTGATCGTCTTGCTGGGTCCATCTCCCACTTGATCGACTTGCTGGGTCCATCCCCCACTTGATCGACTTGCTGGATCCATCCCCCACTTGATCGACTTGCTGGGTCCATCCCCCACTGGATCGACTTGCTGGGTCCATCCCCCACTTGATCGACTTGCTGGGTCCATCCCCCACTTGATCGACTTGCTGGGTCCATCCCCCACTTGATCGACTTGCTGGTTCGATCCCCCACTTGATCGACTTGCTGGGTCGATCCCCCACTTGATCGACTTGCTGGGTCGATCCCCCACTTGATCGACTTGCTGGGTCGATCCCCCACTTGATCGACTTGCTGGGTCGATCCCCCACTTGATCGACTTGCTGGGTCGATCCCCCACTCGATCGACTTGCTGGGTCGATCCCCCACTTGATCGACTTGCTGGGTCGATCCCCCACTTGATCGACTTGCTGGGTCGATCCCCCACTTGATCGACTTGCTGGGTCGATCCCCCACTTGATCGACTTGCTGGGTCGATCCCCCACTTGATCGACTTGCTGGGTCGATCCCCCATTTGATCGACTTGCTAGGTCGATCCCCCACTTGATCGACTTGCTGGGTCGACCCCCCACTTGATCGACTTGCTGGGTCGACCCCCCACTTGATCGACTTGCTGGGTCGATCCCCCACTTGATCGACTTGCTGGGTCGATCCCCCACTTGATCGACTTGCTGGGTCGATCCCCCACTTGATCGACTTGCTGGGTCGATCCCCCACTTGATCGACTTGCTGGGTCGATCCCCCACTTGATCGACTTGCTGGGTCGATCCCCCACTTGATCGACTTGCTGGGTTGGATCCCCCACTTGATCGACTTGCTGGGTTGGATCCCCCACTTGATCGACTTGCTGGGTTGGATCCCCCACTTGATCGACTTGCTGGGTTGCATCCCCCACTTGATCGACTTGCTGGGTTGGATCCCCCACTTGATCGACTTGCTGGGTTGGATCCCCCACTTGATCGACTTGCTGGGTTGGATCCCCCACTTGATCGACTTGCTGGGTTGGATCCCCCACTTGATCGACTTGCTGGGTTGGATCCCCCACTTGATCGACTTGCTGGGTTGGATCCCCCACTTGATCGACTTGCTGGGTTGGATCCCCCACTTGATCGACTTGCTGGGTTGGATCCCCCACTCGATCGACTTGCTGGGTTGGATCCCCCACTTGATCGACTTGCTGGGTTGGATCCCCCACTTGATCGACTTGCTGGGTCAATCTCTCACTTGATCGATTGCTGGGTCGATCTTCTACTTATGGATTATGGTTGGCTTAACAAGTATCATAGTTGGCTTACAAGAATCACGGTAGGCTTAACAAGGATCATTGTTGGTTCAACAAGGATATTGGTTCGCTCAACAAAAATATTGGTTGGCTAAACAAGGATCTTGGTTGGCCAAGAAGGGTATTGGTTGGTTTAAAAAGGATAATGGTTGGCTCAAGGACGATCATGGTCGGCTTAACAAGAATATTGGATGGCTTACCAAGGATATTGGTTGGCTCAAAATGGTTATTGGTTGGCTGAACAAAGATATTGGTTGGCTGAAGTAGGATCATGATTGGCTTAACATGGATCATGGTTGTCTGAACAATGATTTTTATTGGCTCAAAAAGGATATTGGAACGGCCTAGAAAGTTTATAAACGGAAAAGTTCAGATGGAATATAAATTTTAAAGTTGAATTTTAAAGTAACTTTTAATGTACAACTTGAACAAACGAAATATAAATATCTTGTACGTATTCAATATTTTTAACACATTAAATAATGCACCAAGGGCGTTATAAGGGTTCTAATGATCGAGGTGACAAAATGTTGCCCAAAATCATTAGATAACGCCCGCGGTACATAAGTATACTTATTTTCCTACCTAGTTTTCGGTTCAAATTCATTTATTTACTAATTAATTAGATGGTAAATTAACTGTGTTTTTACTTGTTTACCTTTCATAATTTTCACCATTACAGAACCTGAACCGTCATTCAACCGTTTTAATATTTCTTGTAACCAGGATCCTGTCTAACCAGGATCCTGTCGAACCAGGTAAGTTTTCTAGTATATAACTAGTTTCGTATCGAAGCAACAATGAATCAGTAAAAAATACATATTCTTTTCCCAGCAACCATGAAGGTTGGAAGCCGCCGCCCGAGCGGTTAATCTGACGTGTTGTCACCGAGAGAGCGTGGGCGGCGTCTCATTACGCCCTCCGCCGCCTCCTCAGGGACGAGGCGATCAGGGCGATCAGGGCGATAAGGGCGATCAGGGCGATAAGGGCGATCAGGGCGATAAGGGCGATCAGGGCGATTAGGGGCGATCAGGGCGATCAGGGGCGATCAGGGGCGATCAGGGGCGATCAGGGGCGATCAGGGGCGATCAGGGGCGATCAGGGGCGATCGGCCCTCGGCCCTTGTCCCTTTGACGCGCTCACCGCCAGAGCCGCCCACGCGGTCGCCCTTCCCGCCGCTGCCACCAGTTGGGCGCGCCTCGTAGGCGCCGCGGGGCAGTGGAAGCAGGACGGACAGGGAGAGGTGGCTCAGGGCCTTTCGGCGGGAGGTCCTCGGTTCGAGTGCCGACGCCGGTAGGATTTTCCACGCCAGCTAAATGGCTAGGTCAAGTTCTGCCGCTGTGTGGAGGAGAATTCTTGCGGACGAAAGTTCTCATTGGGTCTTTTTCGAGGTTTCTGCCATCAACACCAGACGAATGTCGGACCATTACCCGCACAGACGGGCCACGAAACGGGCGCGATCTTTCCTTCCTCTTCCTAGTCCTATCCTCACTCTTTACTTACACTAACATGCACTACACTACCGCACTTGCCGGGAGAGCGGTCGGGAGCTTAGAGCTTGTCCCGGCTGGGGCGGTGCCCCGCTGGTGGAAGATACCTGGTAACGAGTAACTCCTCCTGCCGAGGAAGAAAATATGCACTACACTAGCACAGAGGCCGGGAGAGCGGTCGGGAGCTTAGAGCTTGTCCCGGCTGGGGCGGTGCCCCGCTGGTGGGAGATACCTGGTAACGAGTAACTCCTCCTCCCGCGGAAGAAAATATGCACTACACTAGCACAAAGGCCGGGAGACCCGTCAGGAGCTAAGAACTTGTCCCGGCTGGGGCATTCTCCTGGTGGCAGATACCTGGTTGAGGGAAACACCGTTAGCCGACGGTAGGTTAGCGGGGGAATAACACCGCCAACTGCAGAGGAAATCACACACATTACACTTACGGGACTAATGATTTTACCAGTTTGCGCGCCAGGAAACTCCAATCACTCAATTAATCTCCATGACAAGATGTCCCCTTTTGATTGGCTTCACGTGCGTACGGCGTGACCTGTAGGCTCTGAGCAGGCGGTGTCAAAAAAATACTTTCTGTGCAAAACTTTACATTTCAGAATCCCATAAACGCTCCAGAAACATGTAAATTGTTTATGTTTTACAAAAGAAATGAATATATTTGTTCACAACGAATAAAAAAACAGATTTTTTAAAAAAAGCAATTGAATTGTGTAAATTGGGTGCTTTTTTATTTATGTTAATTTTTCGTTGTGAACAAATAGTATGTATTGCTCAGATTTTCTACTTCTTTCTGTTTTACAAAAGAAATGAATATATTTGTTCACAACGAATAAAAAAACAGATTTTTTTAAAAAAAGCAATTGAATTGTGTAAATTGGGTGCTTTTTTATTTAAGTTAATTTTTCGTTGTGAACAAATAGTATGCATTTCTCAGATTTTCTACTTCTTTCTGGGTAATTTTATTCTTCCACCTGTGAAACATTCTTAAACCATCAAATCCTCTTCTTTCCGCTAATCACCTTCGCTCACCTGCTACCAGCTGCTCGTTCGTCCCTCTTTAACCCTCGACGCCCGCCACTCGCGCTAATCGCCTGGCTAATCACTCGATCGCAGCCGGCGCTGATTGATGTCTCGCGCCCGCCCCCACCGCCCCCACCGCCCCCACCGCCCACGTGCGCTCAGGCCGACAGGGCGGGCGTGTGGACGGGCCAGCTGACCACCCGCCAACTCTTCTTGCGAAATTAAATTATTTCTTAACAGCGACAAAAGTGTAGTGCAATAGAGAAGTCAAGTGCAAGTGTAGTGTAGCGAAGTGGAAATGCAAGTGTAGAGAAGTGAAGTGAAGTGAAGTGAAGTGAAGTGAAGTGCAGTGAAGTGCAGTGCAGTGAAGTGCAGTGCAGAGAAGTGCAGTGCAGTGAAGTGCAGTGCGGTGAAGTGCAGTGCATTTATTACTTAAAAATTCCGTGCAGGACAGTCATAAAGTTTATAGGTAATACTGTTATTGTTATATTATTGTTATTAGTGCCTTATAATGCTTTAAAATTACAGTGTATTACTATTCTTAGTTGTAATATGTAAATTGTAGTGTTCTGCCACCAGGTTCTATACCTACCTGCAGAAATAATAAATCTATCTAATAGAGTGTTAATACTTCACAGTGTTTCCGAGGTTCTAAAACAACGGGTTCTTATGGAAATGTTCAAGAAAACTATCCAGAGCTGTCGTGGATCTGAGAAGTTGTAGAGTACAGGCACACTGACTTAGACCTCTCAAAGCCATTTCTTTGTTTATTTCATGTTCACCAACAACTTCTTCTGTTTTAATAAGATTTGTACACGTACATTATATGCGATATTACTTGATAGCTACATATCTTTATTATGCATAATCAAATTTAATTCAGAGCACTCTAAGGCTGTGATTCCTGATTTGCACATATGTCGAAAAAGTTTCTGACGCGACAAAATGCGTTTAACAAAGTATGCAAATGCTGTAAATTTAAGGGTGAATAAGGGTAACGCTGAAGGTTTCGGTGAAAATCATTGTCCAACAGATCTAAAACTTTCAGATATAAACGAAAGTCTTCAAAACGTGAAACAAATGCCGCAAAAAGTCGTGAAGTACTGTATGAAATTGTTACACGGATACCTTTCCGCGTTCCTCTTTCGTCAGCAGAGGGCACCACCGCTCCCTCTCATCAGAGCCCCCTGCGAGCAGCGTGGGCGTGGCCCTCTCCTTCAAAGCGGCCAGGCCCTTCGGCCACCATAGCCCTTCCCTCCCCGTTCACGCCACCGCCACCCGCCACTGCGACCCCGACACCAGCCTGAGGTGGCCCGGAGACAGCCTTGCCAACCACGTCTCTGCTGGCTCTCATTGGGAGGGTGTAGGGTTCGAGTCCTGGAGATTTTCCTCTCCAGGTATCTTCCTACGAGGTCATCGCCCCCAGAGGGGATACGCCACAAGCTGCCGACGTGTCTGCTAGTCTAGTGCATGTAAGTGTGTGTAAGTAAGGGGTAGAGTAGGATAAGGAAGAGGAAGAAAAGATCGCGCGAGGTCCGTGGCCCGTTTGTTAGGGTACTGCTCCGGCATTCGCCTGGTGTTGATCTTAACCATCACAGCCGGGAAGAGCTCTAAGCTCCCCACCGGTCTCCCGCCATGTGTGGAGTGTGGTGCATGCTAGTGTAAGGGGAGAGGGTAGGACAAGGAAGAGGAAGGAAACATCGCGCGCGGTGCGTGGCCCGTTTGTTAAGGTACTGCTCCGGCATTCGCCTGGTGTTGATCGGAGAAACCACGAAAAAGCGATCAAAGCAGCCGGCCGCTAGAATTCTCCTCCAGACCGCGGCTGAATTCCACCGACGAATGTCACCAGTCGGGGCTCGAACCCCAGACCCTTCCATCCAGAGTGGCGTGAGCCGTCGCAGGGGGGGGGGCGCTCAGTCGCCGCTGATCGCCAGCGTAATGGCCCGGTCACGGCAATTTGAGCGGCGGCCCTTTGCGACGGGCGCTCCGCCCTCGCCCACGGACCCCTTTGCCACTCGCCGCACGGGACCCTCCGCCCTGGTGCTGCGGCCACACGCAGGGCGCGCCCTGCGCTGAACTTCCAATCGTACATTATGCAACTAGTGTATGAAGGTGCATATGATTCTTGGCTGTCTGGGATGAGCTGCGTCTCAGGCCATGGTTGTGGCCGAAACGTCAGCCCGATCGACTAAGGCGCGGCTCGTCCCGGACAGCCAAGAATCCCTATAAGGGTATACTTTATTGCCTAAGAGCACTGGATTAGGTGGCTCGAATAATGCCACTGCGCCGTCTCCCACCGGAAAGTCTTAGAGTGCGAGTCCTGATGGTTTCGACATTTCGTTTTCGTCACGAACTTGTGAGCTAGGTGGAATTCTGTCGCTGTCTGGTGGAGAATTCAAGCGACCGGCTGCTCTGGTCGGAAGTTTTCTGTGGTTTCTCCGATCAACGCCAGGATAATGCCAGAGTGTTTCCCTACCAAATCAGCCACGGACCGCGAGCGATCTTTCTTTTCCTTTCCTTCTCCTATCCAACCTCTTACTTACACAGAAACATCCACTACTCTACCGTGTATACCCGGAGACCGGTCGTTGGCTTATAGCGTGTCTCGGCTGGGGCTGTATTGCGCTGGTGGGAGGTACGTGGCTGCCGGCGGGAGATACCTGGGAAAACCGTATGCTGACATGTAGGTCGACGCCCGATCTCACCATCCGGTAGGCAGAGATCACCACCTCCCGAGGAAAAAAAGAATGCCAACACTTACCGGAGTTTGCCCTTCGCCGTTGACGCATCCGGAATCACCGATCTATCTCTCAATTGAAACGTGGCAATAGAGAACGATTATACATCGAGAGAAGGCGTAGGGCATCGCGGAGCGGGCGAGAGCGGGCGAGCGGGGGCGAGCGGGCGTTCGGGCGGGCGTTCGGGCGGGCGTTCGGGCGGGCGTTCGGGCGGGCGTTCGCACGGACGGACAGACAGACAGACAGACAGCCGGACAGCCGGACAGCCGGACAGCCGGACAGCCGGACAGACGGACAGACGGACAGACGGACAGCCGGACAGCCGGACAGACGGACAGACGGACAGACGGACAGCCGGACAGACGGACAGCCGGACAGACGGACAGACGGACAGACGGACAGACGGACAGACGGACAGACGGACAGACGGACAGACGGACAGACGGACAGACGGACAGACGGACAGACGGACAGACGGACAGACGGACAGACGGACAGACGGACAGCCGGACAGCCGGACAGCCGGACAGCCGGACAGACGGACAGCCGGACAGCCGGACAGCCGGACAGCCGGACAGCCGGACAGCCGGACAGACGGACAGCCGGACAGACGGACAGCCGGACAGACGGACAGCCGGACAGACGGACAGACGGACAGACGGACAGACGGACAGACGGACAGACGGACAGACGGACAGACGGACAGACGGACAGACGGACAGACGGACAGACGGACAGACGGACAGACGGACAGACGGACAGACGGACAGACGGACAGACGGACAGACGGACAGACGGACAGACGGACAGACGGACAGACGGACAGACGGACAGACGGACAGACGGACAGACGGACAGACGGACAGCCGGACAGCCGGACAGCCGGACAGCCGGACAGCCGGACAGACGGACAGACGGACAGACGGACAGACGGACAGCCGGACAGACGGACAGACGGACAGACGGACAGACGGACAGACGGGCAGACGGACAGACGGACAGACGGACAGACGGACAGACGGACGGACGGCTGGGCGGGCGGAGCCCTGGCGAGAGCCGGTCGCAGCTGCGCGCGCTCCCCTCGGGCGGCGGGGCGCCGTGGTTGCGCGGGGGCGGTGCGGCGAGGAGGGGAGACGAGACGAGTAGGGTGGGGGTGGGGTGGGGCGTGCTCTTAACGACGCCCGCGCGCATTAAAAAGGAATCTGCGGCTGCGCGGGGGAGTGGCGCGCGCCTCGGCCGCTCATCGGTTGGCGGAGGGCAGAGGGGTGGACAGCGGGCGGGGCGGGGCGGGGCGGGGCGGGGCGGGGCAGGGCGAGGAGGACGCTGCGGTCGACGCCAGCACGCGCGCGGACGGCGGGGCCGGTGGCGGTGGGCAGTGGGTGGAGAAGGCGCTGCGAATACGGCTGACCAAGAGATTCGTCTTCACAATAATAATAATAATAATAATAATAATAATAATAATAATAATAATAATAATAATAATAATATACATAAAATATAATTTAAAATAGAGAGAGTGGAGGGGGAGAGGTTGTTATGTAAGGAGGGAGTGGGGAGAGAAAAATAAAAACAATGTAATAGAAGTGATTTATTACACCATGTAGAGAAACGAAATATTTCATGATGTCACCACAATGCGATCGGTGAGTTAGAAACAAGGCTGCGTATGACGAAAGGAAAAGGGAAAAAAGGAGAATAATCAGCGCCGCGACGAAAATGAAGGAAAGAGGTGAAACTGCGTAAACGTTTTATGCACACGTACAGCGGCTGAACAGGGGGACGAGCTCCGATATAGCTGGGGGCCATGGAGGGGCTGCTAGGCGGCGGTGAAGGCGGTGGGGTGGCGCGGTGCGAGGGGGGGCGGAGGCGGTGGCGTTGGGGCGGCGGCGGGCAGTGGAGAGAGTCTGAGCCATGGCGGGAACGGCAAGGGGCGATGGGTCGAGCGTGGCGGGGGCGGCGGGGGCGGCGGGGGCGGGGGGTCGACGGGTGGCGGGGGACGGCGAGGGGGGCGGGCGATGGGGGTGGCGAGGGGTCGGCGAGGGGGGCGGCGAGGGGGCGGCGAGGGGGCGGCGAGGGGGCGGCGAGGGGGGCGGCGATGGTGCGGTGGAGGCGCGAAGGCGGCGGGGACGGCGGGAGGCGCCAGGGGATGGCGGGGCGTCGTAGGTCGCCAGGGAGTGGCGGGGGCGGTGAGGGACGCGGGGGTGGCGGCGGCGGTGTGGCCGGAGGCGAGGGGCGAGGGAGTCGGCCGGGGAGAGGGTGAGAAGCAAAGGGGAGGAGAGGGTGGTGTGGGGAAGTGTGTGGAAGCTCCCGGGCTCCAGCGCCAGCACGCGAGGGACGTGCGCCCAGGTAGCGGGAGACACTCTGACTATGAATTAGACACGAAGCGAGGAAGAAGCTGCCCACGAAGAGGAAAACCAAGACAGAACAAATATTCAAAGCAAGGATGAGGAAAATGAAGCACATGAAGCTAAACCAAGAGGTATAAATATCAAACAAAAGCATTCTACAAATCCCGCAAAGAAGAGATGTGGAGGAGAGGGAGAGGAGGGCAAACAAAACTCAAGGAAGGAATGTCGAGCGCGCCAAGGGCCAAGTGCGAGAGGCGCTGCAGCTTCGCAGGGCTGGCAGCAGAAGAAGCCAGGGAGAGGGGGAGAGTGAGGGACACATCACTATTGAGTGACATAAGACTCGAGAAAGAAGAAATGTAATAAAAATTAAGTGAAAATGCAGTAGCAACAGAGAATAAAGAAAAATATGCGTAAAAAAACAAGAAAGAAAGAAAAGGAAGAAAAATGTATGTCAATAAATAAACTTTGTTTGACAGATGTGCAAATTCGGGCAAAATAAAGTAAAACATATTCAGCTGCAGCAGCTGCCGCAGATATCTAATGACAGTTCGTAATTAATATAATGATAACTAAACAATGAAACTACGAAAACATTTTACGGGATTTTTAATAATATTGAAAATTTAAAAAATATTACTAAAACGTCGCGGTACAATATATACCGCCGTTGTATTATGTCATCGACATTTCCATGTTAAATCTCGAAGTCGACGTAGCAACACAATTATCGTGTAGTGTCTTGGCAGTGGCTGCGACGGGGGACAGAAGACCGATGGAGGGAGGTGTGTAGTGATGGTAAATTTTATCAAAACAACGATTCGTCGATACTTCGATACATCACCGAAAGGTGTTTGATGACCATAAAAACATCGACAAAAATCATCTATGCTAAAAATAACGATATTTTAAATATGAGAAATCAGATTGTATTTTTCCATCCTGTTACCATTTTTAATTAAATGAAAATTAATGAAATGCTGATATATTTTATTGTTTGGTCAGTATAAGTAATATGTTAATAATAATGTTTATCGAATTAAATAAAAAGAAGGAAGGAAATAAAAAATAACATCGTTTTCGCTATTACACTAGTTATTCATTTTTATTCATGAATGTACGAAATGGAACGTCCTGTGTATAATACACATAAGTAAATACTAATTGAAAGTATATTCTGCCTTAAAGCACTCTATCTCTGTAATTTTTTTTATCAATCTTCTACACAAACAAGGCTCAAAATGCAGTTTAACGACATTAGCACATACAAAATTATCGAAACACTTTACATAAAATTTTATTTAATACGTAGATGTTTCTGAAAAAATGTATATATCTGAAAAAACATCGATGTTATTATATCGATGTTTCCCGGAGCAAAATATCGATGTTACTTCGCCATCCCTGGAGGTGCGCCTGGTGGCAGGGGCGGGATTGCGAGCGCCGTCCTCTCCCGCCCACGCATCTCACGAGGGCGGCTGCGAGATGAGGGCGATGCGCGCAGGTAGCAGATGCGCCGGGCGGGGCGGGCGGGGGCGATATTTATGGGCGCGGCGCCGGCGCCGGCGGCGGCGGCGGCGGAATAGCAAGCAGCTTTTAGCGTAATAGCGGCCCTCAACTTATGACGCCGCCTCCGCTCCTACCTCCGCCCTCCACACCCCCCTCCCCACCCACGGCGATTCACACAGCGCAGCACGGCACGGATGCCCGACCGCACGCCCAGCAGCTCAACACTCACCCACTGCTCTGAACAACCATTCCTCACGACCCGTAACTGTCCCCCACTTTCCTCAACCGTTCCACACATCGCTCAATGATTGATTAAATGATTCGTTATTTCGATCAACCACTGCCCGAATCACTCAACCACTGCCCGAATCACTCAACCACTGCCCGAATCACTCAACCACTGCCCGAATCACTCAACCACTGCCCGAATCACTCAACCGCTGCCCGAATCACTCAACCACTGTTCGAATCACTCAACCGCTGCCCGAATCACTCAATCACTGCCCGAATCACTCAACCACTGCCCGAATCACTCAACCACTGCCCGAATCACTCAACCACTCCCCGAATCACTCAACCACTCCCCGAATCACTCAACCACTCCCCGAATCACTCAACCACTCCCCGAATCACGCAACCACTCCCCGAATCACTCAACCACTCCCCGAATCACTCAACCACTCCCCGAATCACTCAACCACTCCCCGAATCACTCAACCACTCCCCGAATCACCCAACCTTTTGAGATAATCTCATTTTCTAAATTGCAACAGTTGAAATAATTTGCCAACTTGACACACAGCTTCAATATTAAAACCAGGGAGTTTCAATACAATTTATCCCTAAATTTCATATATTAAAAAATACCGCCATGTGCGAATTCTTAAAAATATGTGTAATTTGTAGAGAAATTTTCTCGGAAATTACATTTTTCCCTACCCATCGAAACAGTAAGCAGAGAAAATGTTTCGGTGTTCGCGAATCCCGTATACTTCCATTTGTTTCCTAACTTTTTCTCCGTATACAGTAAAAAAGTGGCGCAGCTCGTATTTTCGTTGAACTTTCTGAATTTTAAAAAAATTCAAAAGTTATAAATAATACGAGTAAGCATGTGCTATTGCAGCACCTCTTTTTTTTTGTCTTTTTCTGATCGACGAAGAGCGGTTCTGCATTGTGACGTCGGCGCAATTCTTTTCTCATAGCACGCCGCGCTCTTTCCTCGTGGCATCGTTACGTCGCGTTTTCGCGAACGCGGCCTCTCTCTCTCTCTCTCTCTCTCTCTCTCTCTCTCTCTCTCTCTCTCTCTCTCTCTCTCTCTCTCTCGTGGATTCGCGATTCCATCCATTATTTCTGCTGCGCTTAGCCTCCGGCTGTATCTCTCTGACGACACGAAATAAGGCGGTGTCGTTTCGCGCTCGCCTTCTAAAGGTAGACATACGCACAGGGTGCGGTGCGGCGTGGCAAATTCAGTAAGGCGTGCAGGGCGCGACCCGACCCGACCCGACCCCACCCGACCCGACCCGACGTGACGTGACGCGATGTGACGCAAAGTGACGCAAAGCGACACGACATGACGTGACGCGACGCGACGCGACGCGACGGGACGTGACGGGACGCGACGGGACGCGACGGGACGCGACGGGACGCGACGGGACGCGACGGGACGCGACGGGACGCGACGGGACGCGACGGGACGCGTCGGGACGCGACGGGACGCGACGAGACGCGACGGGACGCGACGTAACGCGACGTGACGTAACGCGACGTGACGCGACGTAACGTGACGTGATGCGACGTAACGCGACGTGACGCGACGTAACGCGACGTGACGCGAAGTAACGCGACGTGACGCGACGTGACGCGACGTGACGCGACGTGACGCGACGTGACGCGACGTGACGCAACGTGACGCGACGTGACGCGACGTGACGCGACGTGACGCGACGTGACGTAACGCGACGCAAACTGGCGCGTATAGTTCAAAAATGGCGCTATTTACTGCACGCGAATTACGTATTAAACGTTTTATTTGAAATGGGAGGTGATAAGTCGTAATCGAAGAGAGTGGGTTCAGCGAGACAGGAGACTGGGGAAAATCGCCAATTACATCTCATAATGAATCACGAACATGAAAATGTTTTCTTGTTCGTAGCGTAGAAATAGGTTAGAAAATGCATGTGTTACAGGAATACTATAAAAAATGTCTACAACATAAATAATCTACTGCCTGGGAAATTACTTGGCACAACTTCCTAATAACACGTCTGTTCAGATTACGTTTGTATTTACTCTGTCGAATTGGCGGCCTTGAAAACACATCTTTAATTAACAGTTCCTCATCCACGATCATGCACTGGTGAGTTCACATCGCAGGCAGTTCGGGCGAATTCGCACGAAAAAAAAAATTGAAACCTGACCGTCCCAAATTGCGACATACCGCGCCGCACCGCTTAGAATGTGCTTGCGCTCATAGACTTACATGAATTTATTCATGTCGCCTCCTGCGTGTTAGTACCGTAGGCGCTCGAGCGCAAACATTAGATCAGAAACGCAAGACGCTCTCTGTTTGTAGACAATGATTGATTGATTGATTAGCGATTCCGGACGCCTGAACAGCTATGATAATTAGTCCCGTAAGTATAGTGCATGTTTGGTGGCGGAAGAAAATCGTGATCCCCCTCCGGCTGGAGAGATCCGGCGCCGACCTACGACTACTTGCTCATATTTTCCTCAACCAGGTATCTCCCTCCAGCCAGGACAAGCTCTCATCTCATTGCACGTGTGTAAGTGTGTAAGTTGGGCGAGAAGAAAAGACAAGGAAGGCAAAGGAAAGATAGCGCATGTTTCGTGACCCGTTTGTAAGGGTACTGCTCCGACTTTTCCGTGGCGTTGATGGGAGAGGCAAGGGGGAGACATGCCTGTCAGAGAAGCCACCGCTAGAACTCGACCTCGCTATGTACCTAGTGTCGAACCTCCTGCCACAGTCGAGAGTGGAATCCTAGGACCTCCCAGTCATAAGTTGATGCCCTGAGCCAGATCTCCCGGTCATTTCAAGAGAGAATTACTAAAAAGGGGTTAAGTAGAAAGCTCGAGCTACTTCTAACCGTAAACGTTTGGAGTTATAAAAACGGAGATGCGCACGAGAAAATACTTCCAAGCGAGCAACATCGCTTCGCCAGCGTTGTATATCCCCTGCCTCCGCGCTGCAAGTGCGCGCCAAGAGCTGCTTCTGCGCTCGCTCGCCGTAAGTGAGCCGGCAAACGCCGTCTACACGACGGAGCGCGCTAAACGCCCGGGGGTTCCGCCCCCGCCCCCTCTCTGCCCCCGCCCCCTTCACCGCCGCTGCCACTGCCACCTCCTCCGCCCCCCGCACCCGCCCCCGTCCCCGCCGCTCACGCCACTGCCCCGCCACCACCTCCGCAACCACCGCCACCACCATCGGCCCCGCCCCCGCCCCCGCCTCCGCATTCCACCGCCCCGCAATCGGCCCCGCTCCCGTCTGCGCCCCCCCCGGCTCCGCCCCCACGACCACCGCCGCCACCGGCCCTACCACCGTCCCCGACCCCGCCACCGCCACCGCCACCATCGCTCGTAAAACGAAACTCGGCTCGTTTCCCGCGCAGCGCCGCGCCGCCGCTTCATAAAACCACCGCCCGCGCTCACCACCGGCTGCGAGCCCCCGCCCCCCCTCCCGCGGAAGTCACCACACCGAACGGATTAGCGGCCGGAACGCCGTTTAGGCGCTGCCCTTTAAGTGGCTCCGTCTCAAAGAGTCTTAATTGATTAGCGATTCCGGGCGCGTCAACGCCTAAAGTATTTACTCCCGTAAGTATAGTGCACGCAATTAACGTGGGAGGTGGCGGTGATCTTCACCAGCTGAATGGTGAGAGATACCAGCGGCGCACCGCCCCAGTCGGCAGAAGTTCTAAGCTCCCGAAAGGTCTCTCCGGCATGTGTGGTAGTGTAGTGCATGTTAGTGTGTAAGTAGGGGATGAGCATAGAACAAGGAAGAGGAAGGAAATATCGCGTGCTTTCGCCTGGTATTGTTGGGAGAAACCACGAAAGCTAGAATTCTCCTCCAGACAGCAACAGTATTCGACCTACCTATCGACCTGGCAAGTATCGATAATATTGTATGTATACAGAAGCTCAGCTGTCCTGTGACGTGTTGGTGAGATACTGTAGCGATCCGCGCGAAAATGTGCGAACGCCCGCCGTCTTACCATTGGTTATCGTTCTGCTAAATCTGACCAAAAAGCAAATGTTTACGTGTTTTAATTTCGTTATGAATATAAGTAAAACATTGTTTGAAGTACTGATTTCAAACAATTTTTAAGGAAGGAAATGATTTAAATCTAATTAATGTTGTCGTTTGAAAGATAATAGTGAAATCATGAAGAAGTAAAAATACTTCTTTTTCACGAAAATGTCAAGAATGGTAAGTAATAAAGACAGTAAATAATGGTATCTAGAGTTAGGCAATAGTTTCTTTACTATTTCTGCTTTTAACTGTAGAACACTGCACTCCTTTTGACATAAGAATTGTATTAATATGTAAGATGGAAAAGTATAAGAATGCAGTTGATATATATTAAATACGTCGCGATGCACGTCAAATACCACGTTAAAACGTTTTCTCAATATAATTTTATGTGATATTTAATGTCTTGCCCTTGAAATAACAGGAACATAAAACCACGATGTCAAGAAACTATACGACCATTTTTTTAAAGATTCCTCCAGCTCTTAATAAACGCAACTTCAGAGTGAAATCTATATACTTCCGAAACTACTTTCCGTGGTTTTACTTCTTCCCCATCAGGATCGTTAGCTGTCGACCTCAACTACCCAAAAATTCGCGCTCATCTGCGATACGTCTGATTTGTACGTCTGATACGTACAAATGAACGTCGTGCAGGGCGATGACTTAATGACGAAACCATTTACAAACGAGCTGTTAACGAACGCACTGCCAAAATTGAGTGCATGGCATAACATGCAGGTACGTTGCCAGCAGAGGTCAAGCAGTGGTCTGTCTATGCGGTCCGTTCTTATGTTATCTCTCTCTACGTAGGCTCCGAGAGGGGGAAAGTCTCACCGAACAGAAGACGGTCTCCTGCGGTGGAGCAGGTGCTAGACAGCCCCTGCCCCTCCCTCTCCCGTCTCCTCCCCCCTTCCAACGCCCACTCACCCTTGGCGGCGCCCCTCTCATAATTTATATGAGGGCTTAAATAAACATCCACTGATGGGCCGTTCGGGGCGCAGTGAAAATTCAAAAGCCCCCCCCCCGTCTCCCCCTTCTCCTTTTCCCTCCTCACCCTCCACGTAAACCTACGAGGCGGAGCGGGGCGGGGCGGGGCGTGCGAGATTTTTTAATATCTGAAATTGCCCTAAAACTTATTCCCGCGTATTTTGCGGCGCCGCGCCTCACGGAACGCGCAAGAGCTCGCTCTAGCGAGATGCATTTCTGTCACTCGCTTTTACTCTCGGTTATCGCGCGTTATGCCGGGTTTTCCCTTCTTCTTTTCTCGCTGCGGAGTAGAGAGAAAGTTACGTAATGCTGATCGAAAAAAAAGCGAATTCGCTAGAAGACCCTTATTACACGGCACTAGTAACGAAGTAATTGATAAATCCAGTTGCTAAATTTAGAAGAAAGTGCTTTTAACACGTGGTGTAGCCATAACCTCTGCTTTGTGGAGCCTTGATGCTGTCGACGACGAAACGTCTGTCTGTGAAGAACGCTAGCGGATAAACCAGTTAACCGATTTTCTCCAAAATTGATATTACCCAATCGATCTGGCAGACGACGCGGCCTTCAAACTGATTTTTTAATTTGGAAAGAACTTTACATTAAACTCCTGGGACATTTTTCAAATTTTCAAATAAAATGGCTCCTTGGTTTTCGATTAAATTTTGTTGTTGAATAGTGTAAAGGATGTTTAACAGAATGGTGCAGAATGGTGCATGTTCGTTAAAATACCTGATTTTTCGAAAATCATAAAAATTAAAATTTTTTCGGGGTATTTCTACAACTAAGATATAAAAGATGCAGATTTTTTTCCCTTGATGAAATCTTTTCCTTGAAGATAGATTTAGAAATTAAATGCACAATTTTTCGAAAATCAGTATTTTACGCACAATTTTGCGTAAAAATACGGGCAAAAAAATACGTGCTATTTCAGCACAATTTAAACATGTTTGTGACAACTAGTTTGTCTTTCTGTTTTCACTGTCTCGATACTGCTGACTTACCTCTGAGTACGCGTTGATGCTCACTCTCCAATGAATCTCACCGGGAGGTCCTAGGTTCGAGTCCTGACGGTGGTGGATTTTCAGCACTTGCTACGTAAATAGGCGGAGTTCAGCCGGTGTCTGGAGGAAATGTCTAATATCTGGATGCTCTGATCGGTATTTTTCCGAGGTTTCTCCGATGAACACAAGGTGAAGGCCGGAGCAGTACACTTACAAACGGGCCACGGGCCCCACGTGATCTATCCTTCCTCTTCCTTGTCCTATTCTCACCACTTACATGCACTACACCTTACACTACACACGTGTCGGGGGATCAGTCGGGAATTTAGAGCTTGTTCTGGGTAGGGTACCTAACATGGCTGGCGGAGATAACTTCAGAGAGAATGCCCCGAAGATGACGTGCAGGTCGGAGCCGAAACAAAACATTCACTACACTAACGGGAAGAATTACCATAGCAGTTGACGTGACGTGAAATACCTATCAATCATTCGCTTTTACTTTTTTTTATCCCCACTCTTTCGGGTTCCTTCCTTCGCTTTTTACTATCGATACCTCAGGTATAATGTATTGTGTATTGTCAATCTAGAAAAAAACAGCCATGACGACTGAAGTGGGTCACAGTGCGGTACAACAATTAATCTTTTAATAGAGGGCTCTCTCTGGTGTTAGTAACAATTATATTGCAGCTTCTCGAACTCGAGAACAAAAAACGAAAGGATAAAAATTCGCAGGTTCCCGACTGGTGGCACAGGAATTTCCTGGAATGAGCGGTTACATCGATCGAATGGAGACACAGGTACTCACCACCAAAGGCAGAGAGAAAAAGACAGAGCGAGCGAGAGAGAGAACGAGAGAGAGAACGAGAGAGAGCGAGAGAGAGCGAGAGAGAGCGAGAGAGAGCGAGAGAGCGAGAGAGAGCGAGAGAGAGCGAGAGAGAGAGAGCGAGAGAGAGAGAGAGCGAGAGAGAGAGCGAGAGAGAGAGCGAGAGAGAGAACGAGAGAGAGAGAACGAGAGAGAGAGAACGAGAGAGAGGTACTCACCACCATGTAGGACGAGGAAGAGGACGACGACTCCCGCTGCGAGCACGCGTCCACCATCACAGCGCCTGCAACACCACCACATGCGAATCAGCTCTCGCTCTCGCTCCTGTTATTGCTATTGCTTGGGTCGTTCTAGTGCTCTAGTCTAGTCAAAAATTAAAAAGGCGAAAAAGGACTACGAATAACACCAACATCAACATCAAAATAATAATAATAATAATAATAATAATAATAATAATAATAATAATAATAATAATAATAATAATAATGACATGTTGGTTTCTGACCTGATAGGATGTCAACTAAAAGCCCAGTGAAGGCCGAGCAAACACAAGATCAGATTCAACTTCAGATTAGATTTATTACTAATTCTGCAATTAAATTTGAGAACTTGGGTGGCAGAATACCCTAACTTGACATTATAGAACTTAACAACGTAACACAATTTACGTTACAAATGTACTAAAATACTGACAATTTATTCAGGAAAATTAGCGTTCTCTCAGTGGAAGTTATTTTTATTTTTACATTAATTTATTTATTTAACTTGGTTATTCTCTAGCAAATCTGTTACTTTTGTAATTTTCTACATAAGGTGGCCTAGAACCCCTGACATTCTGACGAACGCAACCCGTTCTACGTATCCACTCGACGGGTTAGCCGAATCGGGCGCCAGGCAACAAGACCCAGTCGCAATTTCTCGGAAGTGATTCATTAATTTGAATAACGAGTTTACGAACAGCATATTCAGGAAGGAGAATTCTCCAGAAAGTCTCCGTCACTTGCTGGCAAATGGTGTTGACAAAAAAGGAATCAGTGAATTTCCTGAAACAATGCAGCAAACCGGTCAGGCAACACTTTTATTCCGCAACATAAGTTGTGTCATTGCATTCTTTCCAGGTTTTCCCCACTCCATTTTCCTGCTCAGTTCATCGGTACGTACAGCATCTAAATGGACCAATTTTATTTCACAATATTAAAAAAAACTATTTTAATAGGATAGTGTATAATGCAATTCGACATTCGCAGTACAGCAAGGAGCCCGAATCTCTAGCTAATTTACCTTGGCGATTAGTTTTTATTACAAAGTCACCAATTATTTATTATCAATTTTTGCCAAACCAATCTTTGCTCCGTATATAATTAACTAAAAAATGTATTATAGGAATTATGGAAGGGGATATAAAACTAAAACAAACGTTGGCAGATTGCACTTTTCTTCCATACCACGTCACATAGTTTACGATTTTTGGGCCTGAAATATAAATACTAAATAGATAATGGCTATGACATCAAAGAATTCTAGTACTTTTGATAAAATAATTTCTCCTATGCATATTCGCCGAGTGAAATCACTATCACTTATCAGCAATATTATTTCACCATTAATACTATTGCGTGTAAAAGATATTTAATCTCAATACTTTCATCCAAAAATTACGAAAGAGATTTATCGGTAAATTCAAAATTAATCGAATTTAAAAGAAACTAGATGAGATTATTATTTGACTGGTAAAAGTGACATTAATGAAATAGAGTAGTTTTCGTTCAAAGTGCCGTTTTCGCCGACGATCAACAAGATCGTTACGAGACCGACATCAACCTGCCATCTGTTGTATTGTTTTTTGACATGAATTTTACACGAATTTTAATGGAATGTGTCAATTGTTTTGTATTTTATTTGGCGAGAACGAAAAGTTAGCCTCAGAAGAAAGTATGAAATATACACGATTTACAACTGAGTAAAGAAATTAAAAAATCGTTCGAAATTTAAGTAATAGTTCTTTAAATTTTCTTCTCACAATAAAACCGTCGTCACCCCGCCACCGTCACCCAACGATCGTGACAATAGTATGAACTTATGACCAGTACAGTGAAATTGTTGAGATAATCGTAGTGAACAGAACGTCACGTTTCACATCGTCACCTCTGTCATTTTCACGATTGATTTATTGATTGACTGATCGATTGTGAATGATCCTAGGCGCGTCAACTACTAGGGTCATTAATCCCGTAAGCGTAGTGATTTTTACCTCGGTAAGTGCCGTTGATCGTCCCCCGCTGGATGGCGATATCCCGCGCCGACCTACCGACAGCTAGCGAGATTTTTCCCAACCAGGAATCTCCCAACTGAGAAGCATCGTCCCAACAGGGACAAGCTCTAAGCTCCCGACCGATCTCCTGGCGTGTGTGGTAGTGTAGTGCATGTTGTTAGCGTGTGTGTGTGTGTGTGTGTGTGTGTGTGTGTAAGGGGTGAGGATAGGACAAGGCAGTGGAAGGAATGATCGCGCACGGTCCGTGGCCCGTTTGTTAAGGAACTGCTCCGACATTCGCCTGGTGTTGGTCAGAGCACCGCTGGAATTCGACCTAGCTCTTTAGGTAGTGTCGAAAATCCCACTACCGTGGGGAGTGGGAGACTAGGACCTCCCGGACAGAGGCACTGGTGCGAGACCAGTCGATGCACGTGGCGCTCGGCCCCCGAGAGCGCG